>RDPX01000438.1:237364-389372 GCA_003991215.1 Morbakka virulenta | reverse complement strand
ACATCAAACCAAACAATCATGCACATTCATACAGCTTCTTCTTTTTCGTCGAGTCTCGTGGCTATCATCATCTCAGATCTCTTTACTCCAGAACGTGGCACAGGCCACTGCTGCGTCGCTGGGATTGGCAAGGTCGTCGGCGATGCCCTTTGGAGCTAGGCTACAGGACATGAGGTGTGTCATGGTTTGCTCACTGCCGCAGTCACAGGTACTGGTGGGGCTCATGTTCCACACTTTCACTTTTAGAGAGGCGTTGCATCGGCCTTGCACAACTCGAAGTCTGTTGAGGGTCTTCCATATTGGTCACGGTAGCTCATTTCCGCTGGCGAGTGGTTGAATTGGCACTTTGCCTCTGCTTGTCCAGGAGTCTGCCATGCTGTGTCCCTTCCAGCAGGTCAACCTTTTCTCCTCAATGGCTTGGTCGGTGGAGGTGGTGAGGGGCGTGGTGGAGTCCATTAAATTGCTCCGGGAGGACAGTCTCCTCCGGGTGGTAGAATGCTGATGAAGTGGATGTCTATTGTCATCTTCCTGCTTCCGGCGCTGATCGAGACTGTGAACCGCTCGTCGGATTCTGGGAGGGGTAAGACCAGCTAGGGCATAGACACAGGCTACAGGTGTTGGCTTTAGACACCCGTTACAATACGCCAGGTGTCATTTAGAGTCGAGTCGATTTTGTGGGCGTGGGTAGATCTGCACCACACTGAGCTGGCATATTCCTTGCCTGAGAAGCATAGACCAAGGGCAGTCGTGCGCAGTGTTGCGGGAGCTGCGCCTCACTTGCTACTTACAAATTTACTAAGGATGTTATTCCTTGTTGACACTTTGCCTCGAAGCTTGGTGATGTGCTCCTTGTATGATAGGGTGCGGTCAAGAGTAACTCCCAGATAATTTGGGTTGGAATCATTTTGAACTCGTTGGCCTTCCCACGTCACATGTAGTTGTTGACGTGCTTCTCTGTTTTTCAGGTGGAAACTACAGAGTTGGGTTTTGGTGGGGTTGGCTTTTAGGTGATTTTCATTGTAGTATATGGACATCCCTGCTAGTGCATCTTGTATGGTTCGCTCCACATCAGAGAAGTTACTTTTCTGTGTGGTAATGCACAGATCATCTGCGTAGATGGACCTGTTGCAGGACTCAAAGATTGGTTGGTCATTTGTGTATATATTGAACAGAGTTGGTGCTAGCACACTTCCCTGAGGGAGTCCGTTTCTCTGATTAAACCATCGGCTGCGCTTGTCATTCAGTACGACGTAACCATGGGTAGCTACGACGGAGCAGAAGTCTGCGAACTTGTAGGCATTTTTAAACTGTCCAAACTAGGTAAAAGAATTCGGAAGGAAGACAGTGGATTGTACAGAGACGATGGCTTAATCATTCTCCGAGATACAAACGGTATACAAAGAGACAAAACAAGGAAAGATATTCTAAAAGTTTTCAAGGACATAGGATTCAAAATTGATATAAAGACGAACCTAAAATAAGTAGACTTCCTTTCTTGTATGGGCGTCCACATATCGCCCATACAAGAAAGAAAATGATCAACTCCTCTACATTAACACTTCTTCAAACCGCCCACCAACCATTATTAAAGAAATCCCAAAATCCATCAGCAAGAGACTATCTGAAAACTCCTCCAATGAAGAAATATTCAACGACGCCAAACCCAACTACGAAGCTGCCCTCAAAAATAGTGGACATCCAACATGCCTATCATTTACACCACCCCAATCACACAACTGCACAANTAAACTGTCCAAACTAGGTAAAAGAATTCGGAAGGAAGACAGTGGATTGTACAGAGACGATGGCTTAATCATTCTCCGAGATACAAACGGTATACAAAGAGACAAAACAAGGAAAGATATTCTAAAAGTTTTCAAGGACATAGGATTCAAAATTGATATAAAGACGAACCTAAAATAAGTAGACTTCCTTTCTTGTATGGGCGTCCACATATCGCCCATACAAGAAAGAAAATGATCAACTCCTCTACATTAACACTTCTTCAAACCGCCCACCAACCATTATTAAAGAAATCCCAAAATCCATCAGCAAGAGACTATCTGAAAACTCCTCCAATGAAGAAATATTCAACGACGCCAAACCCAACTACGAAGCTGCCCTCAAAAATAGTGGACATCCAACATGCCTATCATTTACACCACACCAATCACACAACTGCACAAGAAAACGAAACATCATCTGGTTCAACCCTCCTTTTAACAAAACCGTCCAAACAAACATTGGAAAAGCCTTCGTAAGCCTCATCTACAAACATTTCCCTGCATCCAGCAAACTCCACAAGATATTTAACAGGAACGGCTTAAAATTAAGCTATAGTTGCACAGAAAATATGTCACAAATCATCAAAAAGCACAATAACAACATCATCAGCCCCAAAACAATAACAATAAACCAATCCTGCAACTGCAGAACAAAAAGTCAATGCCCTCTTCCAGGAAAATGGACTACACCAAACGCCATCTACAAGGCAACAGTATCATTGGCTCCACCCACAGTAACACCAACACCATCTAACATCGAAAAGGCATACATAGGATTAACCGAAAGACCATGGAAACACAGATACTCTCAACATAAATTATCATTCACCCACAGTAAATACAAACACAGCACAACAATATCCAGTTTCGCATGGGATACAAAGGAAAAAACCGGAAAAGCACTCGAAATATCTTGGTATATCCTAAAATCAGCTCCCCATTACAACAACAGCACAAAAAGATGCCTTACTTGTCTCACTGAAAAAATGTACATTATAACATACACCATTAAAAAACAACTTCTCAACAAAAAATCAGAACTCATTTCAAAATGCCGATACCAAAACAAATTCCTCCTCTGCAACTTCATACCCAATGACTAACCGCATGGGACCTCCTTTTCTGATCAAACAACCGAACACCTATCTACCCAATTTGAACATAAATCACTCTTTAAATAAAAAGCAGCTAATGAATAATGGCATACTGTTAAAATAGGTTTAACTATTGTATGGCACTAACTTTCGTACACTTCATTTTTACAAACCATTACTTTTAATTTTCCTACGTAAATTATACGATTACACTTATCAACAAAGATATTTTTTGCTTGTAAAGTCTCAAGAAATCAAGAATAAGTGGACGTTCCTTGAGGATTCTCAATTGTATTTTTGAATTTTATTTACAATTTATACAGTGAATACTCTCTTATAGCACGTACATTTAAAAGTGTACAAGTGGTGTCTCTTGGTACAGAAATTTCACTTCTTCGCTAATTAGACATTTTTCCGAATTTCTCTCTGATCTTCGTAGTATTGATTCAGTTTGTGTAATAAAATAAAATGTTTAAAGTGAAAATTCTCTTAGAACTGGAATTCAATTCCACAAGGGGTGTCTGTTGAATAAAGATTTTACGTCTTCGCAAATTTTTCTATATTACTCTCTAAATGTAATATTATCAAGTGGCATAAGACATGGTTACTCAAAAATCATAATCTTCTTAAAGGTGAAAAATTTTGTATTTTGAGGTGAAATATTTAAGATCAGTGCATATTTTTTAAATAGAAATGTCTCCTCATTCATAATCAGATATCAGTAACCTATGCCTCTGGTACCAGATCTAAACAACGTTCCTACATAATGTCATTGAAACCTTATTATATATCTTTCAAAAAGTGTGCTACTGTTGTTTTGTTTTTCTGCCTTAGGAAAAGATTCAGTACATTTTGGGATACTTTACTTAATATAAGGCACGGCAATGAGGTATCAAAAACATTTGCTTTTCACTTTTCACCTACCTCGATTGTAGAATTGGACAATGTGACCTCCAAGGTCAGAAAAGGAGGAAACTAAAGCTGTTGCTTTAAGAACAAGAATCCAAGTGGAAATTCGGATCAACATCTGTTTGAAAAAAGGAAGAGAAATTGCAGGTCAATATTAGACATTCTACTCAAATCAAGATAGCATTTCATTGATTTTATCTTTCAAGTATTTAACTAGTTTTTTTATTAAGAATGTATTGCAGAGACAATTAAATATTCTTTTTTACCGAATGTAGGGAGGAACTTAGTGTTAACAGGGAAGATTGAAGGAAAGAAAAGTAAAGAAAGACAGAGACTGAAATTCATTACCAGCTTGAACAAGGATCTCCAATTCAAGAGGTGTGACTGAAATTTTAGCACTGTCAAAAGAGAGAAAGAGATGGAAAACTAAGGTAGTAAATATTGGATGGATTTCTATAGGGTAACCTAATTTGGAATTTCAATCAACATTTGACCAAAACTTTTTATTCTAGCAGGGTCTCTTTGATTTCATATCGATCTCCCATGAATACACAATTCAAGAACATTTTTAGGAAATATTAATGGAGTCCTGCATTATGACAGAGGCACATTAGCTTGATTTTTTCACCCTCCTTTTGTTGTACAGCATCTTATTCTGAAATTTCCAGGTGTTCTTCGACTTGAAACTAATCCTGAGAAATTGGCAATACTAAAACAAAAATCATAACACCCTGTACATATAAAATAACTCAACTTTCTGTCTTAATCATGCCACCATCAACAAAATGGTTAGTCAGGCACTTACTAGTAATTCACTGAAGTTTGGGTTTAAAACCTTGTGTGAGTAGCTTAAGCCACAGCAGCATTTAAACATTTTAACATTAGAAAAGTAAATCTGGTTGGGACATTGCAATTTTCTTGAAGGAAAATTATAGGATACGCCTTAAATTTTGCAGCATTTGGTGAACTGGAAACCCTTGCTTCACTTGGTTTCTCAAATTTCTCTTTCGGTGCCGATTAACTAAAGTTATTTCTTGTTCCTTGGGTCAGCTGCTTTTCCATTCCTCATTTTTATTATGACAAATTGTACTTCCTCTTTCAATATGGGAGGGCCCTTAAAATTGGGGTGAATTTCTTTGCCTTTTGGTCTTGTGTCGTCAAATAATTCTCTAATATATTCTGACCATCTGTTCAATATTTTGTACTCTTTCCATTATGATTTATCCATCTTTTGATTTTATGCATTCACTTGATGAGCATGTTTTCTTTTTGTTGCTAATTCCATCGATTCTTTTGTACATTACTTGTGGATTAATACACGGGCACTATCTATGTCATTACATTTTTTCTCCATCCATGCTTTTTTGGATTCTTGGCACTTTATTTTAATCCCTTTTTTTGATCATCATATCTTTCTTTATTGTTCTTATTTGCTCTTCGTTTGTCTATCATTTCCAGAACTTCATCAGTCATCCATTTTTGTTTAGCATTGTGTTTCTTTACTGGTACATGTTCTTTAGCTGGTTCTATTATGGCTTCTTTGAATTTTTCCCAGTTTTCATCAATGTCTTGAATGGTGTCCGGTATCTAGAATTTATTTCTGACTGCCACATGATATTGTTCCCTGATTTCTTTATTGTATTTTAATACTTCAATATGCAATTTTATATTTGTGACGGTTTTCTTCTTTCTTCTTAATTTGAGTGCTACTTTTGCAATCAAGCGATTGTGGTCTGAGTTGCAATCTGTACCTGGGTATATCTCAGCTCCCTTCACAGCGTTCCTAAATCTTTGATTGATCATTATGAAGTCATTTTGATTTTTTGTGTTTCTATCTGGGCTTATCCACGTCCATTTTCTCCTCAGATGTTGTTTAAACCATGTTTCTGTTATGATAATATTGTTTCTGCTGGCCCATTCTGCAAGTCGTCTGCCTCTCTCGTTTACATTTCCCAAGTCATGTGGACCACCACATTTGGACTTCTTTCACTTCCCACCTTTGCATTGAAATCACCATGAATAATTATCATCTCTTGAGACCTACAGTCTTTCACTGCGTAATCAAGTTGATAATAAAAAGTTTCTAATTCTTCTTCTGTGCTTTCAGATGTTGGTGCATAGATTTGAATAAAACTTATATCAAATGGCTTTCCGCTCAATTTTATTGACAGCACACGATCTGAGAGTGCCAAATATCCTTTTAATTATTTTCAGGTTTTTAAAAATTTTAGCAGCAACTGGATTTCTCTTGATACCCAAAAAATTTCATTTGTCGTAAAAGCCAATGAAGACAAAGGTTACTGGAGGGTTATTGGATAGCTTTATGAGATCGACCGAGCCTCTCCTATTCCCTCAACTAATTTTATACACATAGCTGTTTTATCCAAGAGCCTTCAATAGCAGAGGTGGATCGTCATCGTCACTCAGAAAATGGCTCGGTGTTTCAACGAGATAATCGGTAAAGACTATTCCTCGGCTATCCATCTTTACAACCTATTTCGACAGATTGGATGAAAAATTGTAAAGTTTTACTGGGCTACAGATGACCTTCCTAATTATATTTCTATCCTAAACGATTCAGTTTGTCTACAAGTAGCAATGTCTAAGCTGTGAAATGGTGTCTGGCAGAGAAAGGCTTTATATACCTTCTTCGTTTTGAACTTTTATTTTTCTTCTTTTCATTCTTTCTCTACCTAAAAGCATTACGTTAAAGAGGTTTACCTGGTGGTATAACTTCTCCGTAGAGATATTACAGAAAACGCCTGACAAAATTTTTCGAAACACAATATAAACAGTTGAATGTAATCTAAAAATGACAACTAAAACTGTTTAACTTCGTTATGCCAATTACACATTGCCTGGTCAAATAAAACACAGTTTACAAACATATCAATCCACTATCAAAAAGGGGAAGTACACACCAACAGTCACAGTTCATTTGGACAACTTAGCTTACTGTCTTTAGGTTTGAGAATGATACCAACAAATAACCTATATGCAAAACCAAAACTTGCCGAGGAAATGGAAAAAAATGTAGCTTATCTAAAAGCAGCACAAGAAATTGTTTATATGACTTCCACAAAACATGCCTTACAGAAATTTAACTTCATTCATGCTTTACCCTGCAAGAATAGTGTTGTGTCTTCTTCTCTTTAAGAATTTCCCTCTTCTCCGAATAGCTACAGTCCATTTCCAGAAAATTGTTCGACTTCGAAAAAACCTTATGGCTCAGAACTACTTTAGTGGGTATACGATTTATTTATACGCTTCATAATGTTTTCAGCAAATACAAAACTCATCAGGATACTAAATTGTAGATGTGTAAATAAAAAAAATGATAAGTGAGATACTATAAAATTATAATGTATAAAAATACCATGTGTGATTACAATCAATAATACTAAAATATTATTGACTTTGCCGTTTCTGACGATCATCGAATATTTGGAAACTTAAGAAAAAATTTCGAGAATTAGACCCAGAGCTCTAAACGTTTTGGGATATTTCTAAAAAAAGATTTCTTTAAAAAAATTTAAAAATAAATTTTTTTATTCAATTTTATTCTTTGTAGAATTATTTAGCTAAGAAAACATTTTGAATGCAAAAATAACTCTATAATTAAAAAAATACTCTTTACCAAAGGAGAAAGGAAATCTATAATAGCAAGAGAAAGAGTAAACTAATATGTACAAAAAGAAGAAAACTTGAAAAATATATCGATGTGGAAAGACAGAGATTAAGAGGTTTTTAGATATTACAAAAACCTGCTAAAATATATTCAAAAATTAATGTATTTTATTAAGCATTTTTGTTGTTTATGGAACAATTGAGCTGTTGACACGTTTCTATATAAATTATCTTAAATGTTATCAAAAAATTGTAATAAATATTCTTATTACAATACCATAGAAAAGGTAAAATTTTAAAAATAAAACACAGGTTTAAATCATTAAAGAAAAAATGTGGAAAAAAATATGTTTTTAACACACCTATGATCATCAGAAAGGTACTGGAATTCTAAGTGGTCACTTGTGTCTTGAACAAAATTATCATGTTAATAATGATATAAAATTATATGAAACAAAATTACATGAAACTATTTTTCTGACCAATATATATAAATTGAGAGAGGGAGAGTGTGTGTGTGTGTGAGAGAGAGAGGGAGAGAGGGAGAGAGAGAGAGAGAGAGAGAGAGAGAGAGAGAGAGATTGAGAGAGAGAGTGAAAGAGCTGGTATCTTTATGCACAAAAAACTTTTTGTTTAAAAAAGGATAAAAAGCTTTAAAAATTGATCCAGCCCCTAAATTTGTTGGTAGTAACAAACACCCTAACTAATTTCATAATGGTCTCTCAAGAAGATACAAATGATATGTTTTTGAGAGGCATGAAACAACAAACATTTGACTAGTAAACAAAGAGAAGTTGTACTTACCCTGAAGTCGCCTTATGCATCTTCTTCAACAGGAGTGATTATCAACATGATTAGAGTAAAAATTCATGACGATTTTATATTGTGCATTAGTATTTTTCCTATTTCGATCACGTGCGAGAAAAGTCGTTTTTAAATCATGATATCTCAAAATGAATACCAGTAAACATGCTTTTGCATTGATGATCTAACGTCTTATTGATTTCTGCAACTGCGGACTTTAGATTGTTGATCTTATCCGACATAAACAATGCAAGTACCCCGAGGCGAGTTTTGACTATTTGTCTTATCTTGATTTGTTTGTTTTTGTTTGTTTCCATACAGAGTCATCTGACTCTTAAATCATGTTATCTCTAAAGGCATATCATTTAACCTAATCTACCATTGATGACACAATATTATTACTATTTCCACTGAAAGACTTTTGACATTATTAAAATCTCCTTAGCAAGGTACGTATCGCTTTCACGTATCGTAGGGCATTCATTGTTACTAAGATATTAGGCTACATTACAGAAAAATACAGAGTGGTATGGAAGTGTTGCATGTACTTTTCAAAAAAGGAGACTTTCCAATTTTTTACAATTCTATTATAATTGATAATTAAAAACTACTATATAATGTTTACTCTAGAAATGAAATAGTCTTGTTTGTGCCTATCAGAAGCACGTTTTCTGTCTTAATACGGATACATACTGACTCAGCTACGATACCTTTCGAGAGAATGGTTATGTGCTTTAATAAGAAATCCCAAAGCCGATCTTTTTTAAGTATCCTATGCTTGAGACCAAAGCCAATATTTGCTACTAAATACTCGTTCTACCTTATTTGTGTGATTATCATGGACAACTTCTCTACCTTCTAATGGACACATGCTTTCTCACCTAATCACCTAACATACATGTGCAGAGTTTTCACACGAATGGAAAGTATGTGGTTGGTATAAAAGGTTAAAGCTTAGTTACCTTTCTCTCATTTTATGTATGTGAGTATTTTTATTCACAGGTCAGCAATGATACCGAAAAAAGAAAAAGGAGTTTTCAAGATACATAAAGAATTAAATTCTGTAGAATCGATGTTAACATTTACTCTAACAAAATCAAATAAAATGTTATTTAGTGTTTGTTTTATCACATACACAATGCATTTTAATTTTTGAGGTACTTTTGAATTGTCCATAGTTATTCAAACTGTTATCTACACAACTTGGTTTCCTTACGTAATTTTTTATCCTTATCGATAAAAAACTATGGGCGTGGTAATAACAGGCTACACCCATTCATATGACCTTGCCTCCGGAGGCCCCGCTTGTTGATTTTTTACATATCACCACTGAGTACAGTGTAGTAAATATAAGGAGTCTGTGACACTTCAATATGTTTATTTTTTACTCAAGATTTTCACTGTATTTTAGATTGTGAAAACCTTTCGTCCTTCTCAGTAACTACGTTATATTTTTATTATATGAGTATATCATATTATTGTATCAGTGTAAAAAACACCCAAGTGTATCATATCAAGGTAACAAAGTTTGACATACCTTTTAGAATGAATCAATAAACAAACGATTATTTGATCATACATTTTTCCTGATGTAGCAATCATGGAACATTTTGACGAGAACACTTAAAATCATTTTCTCAAAAAGGACTTTTCTAAAATATCACATGGCGTTTACCTTAAGACTTTGTCATTACTCAAGAGACCAAATTTGGTATCTTGAATCAAACAAGTATTTTATAAGGCAGCAAAGAAGACAAGATGTGTAACGTTTGAAGCTGGTAAGCATATTTAAAACAATTTCAGACACCAGATACTTGTATAAAGAAATCTTAATAGAATATATCATATTAGTTTTATCAAGCAACATATCACTCTTTTGTCCGGCAAAAATTTGAATACATGATTATTTGTCATACTTTTGTATTCTTACAAATTTATAAACTTTAATTACATTTAAAGTACACGATAAACATTTTCAAAGTGGTACCTATAACCTCAGTTTTTACAGTCTCCATAAATTAATAGTCTTCTACACTTATCATACGTGCAATAGGACTGGTCGAACTTAATTATAAGTGGAGTGGCAAAAAAATGTAAACATTAAGAAAAATTTCAAAAATACTTTCTCTGAAAAGTCAGTGAACTGGGTTGTAAGGTTTTAAAACATAAAGTTAGACATACGAAAAATATTTGCTTGCATTTTTTTTCTTCTGGCGTCTTGACATTAAATACTGTAGACGAATCATGGCAGTGCTTTCTCTCTACACCTTTACCTATCCCTTGCAACCTTGCCAACTGTTTTCAAGCTTTAACTCCCAATCTCTCCATCATCCAATTTAGCATTTTCAATCTTTGTCTTCCTCTTGCCCTTTCCCCTGCCATTTCAGCCTTCAAGATATTCCTTTCCATCCATGACTCGCATCCATACAATAGAACTGACCAGATGTAGCACTTCAAAAAACGTTTTTTAACTACCAATCCTAAGTTCCTTGCACATAAAACATTTTTCATATCCATAAACGTTTGCTTTGCCTGACCAAATCTACATTTAATATCCATATTAGATCTCCCATCCGATGTTATCCAACTGCCCAAGTACTTGAAATAATCCATCTGTTCTATCTGCACGGTATCAACTGTCGAACTACATACCGGAGCCTGTGTCTGTGCACTTTTTATCTCAGCTTTTAATTCTATAGTACTAATTTCAAATTTGTTTATTGTTGTGTTTTGGCTTGGCGAAAATTTTATGAGCAATGATTCCAAAACTGAGATTTTACGGCCTTGTATATATATAGGAACCAATAACCAATTTATTAACTTGCAGGGACATACTGGAGTTGAAAAAAGTTGCAAAGTGGTTTTATTTAAGGCTTAAGTATTGATTTTACTGTTGATAAATCAGAAAAGGACTACAGTGGCTTGAATGAAAATGATGGCAAAAAATAATTAGAAAGAAATGGAAAGGCATTTGTGTATTTAGTGATGTCAGTATTTACTCTTGATTTTAACTCTGAAATAATCGTGATCGCAACGAATGTAAATGTGATCAGCTCATCACTTGGTCTATCCACTTTGATCTCACATTTTGTTTCTTGCCTGCTCACCAGAGAGATAAGATTGTTGTCAAAAATGTTCTTCTCTTGAAACAGATTATGCTGTTGATATTTACTTCATCTAAAGAATGCAGGCGTTGACGCTTTTGGATAGAGATCAAAACACCAAAGACATATATTCCTTGCAACTGTAAATGTAGCTATGGGATAGCTATAGGAAACTTTTAGAATATGATTTTTCTAAACAAAAAAGGGGAAAAAACACCTCCTTTTTGAAATTTACTAGTATCTCCACAGTTTTTACTAGACTCGCCATGTATTTCATGTAAATTATACAAGCCTCCTTCAATAACAAATTAGAGAAAAAAAATTGGCTTTTATTTAAATGCTACTTCTCCTCCAGGAAAGGTGTATCAGGGATTAAAATTGTTAGTCTTCGTCATAATACTAAAGAGAATTTTGCTGTTTTATGCTTTACCACTCACTCCTAGGATGTCCGGTCTATCTATCTATCTATCTATCTATCTATCTATCTATCTATCTATCCATCCATCTATCTATCTATCTATCTATCTATCTATCTATCTATCTATCTATCTATCTATCTATCTATCTATCTATCTATCTGTCAGTCAATCATTTAGTCACTCAATCTATTCCATTCTATATGAGGCATTCAATATTTACTGTAAGAATATTTAAAGAAGCTAATTGGAGGACCTAGCATTTTACTTTTTTAAATTTTTTTGTGCATTTTGTTTCTTTTTTTTGTCTGAGAATAACGGAATTACAAAAAAAAGCTAATACTTTGACCACTTTGATTCCTAATTTTAATGGAAAAATTGTTTCCAGCTGTTCTTTTCCTGATAATAAGCTCACAATACATATATTTACCTAGCAATTTACACATTTTTGATAAACAACAGGTGTAAAAGCAGCCAGGGGTTGAGTCAAAAAAGCTTGTCAAACTTGATAGTTCATAAAAGAACTGTATTGAACTAAATAAAATTATTTAACAGAGTAAATAGAGCCTTGTTTTGCTTTAAAAAAGTGAGTTTGTTTCTTAACACTTACGACAAATTTTCCAAAAGTTAGGTGTAAAAAAATCAGATTTTGTTCAATTTTACTTATATATCTATTTGTTTTGTTTAAAATTGAAAAACCTTTAGTTGGTGGGGCTGGTACCCGTCTTTACGATTGGTAAGAGTTATGCAACTTGATAAATTCAAATGCTAAAAACTTATATTTTAAGCAAATTTCAGAACTGGTTCCGGGGTCAACTTCGCTACCAAAAATATGTATAGCGCAAATCAAAATTTTTGTATTTTTCAGGTCTTTACTAATTAGACTTGACAAAAAACTGGTAGATTATCATGTTGCTTTTCTATCTTGGTATTCCAAGGATTAAAGATTACAATAAGACAATTGTTGCCCTTGATTGTTTCCTGTTTCATATTACTTTGACTATTCTTATACGGTTTTTATTAGAACAATTCCTTTATGTTTCCCGAAAATAATGTTAAACCCCTACCTTTCTAACTTTAAACAGAAATGCAAACTACTGGTCTGATAAAGGAGTCATGGAACCTAAGTCAAGGAGCCGTAAATCTAAATTTCAAAATTTGGTAGACCCTATTCAGTCTTATGAACTTTACGTCGATGGAAAACGGTATTAAGATATTCAGTAAAACAAGTCATATACAAATATATCTTATGCACCTAAGATTGTTACAGAGTGCTCAATACTTTGTTAGAAGCTTAATGAAAATGAAATAGGTAAAAACCGAAAATTTCATAAATCCTCATACATCACTCTAACAACACCATGATTAAATGCTGTTTTGTTGTAACGGTTTTACCATATAAACTAATTTACTAATGGAACTGACATGGGAAATTTTATTTTTGATAATTTACTTACTCAGATAGCCTTTCCTATGAGAAATCGTTCATTTATTTTGCCTTGTTTTTCTTCTAGTTTTTTTTAGTAATTAAGATCAGGGTGTTTTAATTTAGAAATATTAAGTGTACAACTTTTAAAATTGTCTTTACTCATCTTTTTAACTTCTTATTACTCTCCACCTTAAACGTCGGATTGATTAATCATGGTGAACTACTCGGGCTCTTTCTTGCCATATGTTTCTATCCCTTGCAAAGTAAGCAGCCAGACTCAGCTCCAGCTGGTCCTTCCTGATGTTGATCTTGGACTTTCGGGCACTCTGTTATTGTTTATTGACATGTTTATAATCTACTTAGCTGATTACTACTTTTAGTTCTTTCTAGACTATTTTCTTTCTTGGACCTTCCTTATGATGTCACATATAATTACCTTCTTCCTGATGTCATTGCTCTTTTTTCTGTTGGGTGGCATTTTATCAGTGTCTTGTATTATCTTTTGTAGCACTTTTATCTTAGTTGTCAGGAGCTATTTGTCTTCTTTCCTTACGTGCACACAGTAATGTCGATCTTATCACTACATCATACAACGTGACCATTAAATTTCATGATTAACGAACTTAACGAACCAGATGGTTCTATTAACTTTCTGCAGAACCATGATTTCTACCCATGAATGTAACTTTTGGGTCATCTTTCTCACTTACGTCAATACCTGGATATTAAAAAGTTATTAACTTCCTTCAGTAAGGTATTGCTTTGATTGTCCATAACACATAATATTGACTTCTCCACCACATCTGGCCAGTTACCTCATTTTTCATTTAGTTGCTGCTCACTGTTACTAATCAGCTCTAGATCGCTGGCAAACAAGATTTTCCCTTAAATTCTACGTCTCTATATATGACTTATGGTATCCAGCATGATTACTTGCAAGAAAAGGTTAAATGCTCATTCTTGATGTAAACCCACATCAATGACAAACTCTGATAATTACACCAGGCACTGACTATTTTTGTCAGCCAGTGGCGTAGCGTCGCAAGACGTATAAGCTCTGATCTTAATTGATTGGTGTGGTACACGAACTAGTTTTGCCTGGTAATTATGAATGGGCTAGATCAAATATTCCCCCTCAAACCGCAGACTTGCCAGTCAGTTGCATGACCTCAACCAGTTGTGCATGTCCCGAAAGGGCTGACACATAATGCATTTCTATTTAACGGATGGGAGTAGTGGGAGAGCATCATATCTAGGATCTTAAGCTCTGAAGCACTGAGTACCGAGTTCGCACTTGTTACTTAGTCCCGAGATCTTGGGTGAAGTCTCGCTTGGGAGAACGTTTTAAGCAGAATGGATCACCTAAATTGGAAACCTAAACAGGATCCACCTGGAAGGTAATGTGCTGTTTCACTTAACATCAATTTAGCACAAAGTTGGGTGTGATGCATGCACCCAGCTTACCTTTATCGGGCTGGGAGTCGGATGGGTTTGCTGGGGTTTCTACCCCTGAGTTTTTTGTGGGCTCGTATTGCTCCGCCACTAAAAAAAAAATAAATAATAATAATAAAAATAATAATAATAATAATAATAAAAATAATAATAATAACAATAATGTGAAGCAAATTATTGTACAATTTTAAAATCAATTAAAGATGAACAAAGCACCCAGGCTCTGCATGTAAACTTAAACCTCTTAACCAATAACAGATTTTTCCTGGTAAAGAATATATTGTTCCTCTCAAAAAGGAAACGGAAAAAGGAACTGGAAAAAGTACAGAGTGACATATTACATTTCCTCTTACGCATTTTCAATATTTGATGAAAATAGAAATGAACTAACTTTCACTCAGCTATATAATTAGAGCGACATAATGACTAAGATTATTCTTTTTCCATTGTCTTGTGGTGGGTTAACTGCATTTTATAAGCCATTTATTCCTTCACTTTTCCGAAGGCACACAATAACTTTAAGTGTACACATAAATAAACAAGTAAAGTGATAGATAAAAGAACAAATAAATAAATAAATAAATAATTAATTAATTAATAAAATAAATAAATGAATAGGTAAATGCATATTTAATAAATTTCGATAAATGTAGAGCTTTCAAAGTATTTGTTATTGAAGCTAGAAACTTTTTTATTGATACTAATTTATTTAACATTCCTAAATGTAAGGTAATAAGTTAGAAAAAAAATATTACAAAAAATCCTTCAAAGTGACCTTTCACTTCGCTATTGTTTTTGATAATATTATTGATTTCTTATCTCAGTATAATGATTATCGGGAATAAAATTAGTGAATTCATCTTTTGATAGCGAAACCAGTAACCACCAAAGTAACAATAACAGAGCATGGTTACCACTATGCATTTTGAGATAACATTATTTTAGAACCTGTACTCTTCATGATGAACAAAAGAGATAACATTCCAAATCAAGAATATTAAGGGGATAAAACCATATTATTTTAGGGAACTCTCTTTAGACTTTGTGGAGTCAAGTTCCTGCGGCTGCTTCACAGTAAGTGCTATCTGTTTTTAAAAACTAGTCTATTAGTTAGTTATTTTTCTAGTTTGTGAATTATTGTGGGTAGTACTTTGAATATTTGAAGTTAGTATGAGAGTGGTTAAGACATTTTCTGAATTTTTTATAAAATTCAGCAATCGTCCTTTTTAACTACGAAATCCAACTTTGAGATCCAAATATGTTACTTCATTAAGTTTCAAATTGGTAATTTTCCTCATCACAAATATATGATGCTTTAGTCATCACATTTAGAAGGAGAGTAAAATACAAATATAGACAGAAGTATGAAATAATGTATAAAATAAAATGTTTTTAAGGAAATATACCGCATGTGAAATTAATTGCTTTCATAGTTAATGATCTACTTTGAAGAAAGATTTTATGAATTGTTATGGTGAAAAAAATAGATTAATATTAGCTTAAATTGGAAGAGTAACTTATAGACGTGAAATAAATATAAAATGCCATAATAAAATATTGTCTTTGAAAATTTAACAGAAAAATAAAAACGAGACAAACTATGGATAGTGTAATGGATATCAAAAATAATGTGAACAAAATGTGTTTCTTTTCAGAAGTGAGGAAGGGGTTTATTTGTATGTAAACTATGTAAGAGGTAATTAAACAATTTTTTATATTTAAAAGAAGTCAAATTATCTGAGTGGCTATAAGTTAATAAGTCTTATGAAGGAAACGATTTTAGACAATAATTATAAGGTATAGAAAGGAAATGGATTATAACAATAGTATTTTTGTTGAAACTAAAAACTGAATTGATGTAAGAAAATCATAGAATTGATTGGTGAGAACTGAATTAAAAGTTTTATACGGAACCTACTTTAAGGAAAAAATTATTTCCTCTTTCATATCATTCAGGATGGAAGGATTACTAATGCGAATACTGTGTAACATATACAGACAAGACAGTAAACACAAAATTAGGAAGTGCAAAAAAAAAATAACATGAGCTGATTTTTAGTTCAGTTGTGTTTATTAAAATATTTTTATGTGTGATGAATGATGGCATTCATGGCTAGGATCACTTTTGAAAACAGTGAATCTTTCAGTGAATTTTGTTTGGTTTTTCTATCAAGGCTATTTGATTTACTCATATTAAACTGTTTTGCAGACTAGCCATTTGGAATTTTTTATCTACAAAACCTGATGCCAGTTTTAAGCAATAACCAATATCAATATCGGCCGATCTTAGAGCTTTAACTCTGAGAAGAAATCTTTTTTAAACTTTTTGATTATAAAGTGATTTATTTGGGGGATTTTGACTTTATGATAGGCTTCTATATTTATTTCTCTAGCTTTTTAGTTAAAATATTGTAACCCTTATGCTAAGTGGGTTGTTATACAAAACTGAAGGTGTCGATTATTATTGTCGTTTCGAGATCCAATACTTTGTAGAGCTAGAAAGAATTCAAATTTGTTTTAATGAAGTGCCGAGTTGATCTTAGTTATCGTAGAACGAAAGTCATGATTCAAAACACGTTTTGTGGTATCTTGTAGTGTTTTATAGAATTTGAGTATTTTTCAGGTCAACATTTGCATTTTTAGGGTGTAACTTTAAAGTATGAACATTTTGGACTTGTTGTGAAGCATTTCCAACATTGGTAACAAAGCTCAAGACTATCAAATCTTCTTTGTAGATACTGATTTTATCAGAAATTACTTAATTATTATTTAGAAACATGAAAATGTATTTTATGTGCACTATTTATTCTCATGGTGATTAAAAATGGCTTGTATTGTAATGTCAAAATTTAAATTAACATTAAAGCTTTGTAGTTTTATCTTTTTGTACTCATTTAATGTAATTATATCACGTTCACATAGCTAAGTTGCTTGCTTGGCTGTCACAATTTTCTGCTTTGATTAATTGGTATCCCATAGCTGAGAATGGATAAGAATTGGCATAAAATTCAGGGTTTGTTGATCCAACCATGTCAGCAAAGTTTGAATTGTTTAGAATTGGGATTTCAGCAGCATGATATTTTCAGCAGTAAAATGTGTTAACCTGTTAAGAGGCCTCAGCTACTAGCCAAGTGAGTGCCTTAACACTGTTTCCGTAAAATGATAGAATGATCAGGTAGGAAATGTTAAGTGTTTCTATCAGTTGCACATTTAGGAGTTTCCGGTGGTTTTTGTGAGCAAATGGAGCTGCCTTTAGTGCAAGAGGTTTAAGGTTAAAAGGATTGTTTTTTAAAAAAGATAATTATCTTTTCATATTTTTGAATTATAATTCAACAATATCTTCTCAATAAACCTTGGTATAACGCAAAGAAAGAATCTTGTAAACCCTTTATTTTGTTGCAGTCACTTAAATTTTTGAGTTGAAAGAGAAATTTTTGAATGTGATAAATAACACTTGATGGGGTAGGGGGTGGGGATAGAAGAGGATATTAACAAATAATTAAAAATATTCAATACATCAAATACATTTTTAAGAGAAGTAGTAACAGCAAGGCCTACTATTTTTTGTTCAGGCCGCAGTAACTAAAAATATTAAACACAGTACAATTTAAAGAAAACCAAATTAGAAGCTAAGATAGAAGAAGGAAAGCAAGTAAAGAGTAATAGAATTAAGCAATACTAATAAGAAATAACATAAAATCTTAAAAAGTTAAAATCCTTAAAAGGCTCATTTTGAAACGAGCAAAAAGAGAGAAAATAAGAACCACAAAGATACATTGATTAACAGTGACATTTTGGATAACTGACAAAGTAGCTCCATCGGAAATAGATGATGTAAAAAGGCATAAAAAGTAAACTGAACGATAGGGTGACGTGATAAAAGAGTGATCAGGTTATTGAACATTGGAGAAGGGCAAAGAATTGGAAAGCCCTAGGCAAAAATGTTGTCCAGGATAGAATCTGCAAAAATTGAATGAAATGCACGTCAGTGAAAATATAAATTTTGTAAGTATATTTCCAGAATCATTTCTGTACCATACACTCAGAGAGATCCATCAAAGGAAAATTAAATTATTTGCTAATTTAAGTTGGAAAATCAAGATGAAACTAAAATAATTTTTTTATATTTTTTTATCGTGAAGCCTTGGCATTAATGAATGATATGACTGAAAAACAGTTTAGTAGAGTAAACGAATCTAGAAATGTTTTTTATTATAATTATAGAAAATAAAATAAAAATAGAAGTAAATATTATATTTCAGTTTATTCAACTATTTTATCTGTTTGTGAAGCTCATTTAAATATTTCAATTTCCACTGGCATGAATATAATGGAAAAAGCCAGGAAAATAAACAACTAAGCATGTATGTTGGATTTATTTTAACAGATGCAGACACAAACGGCAAAGTGGATTATTGTCCTTTCTATTATAGTTGGAGTTTCATCCTTTACTGACGTTGCTAGTCGCATTTTAGAATTTCGTCCAATAGGTAGGTAAAAATAAACCTATATTTCGTTACAGTTGTTTATTTAAACTTAACATAATTATCACAAACAATCTTAACCAACTACAAGATCTCTCTTTAGCCAAGTCTAAATATTCTAATTCTATAAATTGGTGAAAATCAATATTCTCCTTAAAACGCTCGCAGCTGATACTTGGGAAGTAGGACAGACATCAAAAGTATTTTTAAAACCAGTAACACGAACATTTCCTACCTCATAAAAGGTAAATGTACGCTTTTCTCAACATATCATTTTATACACTATTTCTTCGTCTATGTCAATTTGTGTCCCCACTTTTCTATCTGTTTTTCTCCATACCTCTTTTGTGTATAATCTCAGTTAAGTAAAATCAGTGCTTTACAAAACGTTATGAAAATCTTTTTATTCATTTAACAGTCCCATTACAAACAATAGAGAATCACTAAAGTAAAGAGCTGGTTATATTTGGAACAATGTAGTAAAGATGGTGTTGTTTATACGAGAGAAAGCAAGAGAAGCAAGGTTTCGTTGGTATGGTCATGTCATTAGAATGGGAGAAGAGATAGGGGTAAAGAAGACATTCGACAGTAAGCTAGAGGGAAAGAGGAGCAGGGGAAGTCAGAGGCTAAGGTGGAGCAATGTCATCAAGAAAGATATGGAGGAAGTTCGGACGACAAAGGAGGATGTCAAAGACAGGCGAAAGTGAAGACTGTGTCGAGCGGCCGACCCGACCTGACCCGTTGGAAAAGGCCGAAGGGAGAAGGAGAAGAAGTAAAGCTCATTATTACTGTAGTTCACACGCATAATCACGAAGAACTCAACACAAGGTGATGATTTCAATATGCACCCAAATATACAAGTGTACCTGAATTTGTAGAGTGTATACTTGTTTTTTTATCAAATGTCTTTACTAAAAGACAATCTATATCGCTTTAATTTAGTAGCAGTAATCGCAGTTGCCTGTTGAGAAATTTGTCATTATTTAATTGATAGAACACTGACTGATGCAAACATTTTTGCTAAGTGTGACAACTGTATAATCTTACTACTTGCTGTTTTGCATGACGTTCATTTAGCAACCACAAACAACTAATGGTTACACTAATGCCAAGAAATAATACCGTTGACATAAATATTTTTAAATCCCTTTTTTATATTTATTTAGAAAGCTCATCTTAAAAGTAAAGGTAACACACACAAGTGAAATTACAAAATTCACCCAACTGATATTAAATCAATGCCTGCTTTCTTTACTGTTACAAACTCTTCCTGCAGCGCCAATGGTATTTCATTCTCAGACATGTTTCTTGCAACTTACTATTTTACAGGCTCGTGACAATCTCTTTCGAGAGGCTGTTATTTGTGCTTGTGTTAAGAACAGTGTTATTGCATATTTAAATGGACAAATCTTAAATAAATGACAACAAATTGGACAAAATGTAGTAAGAGCCATGTTTATTAACAGGATGAGATCATTTCACAAGTTTATAATCTGCCACAAAAGCATCTTTATTCAATATATTTCAAAAATGTTTTCACTTTGCTAGATATTTGCAACATGACATTTAAAATATTTTCCATTAAATAACAATAATTGTTACATCTTTTAAATTATTGTATTTGCACACCAAAAAAAATCCATTCACGTTCCATAATCACATTCTCTACAGAAGTGTCTTACTTAAAAAAAAGGCTTTATTGTTGGTCAGAATTCTCATGGAGTGTGATATTGCAGATTGTACGGATGATTTGGGCCTATATTCTTTGTTGATTCTAGTTTCAGGAATTCAGCATCTTCCTTGTTCCTAGTTAAACGTTTCATACAAAATTAGGTACTGTTTAAATAAGCATATTTACAATATGGCTTTCTTTACCACTAGTTTCTTTAATATATAATTCTTCTTTGGCCCTTTTTTTTATTTTAAGTGGTTTTTACAATACGTTTTGATGTGACTAAGGTTTTTCTCAGCAGCCCTCTTCTTTTTTCAAAGAGTTAGCAATGCAACGATAGGCAACAATGTAAAACAAGTGAGAATAAATGGTACCATAGGAATTTTAAGCAAAGAAAATTAAATAGTAGTTGACATATGTTTGTATGGAGGGAGAGACATGTATTAAACCCTTGTTGATAAAGTATCCGCATGAGTTCCAATGTCAGAAACTTTTTTATTTTTGAATTCATTGAAACGTAAGCTAGCTTTCCTAAGTTGTAAAACTAGCAACATAAAAAATAATTTTGATGCAAAGTTTGTTTGTTGGAGATTTAAAATTAGACATCTCAGCTTCCGGTTTTAGGCTTTATCTTGAATGCGTACTGATTTTTTGTGGCTGAAAACTTCTTTTGATACATTTTTATATATTCGCCCTATTTATTGTTTGTGCAGTGCATTCTTTTTATTAAAAAGGCAATCAAGTTATTTTTTACCAAGCATAAAAACACCTTTTTCTGATTTTATTTATATTACATTCCTTGTCTTTTTAGCTTAATATATTCTTTAACTTAATATATTTAAACTGAATTAAATAAAACTAACAAAGTGAGTGAAAGCAAATTGCTGCAGTTTTGATCAAACAACACCAATACGAGCATTAGTTGCATTAAAATCTCTATTTCTAAGAAACTTTAACGGATTAACTTTATAGTCACTACTAGAAGAATAATTCCATGGAATAGTAGTGAAAGAAATGAACTTATTACGTCACTGAAAGTAGTTAAGATGCTCAGAGAGTTAAAGCTTCATTAAAAAAGCATCAATTCTATAGACAGTGTTTAAAAATGGTACAAGTAAACAAAGCTTCTGGATGCATTAGACATGGAACTGATGACAAAAGAATGAAAAAAGAAGACAAACTTGGAAGATGTATTAGGGTTTCAAGGGTTCAGAAAAGATTATTGCGCAGCAGGCCTTAGACTACTGAGGACTCAGGACAGAAAATTCAGATGGCTATCATATTCTTACATTGCGATCATATTCTTACATTTAAAGCAACAAATTATCCAACGTATCACACATTCTACAAACATACTATCTATAAATTTATCAAATAGCAATGTATCTAAAAAAGTAATAAGTTAAAATAGACATAATAGCTTCCAAAGACAACGCCTTGATTATTAACTTTTAGTATCCTAAGAATTGAAAGGAAAAAGGCAAAATATAAGGCTCAAAAGTAACACAAAATGTAAGAAAGGAACTTGGTAGAGGTATCTTGACATATTTCTTTGGGTTTTTCTTTATTTTTTTAGACGGAGGTGTCATTAGCAGGGCAGCCAATGAAAATCCGGAGAGAACCATCTTTGCACGTGATTTAAAGTCTAATATGGAAAATGTTGCCTACATTTATTCTAAGAGTTGCAAATTACAAGTTAAGACCTCAAAAAACGGATGTGTTATTAAAACTGCACTTGCAGGCAAATGTAATGCTCCCTTAACAGTAACAGACGAAATGACCCGACAAGTAAGTAGTACGTGGAAGAAGGCTGCTCATTCTTTTATAGTTAAGGAAATCAACCCGTCTGGTTTAACATTTTCTTCTTCAAATTACAATAAATGCAATAAAGTAATGAAAATAGTTGCCAAAACGAATGACGCTCTTATTCTTGAAAGCAGAAAATTAACTCTTCAGCAAGGAGCTACAGTCACACTAGAGATTGATTTGAATAACCCGGGTGATTACAAAAGTATAGGCTTTATTATCACAGCTACAATGAAGATCCGAAATATGGTAATTAGTTTAACAGTTTCAAAGCTAATAGGACAGGAGTTTGGAAAGATAACTGGCACAGCTGCAGGGCAAATAAAGTTTGAAAAACTGCTGATGTACTTTGGGTATCAGGCTCGTCAGATTGTCAACGTTGGTATAATAGAGATGCCAAAAGTAAAAAATTTCATTTTTCGAAACCCGAGTATCACAGGTTGTGTATCTGAAAAAGACGGGGTTCAATTTGGTTTATCAACAACATCATCTGAAAAATCTGTATTCAAATCAGCTGAAATTTTGTTTGGAATTCACGTTAATAAGGTAGGAAAAGATTTGCCTTTGCTGATAGCATTGATAAATCCAGCAATTCAACCACCGCTCATGCTTTTGAAAGGTATTCTTAAAAAAGCAGCAAGTAAAAAAGTTTCTGTGCCAATGTTAAGTACTACTAGAAAAAAGTATGCATTTATCCTTTGTAAGCACTCTTTCAATGTGAATTTTGGTAAAAACATAACTGGACTTGACGTATCAGAAAGTCTAGTTAAAGATAAACTGATTAAGGCAGGGGCTCGGTTAATCACAGCCCTACAGATTCGAGAGTACTTCAAAAAATGTAGTCCTAAAAAAGAATTCACTGAAATCCCAGAGTCTGTCATTGCTTTCGCTGAAATAAAAGGTATTTCTATCCAAATGGAATACAAGGAGAAGGTGAATGTTCAAATAGGAGATTTGCTACTTTGTTTAACTCCGGAGGAGAGGCAAAACATTCCCAGTGAAATATTTAAAGGAGGTAACAAGGGCATTGAATTGCGATCATATTCTTACAATCCCCTAATAAAGGCTTGGAAAATTTTAATTGCTTTGCCTTTCCCATTAAATATTACGGAAGATTTCATTGTTAAAGAGATGTTTGTTCAAATAAGCAAGGAAAAAAAAGAAAAACCTGTGAAATATGAAGCGACTGGCATGATGGAATTATTTGGAAAATCTTTACAAGCTGCTGTCACGAAAGAAGAGCAAGAATACACACTGTCAGTTTTTCTTGAGTCTTTGAATCTTACACAGGCAAAAGAAAAACTGTATAAAAACGTGACGAACAAACTTATAGACTTTAAGTCCGCTGTTTTACAAAACGTTAAGTTTGAAATAACTATTGGAGACAATCCAACAGGAAGGTAAAGAAAATTTTTAGAGTTACTTGTTTTGTCTGCTTACCTTAATTTACGATTAAGTGTAAGTTAGTTAATGATTAGTATATCTAAATAAAGAGTAATAAAACAAGAACTTCAATCAAATTCAAAGCCAAAGCTTTTCAGCATTTCACTATCGTCAGGGATATTACATATTATCAACTGCCTATGTTTTAATATATTGAAAAAGTCATTTTTTTTACATAAACAGTATGGTAAAGGCAATAAAAATTCATTATAATGACTCAATAGACGAAACGTCTGTAGGAAATACGAACATTTCATACACTGAGATATCATAATCAAGTAAATAAATAGATTTATATAACACCATTTTTAATACCTGTGAACATAGCCAGTTTATTATTTTTGATAGCCCTGATGATTCCAATGCTTTTTTGTTATATATTTAAATAATACGATTTTTGAGAAATGAAGGAAAAAATTACTCTTTTCTTTTCCACAAATTTGTTTCATGACTTTAATCACTCTTCAGGAGATGTACATCACGTCAAGGGTGAATATATATATATATATATATATATATATATATATATATATATATATATATATATATATATACATACATATACATACATATTGTTTCCTTTTGATTTACCTCATTTCTTCCCTTTTCTTTAATTTATTTAATTTTTCTTAAGACAGTAATAACTATATTTTTTTTACTTTTCGACAGTCATAAGTTTAAAAGGGATTCAAATTTGTTAAAAGATCATGCATATTCTTATAATATTTTAGGAAGCAAAGAAACATCTCATGAAAAAGGCAGGGCACAACCTGGATTCGTAGTGGAGTGATCTTGTTTAGTTGACAGACCTTTCAATCAATTAGATTTTGATACCTTGCAAAACATTGTATTATCTTCCCTATCTCCTCAGCAATAAAGGGTGCTGAGAAAACTTTGAAGAATTAAATATGTATATATGGTATAGAAAGTAAACTCCTAGTAGCAGGATGTTATTTGCTTCAAAGTGAGACAAAACACTAACTGTACATGTACATACAAAAACCATTAATCAGACAACGACGAGACGATGCGAGACAATTATGACAAATATTTGAAATCCAAAAGAGATAAAAGCAACATGGGTACAAAGAAATGAGCTGCAGATAAAGAGAATCATGAGATAGAAGAAAGAATTATTAAATAATCACGGAAATATGGAATGGTATTTGCAGAAAGGTAAGTATAGACAGTAAATGAAACCCCAGCATTGTCACATGAGGCAGAGAGAAGAGAAAAAAATTATGATTGTATATATATACATAACTTCCCTATTTGAATATAATGACCGATGTATCTTTGTACCATTGACATTTTACAACTTGATCAACTCCTTAAAATCACTTTAAGGATGACCCTTTAAGTCTACTATGCAGAAACAGTGTTTGAAAAATTCAAGCAGTCTCCCTTTTTCAGTCGACAACATTTTCTGGAAAGCAGACTTAACCACATCATCATTTTCAGCTTTATGGTAAATTGTCTCTTTCAAAATAGCCTGGTCATCATTTACAGCTTCGTGGTGTTTTATTTCTTTTTCTGCGGCTGATGACATGTACTTTTATCAGGATCAGACAACACACATTTTTTCAACAGTTTGTTTCCCTTTACAAAAGCTTGATTATAGAAGTTCTATCTTTGACTTCTGTGAAATGTACGTTGAGCAGAATACTTTTACAAGTAACCAGGAAAGTTTGAAGAAGTTGTTTTTTTAACCTGAAGTTAAAAAAACAAACTTTTTTCTATCACATCACATGATTCTACAACTCATTCGCTCTCTCTCTCCCTACCTCTCTCTCTTTCTCTTTCTCTCTCTCTCTCTCTCTCTCTCTCTCTCTCTCTCTCTCTCTCTCTCTCTCTCTCTTTCTCTCTCTTTCTCTCTCTTTCTCTCTCTCTCTCTCTCTCTTTGTCTCTCTATCTTTCTCTCTCTTTCTCTCTCTTTCTCTCTCTCTTTCTCCCCCCTCTCTCTCCCGCTCTTTTGCATTTGTCTATGATATTAAAATTATTATGATATCAAAATTACACAATAAATTCCATTGATATTACTATTACCATTAAATAACAAATCGTATTTGTGGATGTCTTCGTTTTATAACAGAAAATAGCCTATGATGTCCATGACTGATAAAAACTAAGGATTGCAGGCTAGGTAAAAGTTTACCTTTGATTTTGTGGGCATGTGTTAAATGTAATTTGCACTGGTAAAGTCCATGTGATCCGGCTGGCGCATTTCCAATGTCAAGCGGTTTTAGTCAGAGCTCGTGGCCTATTTTCAGGCCTGCATATATATGACAAGAAATCATGACGATGGATTCACTATAGACATTGTACATAACATGTGATTTTATTCAAATGAATGCAGGGCTGAAATATTTACCAAATAGTAAAGCTGCTTGGAAAATTTTTTTTCTTTTACAAAGTTTTCTTTATCAAGGGGTACGGAAAAATTTGTAGTGCTGTTAAAGGAAAAGACAGGGTAGACCATTTTCTGTAATAAACACAATTTCACAAATGTATCCTTATTCAAATACTAGGAAAGTTAAAACTGAGTTTTATTCTATAAAATGAGTATATATTGTACACAATAGCAATGTATATACTCAAAGAAAGGTGTACGTTATTTTCTAATATTTGTTGTCCACCTCTGCTTTACCGACAATTTTACTCTACCTAAAAGTTTTGAATAAAAAGCTATTCAGGGAAACCACAAGAATCCTGAACTAAGTCAGTTTTTCCAATTCCTTGCATGATCGAGGAAAAAAACATTATTTGTTTATCTTTCTTAAAGTGACCTGTACAACAAAAAATTCCTCTGTTTTTCTTTGTAACAAATCGTTAGTAATGATATATTCTCATTTTTCTTATTCTGTGATGTTTATTATATCAGTTAAATCATTTTTTCCTTTTGTAATCTGAGCCTTAGTGCCATTTACATATTTGTTTTATTTTATTCTCCCTGTTCTAAAATATTTATGTGATCATTTGGACTCAGAACTGGCTTTTGATTAGTCTAAAATATTTCCATTGTTTAATTTTCTGCAGTGTGTAGAGGAACATACATAGCGTTTTCAGAAGTTTCCTTTTTTTATGAGAAGTTATCAAAAAGCAAATTTTTGGTTACAATTAAAATTTTGGTTACTTTTTATTTTCCTGTCTGTTCACAAAAATTTCACTATCGTATCTAATTTTTATTTTTCAGAGTGATGGCTTCACTTGCTTTAAAAAAAGTGTCCATGGGATTTGAAGCTTTTACGTTCTTAAAAAATGACAATTCAAGATCCTTTGCTTTAGGAATTTTTGCGAAAAATGTTCCCCTAAGAGAGCTTTTAATAAAAAGTGGAGCATTGAAAGAAACAAGTGGGTTCGATTGGTTTGAGGACACTTCAGTCAGTAAGTTTCTGCAATAATCAAATGGTAACAAAAAATGTTTGAATAAGAGAGGTTCTAGTACTCTTCTTTTATCTAATTTTGTTTTGTCATCGTTTCTTTCCAAGTAATCTTGCTGTGAATTTTAATGTTCTTAGTGTAAAGTTGGTAAATCCAACACAATTTTTGATTACTCAAGTGCACAAGATAGAAACAAACCACACTCAGATATTGATTGTATACCACAGATATCCTTATGCGTTCTTACTTTTTCCCTTTTGCTACAAAATTGTTTTCCAAAATAGCAATAGGAATCGTTTGTTTGTGTCTTAATGATCTTTTGGTCTTTCCCAAAATATTTCAACTCAACACTAGCAGAAACCTTAAAGATAATATTTGGTGAGGTATCGGTGCTCTTCTTAGTATAAGTGTGGAAAATTGCCTTTTGTTAAAGAGCAACAAATAAAATATTGATTAAAAAGTGAATGTTCTTATAAGCAAACTTTACTTGTATTTTTGTTCTTATAAGATAAATGCAGTAACCATAACAATAATTAGCTCACTTGATAAAATACAGACCAATGCTCGATACAGAAAAATGCATAAAAACTCTCTTTTGCGTCGTTTGAATTTTCCCTATCTTAATTTCCTTTCAAACGTAAAAAAGTATAGTATGTCAAATTTTGTTGCATATTTTGAGAAGAGCCGGAGCTTAATATTTTGTGCAGTTGCACAGTAACCAAGAGGTTCCGGGTTCGATTTCCTGAAAGGGCGAGGAGAATTTGGAACTTTACAAAAGAAAAAGCGATTGGTTAGCTTCAGGAAGGACGAAGGTTTGATTTTTAGTTAATCTGTTAGTCACTAATTTGTCCATTCATACATGTCACAGTTAATAAACACGAACAGAGTATCAGAGACAAGAAAATATAGGAGACAGTGCTTATAAAACGAAGACTACTTTAATCTATTACACAAATACAAGGAGCACTAATATTAATACGTCAAAACATACCTAAAAGTATACATACGAACTTAAAGAATTAATCTGACCAAACAGTTCAGCTGTCCTCTGTATATGATCCTTCGACTTGTCGTTAGAGAAGGCTACTAAGACTTTGGTCCTTCAAGAGCATATTTAATTCTAGCTCCACTGAGCTACCTCCGAGCTTGACTCGCTCACTCCAGTTCAACAAATGACTATCGTTTATATATCCACGATCTGGATGTAAAAATAGTTAATGATGACATAAACAGTTTTCCGGGACATGCCAGCTTCCATTATGTCAGCATGCAGTATGCTGGTCTCCATATATTGGATTTGGCAAGTACTGCTACGTAATTGTACTGTGTCAAGAGGAAAACTTTAAGAATAGAGCAGGCAAATGAAGAGCAATATATCTGGTCTTTCCCTTGCAGTCATGCTATTTACAGTTTTGCGTGGAATACATAATAATTTAATATTATTCTAAATATTCAAAGGCAAGTGCAAGTGACTTTTACATAACAATTTTAATAATCATTAGGAATTAAAAGAATATATTGTAAATCTTAAAACATTTTAAAAACTCTATACTGGTATTGCATTAAGTTTCTTTTGAAATTACAAAAACAAAAGCGATTCTAAAGCACAGAGTTATTGTAACGAAATCCTGAGATGTTGATGGGATTTCTCTTATGGATCCAGCAATAAACTGACAATAAGTTTTGCAGCAGTATTTTTTCTTCTTATAATTAAAGTCTTAGATTTACAGTTCGAGTATAGTTCCAAAATTCATCTCTCATTTAAATTCAGTCTTAAAGTGTTATATATATATATATATATATATATATATATATATATAAATCAATAGATACTAAGTCAACAAAATAAAAAGTTTCATATGCAAAAATGGTGCAATATCTTGATATTTGATCATTTGTCAGCAGAATTTAAGCTGAATATGTAATAAATGATGTAATGTCCTGTAATATTCTAGCAATTTTCTCACATGAGTAAGTTCTTATATCATGAATCAGCGTTCTTTTCCATTTGACATGGCACGTGTTTTTGTTCTAGAATATTCGAGAAATCGTTTCGATAGATTTCACGACAGTTATACAANTATATATATATATATATATAAATCAATAGATACTAAGTCAACAAAATAAAAAGTTTCATATGCAAAAATGGTGCAATATCTTGATATTTGATCATTTGTCAGCAGAATTTAAGCTGAATATGTAATAAATGATGTAATGTCCTGTAATATTCTAGCAATTTTCTCACATGAGTAAGTTCTTATATCATGAATCAGCGTTCTTTTCCATTTGACATGGCACGTGTTTTTGTTCTAGAATATTCGAGAAATCGTTTCGATAGATTTCACGACAGTTATACAAACTTCCAGCATGTGTTTTCTTCAAAATTAGTTATCCGTCGAAGATAGAAAATATTTCCCACCAACTTCTTGCCTCATGATTGGGTCTCCCTAAATGGAGCCCAGTATTTCCAGCACTATTATAATTGTTTCTTTGCTATTACCTATTGTCTATCTCTGTTTATTTGCCGGTGGTTTAAATTTTGCAGTTTGTCATCTGCATTTAAAACGCCTCCAATTGTCAAGGGCTGTACATACTTTGCTATCTTGCATCAATGAATATATTTAGCTACCATAACCACCTCGCTTATTTTTCAATTGTTCTAAAATCACAGGGTTAGCACCAATCGTCCATTCCTTTGCTACTTTTAAAGTGCTGACAATGATTCGGGTTATTTTATGATATATTATCACAATAGGTAAAATTGTCAAGGAAGCTTCTACCTGAGAGAAAATTGTACACAGACTATCAAAGTTAAAAGTATGCCTAATAATTCCATTGGCCTCTGTCTTTCTCATATGTCATTTATATAAATAAATAAATATATATATATATATATATATATATATATATATATATATATATATAAAGATCTTTATTTATTTATTCATAGTTTGTGTGTGCGTCAAGACGTTGCTTTTGTAATATTAATGCTCTTGTGTAATTCCTGTTACACACTGCTGATGTTATTTACGCATATAATTTACACATATTATATAAACGTATATGTGTGTGTTATTGTATTACTGGACATAAGTGGTTAGAACTGTTCTTGTGTTTCTGAATTATTGTGAAATATCCAAAGGGGAATAAAGCTAATAAACACAAATATATACGGATTTTTATATATTTTCAGACATATTACCCTTTTTAAATAATTTTATATCATTAAGTGTCTTAATATAATAAATGTTGACAATGCTAATGATATTAACAATGTTACTATTGTGAAGTGTTTTATTAATTATAGTTATTGTATGATTTTTTGTTTTATTTTTTTTCTCTATCGTTCTTGCTCCTTAGTTATGTCACTGTATAAAGAAAATGTAGGCGCAAAAAAGAAAAAGAAAAAAGAAGGTGAAGGTTAGTTTAGTTTAGGACAAATCAATTAAGAGTTATGGCTTCCTCGCACTATTAATTTCAATGTTTTACAATCATTTCGAATTTGAAGGAGTTTTTTTTGTAGCTTCAGTAATTAATCACTTGATCAAGGCTCATCCGAGCTACATTTGTCATTTTCAAATCATAAAAACATGCCAGATAAAAAATCAATAAAGCATAAATATTTGTTGTTCTTTTCAAGAAACTACAAGTAAACATACAATGTAAGGCTGGAGTATTCAATACTTCTTAAATTGTTTTGTATGCCTTTAAGCTTTACTGGGTATGAACATGCCTTATTTCATCTTCATTGCGCACATTAGCAGGTAAAAGCTTAAAGCTTAAATTGAATCACTGCTTTTTCTACTCACTTTTCAACTTATTAAGAAACAACACAGAATTTTATACATCCAGCCTGAGGCTTTCAGCAGCAGCAAATCCTGGTGTAACCATTCAAAGAAGAAGCCTTGAGTAAATTTTCCTTTTGTGACTCCAAATTTGGTCTCGCTGCTGTAGTCTTAACTTCCAGTTGCTTGAATTTTTTACCTTAATCAGGATGAGCAGTCTTTATTTCTTTTATAATTTTCTTTCTTTATTTTGTAGCTTCTGTTGGCTTCAGCCGTTTAATCCTCTTATCAATGGTTTTCCTCTCCGTTATTAGCGATTTTTAATGTCTTTTACTTTTAGGTGTCAGTCCGATTTTTCCCTCTAAATCAATATGGCTTATATTTAACTGCAAACTGAGTTTGTCTTGTGCTTGGCTCTCGTTCTGCTTCTTGGACTGATTTTATTGTCATCAACAACTACTGGCTAGCCTAGAAGGAAAAACAAAATCCCTTTCATGTATACGAAAATAGTGATTCAAAAATGCTTTCATTTAGCAAACCTTGAGATAAAAATTACAAAATTCTACACTCACGTATAACTGCTGTAATTTGAAATATTCAAAATTTAATTCACTGTTAATCAATAAAAAGCAACTCAAATTAACCCTTTCAACTTGGACAGGTTTGTACCCAACTGCTTGATTTTTGTTTTCACTGGATGCTTGAGATGTCAATGTTTTTGGATCTTCGAGTGGTTTGGGGAAAACTTTCGACTTCGAATTTGACAAGAACGGAACCTATTTACTTTGTTTGTATTACGTTCTCTTCTAAAAATCAGTTAAGGCATCTTCATAATTCTCCGAGACATTTTTCACATTGTTTCATAATTCTTTGAAAGATTTTTCACATCTTTTCACATCATTCCCTTGCCTTCTGTACTCGTGTTGCTATTCTAAGATCAGGAAAAGCCTTTATGTAGGTACTAATTAAACTATTACACATTTTTTATTATTCAGAGTCATTATTTTCATTCACTAGAAATGCTCATCATTTAAAGAAACTAAGAGTTTCCAGGTAAAACGCATAGACTGTATTCTGATGTGGTCTAATGTTTACATTCTGCCTCATACACATTCATCAAAGTCATGTCATTTGCAAACTCAGAGGCCAGACGTTCCGTGATGAGCCAGAATACCCGAAACCACTTCAATACCAGTGGGTGTAACGTATTAATTTATATAGCACAATAGCAGTGATTTATAAGAAATTGTAAAAAGATATTTATTAACACCTTCAGAGTGTTGTTATGTAAAGTATGAATACTTAGACGGAAAGAGTAAATTATAACATTGCTTTAAAAACATTCACCCTTCAGTCCACCATACAGTAAACATTAAAAGGCTAACGTACATAAAAGGATGTACTTTCAGATTATCTTGGCATCAAATAACCAAATAATTAGTGAACATTGTCGACTACGACTTGAAAGTGTGCACAAAAGGAGCTAAAAATGGGAAATGAAGTAATCTTCAAAGTAAAATATATTGACACCAAAATGAAAGTTTCATTACTTTTTTGTGGTGAAACGTGGACAATACCTATGTAAAATTCTAATGTTCTTATTTCAACTTAATGTTTACAATGCAGCTGTAAAGTGAACCAGGATTTTTTTTAGTTTTGGTAACAAAAACTACAAGTAAAAGAAAAACGAAAATCCAATATGATACCTTCCAATACCTTTCACAAAACCTTTTTTTACCTTACTGTTACCATAGCATCAAAAATTTTTGTTTCTTGTATGTCAACTGCATTTACCCTGGCTAGTGGGTGCTAAGCTTAAAGTTTACCAATTACTGATCCCTTGCAATACATTTCTTTGCACTCAACCACACAGCCCTTAATACCAGGATTACCCTGGCCAGTGGGTATCAACATTACAATTTATTAATTAATTTATTATTATTTATTATCAACATTATTTACAATTTACCAATACCTTTGCACTAAATATTGTGTCTTTCTGCCGCACTGCCTTTACTACCAAGATTACCCTGGGCAGTGTGTGAATAGAAAACTGAAAACTTTACCATTTACCAATAAATTTGCATTAAATTAATTTTCCTTCCAGCACACTGTCTTTTCTACCAGGACCACCCTAGCCAGTGGGTCATGCAAATTAAATTTCACTTTTAATCAAAACAATTTTTTCAACAGCAATCTAAAATTTTGATTTATTATATTTTACTCAATTTCAATTTGTTCAAATTCATACTCTCCCAGACGTTGAACATTCTTTTAGCCTCACACTTGTCTTGTTCACACCTAAACTTGAAAGCATCCCTTCATGCAATTCCAAAGAACCTTGTACCATCAGGAAAAGGCAGAAAAGCTAGATTTTCAAACTAGCTAAACCAGTTGCTATGCTAAACCAGTTGCAAACTCTTTTGGACCAAAATTCACAATAACCTTTTCCAGAGTTGACCCTTGACTTTTATGTATAGAAATTGTATTTGCAGGAGCTAGTGGAAGCATACCCCTCGTGCAGTTCTTTTTACTATTAACCCATATTTTTGTTATTGGTGTAATCGGAACACAACGTGACTCATTTTCGAAAAATGAAAAACCTTTATATTGAGAAAAACTCACAATTACTGCCAAAAGCTTTTAGTCTCTAGCAATGTTATGTTCCTTTAAATCTTTGTTATAAGGACCTCCCATATTGCCTTTGTTCCCAGTTGAACTGTTTACCATTTAAATATTTTTCTTTGAACTGTAGCCATTCAGTTTTACCAAAAGCACCATCAGCCAGTCTGGTCAAAATATTTCTGAAACCTTCTTGGTCATCACCTTGTTGTAATATTAATAATAATAATAATAATAATAATAATAATAATAATAATAATAATAATAATAATCATCATCATCATCATAATCTCATTCAAAATGACCGTCCCATTACATAGTTTAAAAAGTGAAACTGCAAATGTGAGAAATATTCTTTTGCTTCACAAGGCAGCCTGTGTATTGTATACAAACTGTAAAGACCCATCATTGAACCAGAAGTTATACACCTTTAAATTTTTCCTGTAGCTCTTGTAGAGCAGCACTACACAATTTTGGTACACCTTTTTCACTGTTATGTTTAAAGATGTTGGTTAGGTAGGTTAGGTAGGTTAGGTATTTTCAACAGTTTCAAACTGCCACAGCATCAAGTGCCTAAAACTCAAAGTACTAAGATATATTCGACACTTTTGATGCTCTGGCAGTTTCACATGTACCCAACTTAAAGTATTAATACTATTCATTATATTGGGTGTACAATAGACTGTTACACAATAATAAAAAAATTGCGTTTGCAGTATAGGCCCTCGCTTCGCTCTCTCGAACAATAAAGATTCACCTGCAATGCAACATGAAAGCTGTTCGGACAAATATGTCTGCACTCTTGAAGTTGCATCACCTGATGCCCCTAGGCCTAGAATGCAATAGGCTAAAATGGTTTGGGCATGTGATAAGATCTGACTCCTGGATCAACAGCTGTCGACAGGTGATACGACCAAGGTAATCTTGAAAAGAATTGATCAAAGGCGATCTAAAGACCCTTGACTTGACAAAAGTAATAGCTGGTAATAGTGAGAAGTGGCGAACTTCGCTGACATCTACGAGACAAACACGTCTTGCCTGCCATTGACTATAAACGATAGTAAATGGTAAGTAAGTAAGTATTGTAAATATAAAAAGAAGCAAGGCTTTATCTGTAGATTTTCAATATAAGAACAGTCATACATTTAATAATGCAAAAACAATGTCGCTAATACTTTTAGATGATATTAGTTCCAGGCAGCCTGGAAATTTGTTTGAATTGCAAACAAAAGATTATTCTCTTGCTTTCTTATAAAGCAAGGGGATGCTTCATTAAATTCCATGGTCTGGACTTGAAATGTCTCACTAATTATTAATACTTTGCTTTTTTCCGCAGAAGGAGAGGAGGAGAAAGAAAAAGAGAAAGAAGAAAAAGAGAAAGAGACAGAAGGTAAAGAAGAAGACAAAGATAAAGAAAAGGAAGACAAAGAAAAAAGTGAAAAAGAAAAAGAGGGAGAAGAAGAAGAAAAGAAAGAAGGGGAAGGGGAAGGGGAAGAGGAAGAGGAAGAGGAAGAGGAAGAAGATGACTATTCTTATGAAACACCAGGTCTGTCTGGTTTACCCTTCATTGAAGGCTTGTACGTTAAAATTTTGATGAAGGTACCAAGCAATTGCAAATCAAGCATTATGTGTAAAATCGTTAAAGAAACCATGGGAGAGGGAGCTGAAATTACAATACAAGCACAAATCGACTCTTCTGGAATTCAACTTAATGGAACCGGTCCTACAGTACAAAATCTTACGAGTAATTTGTACCTCGAAGAAGCTACTTTAATAATGGATATGCGAAGTAAATTTCGCTCAACTCAAGGAATTTTAATGACTTTGAAGACACGGTCACCTGTTTTGAAATTCTCAGGTAAATCTAAATTATCTACCCTGTTGTTTTAGTAAACGTTGTAAATGAGAAGCACGTCAATATTACTGTTCTTTCAATAAGTAGTACCAAACAAAGTTATCTCTTTAAGATCTCTAGCTATACATATTTAAAGGTGAGGCGTTCAATTTGTACTTCAGTAAAACCAACCCAGTTGATTTAGATAAAGAAAAATGAACTAAAATATCTACAAAAGTAATTTTAGGTTTAAAGAATTACTAAAAGCTCTAAGCAAAAGTTACTTTCCTTCGATCGGAAAAAAAATACTCGAAAAATTTCCTAAAAAAAGAAAGGAAAGTATGATTTAACACAAAGTATCATAAAAGATGGAATTTTAATTAAACAAAAGTCGTTTTGTTGCGGAGTGTAATATGCATATGTGCAAATCTAAACTGTTGAGTTTTTGAAAGAAAACAGACATATGTACATTCTTCCAAACTTAATTGTTTTTAAACATTTTATTGCCTGGCTTGATTTTTCTAAAGTATATAGAAATATATATAGTGTATATATAGTGTATATATATATATATATAAAAGAGTAATAGGTTACCAGTAAGCTATTTAAGCATTCCCTTATAACACAGGGCAACAATTTTTTGGGACTCTCATGTTTTCTTTAAAAATAAAGTGTTTCTAGACCAATTTTTCTGCTGAATCCATAAATGATATCCATTTGTTCCAACCACGTCTAGTTTTTGTGGAATAGGATTCCTTTTTTTTCACTCAACCCTATTTCGTATGGTGGTTGGCGCCACCGTCTCAGTTTTCTCCCGAATATTTTCCAAATGGAACCAGCTGTGAACTCAAAGCATTTTGACTTTTATCGAGGCATATTTTTTCAGTTTTACTGAAATTTTCAAGCGTATGTAATGACCCAGTCCAAGTTTATGGCCGTTTTGTCACTGGACTTTTGGTCAAAGTTGGCACTCGGCCAACATGTGATTTTTTTGACTGTGAAATTGATGGCATCATTCTTTTTCATCATGCATTGAAAAATGCTTTAAAAAAGTGATCAGATTCATTTCAGGGCCATTTTGTATTTGGTTCATTCCGCGATTTAAATATTTTGGCCAAAATCGCCAAACTCCAATGGCCAATAAATATGATGATGTCACCGATCGTCTGATGACATCATCACCAAAAATTTATATTTTAATTTCTTTGGAGCATTGTTCTTCTGCCACCTTACCAAGTTTCAAGACTGTAACTAGAATAGATCCTAAGATTTTTGGGGGCAGAATCCGTGCCCATATATTCGCTGATCAAAAATGCACCGTACAGAATAGGATAAAATTAAGGCAAAGTTGGCGCCTGATCTTGTTGTCATATGAAAGAGTATGCAAATAAATTCAAGCAAACTAAACGAGAGGAAAAATAAACAAGAAACTTTTAAAAAAATTAAAACAAAATACTTATAAAAAGTTTTTTTAGAGTTAACTAAGGAACAAATTTCCTTTTCCTTGACTTCCTTCTGTGTTTGATGTCTGGGCAGTCTCTCTTAATAGACCAGCAGTAATCAGCCATCATATTTACATCGCATCTGCCCTGATATCGCTGTTCCATCACTTTACTACCTTGGTGGAACCGTTCAACTTGTTCATCACTTATGTCACCCAGGTTATCAGGGAATCTGTCCAAGTGGCTGAACAAAAAATGGACCTTAATACTCATATTGCAGCCCAATTTCTGAAATGCTTTTAACATATGTTTGACATGGTCTTTGTAGTCTACAGACTTTTTCTTGCCAAGGAAGTTATCAATAACACTGACAAATGTGTCCCATGCAGTTCTCTCCAAAACAGTCATTGATAAAGGGAACTGTTTGTCATTCTTCATTTTCCTGATTTGGGGGCCGTCAAATATTCCAGCCTTCAATTTTTCCTCACTAAGGCCAGGAAAAGATCGTCGAAGGTACTTGAAACAATCACTTTCTTTGTTAAGGGCTTTAACAAATTGTTTCATCAGCCCCAATTTAATGTGCAGTGGTGGGAAGACTATTTTCTGGCGATCTACTAATGGCTGATTTATGATATTTGACAGCCCAACATCAAGAGAATCGCGATTTGTCCATTCCTGTTGCACCCAATGCTTGTCTTTTGCACGGCTATCCCACAGACATAGAAAGCATGGGAATTTGGTGAAGCCGCTTTGCTGTCCCAGCAAGAAATTTACCATTTTCAGGTCGACACAGATGATCCACTTATGGTCATCGTAGTGTATTAGTTCGAGCACCTTCTTTACGGCTTCATAGTTCTCCTTGGCTGTCACGGAATGGCCAATAGGGATTGACCCATACAGGTTACCATTATGAAGGAGAACACATTTGAGGCTTCTTTTGGAACTGTCAATAAAGAGCCTCCATTCATCAGGGTTGTAGGACGCAACACCTAATTTTGATAACAGTCCTTTGATGTCTACGCAAGTGACAAACATGCTATCTTTCTGAAAATAATGTCTAAATTCCCTGTTCCTATTTCGATAAAATGAAACATTGACACACGGCTTCAACAGGTGCTTCTCGCTAAGCCGAGAAGCAAGCAATTCAGCCAGTTTCTTTGATAAGCCAAGATTACGGACAAGATCAGTTATTTCACTGTGATCAAAGCATTCCATTTGAGTTGATGAGGTCAAACTTGCAGCTGATATGTCACCAAAGTCAGCATCATCACTGTCATTTTGACTCTCCGATAAATGTTTTATGTCTACAAAAAATACCCCAACAAAGTTTGATTTGTGAAAAGACGTACATCATCATAAGGAAAAGCTAAAAAGTTAAAGTTAGCAATCTCAACAAGTGTTAGTTAGGTAGATCTGAAAATTATGAAGGAGTTTTTATTAGTCTTGGAAGCACTGAGTTTAGTTAAGAGCCAATGAAATTGATTGTTGCAAAAAATGTTATTGGCATATCACAACCACATTATTGGTATCTTACCCTTTTATGAAAAGTAAATTAGAAAGTGGAGTTGAAATAACTCTCTTGCTTTTTCTAACCTCAGTCCTTCCAAGAAGACAATGACATTTAATCTATATCTATGATTATTTTTTCAAACGTGGTACACATTGAAAACAGCCTCCATATAATATCTTGGGTATTTGATATTTTCCACAATTTAGATGGACACCGACTCTAGAGATTTCGGGCCCTCAGAAATTGTTAGAAAATTTTACAAAATTTTTAAGATATATTTTTGACTTTTGGGGAGAATGTATTTGGTAATAAAACTGACAAGTCTTTAACCGCTGTAAAAGTTAAACCCCTAAGTTCGAACTTATCAATCTCCTAGCCCATTATCGATACCTATCATGGTATCTAGAATTTTATTACAATATCTTGAGAAATCAATTCGCTCGACCAATTTTACTGCTCAATCAACCCCTACCTCCTTGTGATTGAGGTATGATATAGAACATAGATTTTTGTGTCTGGAACGATCAGCTATGTTCAAACTTTGGTACAATAGAGACCTGACTTTAGCAGGACAATGACACTCATTTGTTTTGTGTTCATTACCAAAGTCATTTGGGTTTTTAGCATATGAGACAAAAAATCTCAAGAGAGCAAATTTCAATTAAAAGAATGTGAACGAAAAAAATCGAATAATTAGTGGCAGAATGCAAATCATTTCATAGTATTAAAATTCAGACACACATGAACGGATTAGGATTATTTCAGTGCTTTGCTAGTTTGAGATGTTTTTCAAGCTAGCAAAAATATTCATTATTTCATTATAAATCAATGGTGAAACATTTTACGGTCGTAAATAAAATGTAAATCAGTCTTATTTTGTTTCAGGAAATGGTTTAAGCCAATTCTTCTTTGCTTGATAAATAAGCAACAGTTAATTGAAAATAATTTGCAAGTAATTTGCAGTGGCCAAGCTAAATCCATTTTGGTGGAGCCTATCAAAAGTACAACAAACAATGATGAGTAAAAGTACTATCTGATCCATAACACCAAGACATGCTCCTTTGCAAACTATAAATCAATGTTGTTTTATGCAGGTAGTCGATCATTTTTCTTTGTTTCAGGGTCTATTCTGGCTAAAGCATGTGGAGGAGTTGAGCTCTCTCTTACCATGGTTGGAATGTGGAAAAAACCATTTGGAGTTGAATGGCTTGCTGTTGGTAATCTACTTTTGAAAATCGACTTTCAATTTGGTAAAGGATTTCCCAGATTAGGTAGGAAAACAAAGCACACTTTTAGAACTTAAGTTCTGATTAAATTGTTTTCATTTTTTAAATCAAGAGGAAAGTAACAGTTTAAGTAAATTCCATTCCAATCCATTCCATTCCATTCGAATCCATTCCATTACATTACATTACACTACATTGCATTACATTACATTACGTTATATTACATTCCATTCCATTACATGACATGACATGACATGTCACGTCATGCAATGTGAGATCTTTACTGCTTTGGACATTCAGTTAATAAATGGTTTTAATTGTTTGTGACTAGCCAAAGTCAACAACTCCAGTATGTCTCTACATATAAAACACAACTTACTGTATAATTTATATTGCAAATATTTCAGAGCGTTGCAAAAACATCTTTAGACCTTAAGAATAGAAATTTAAACATATGTTTCTTTCAAATGCTCCAGGGATTTATTGTGTGAGCATATGGTCACTTACGGTAAAATATTGTAATTGTAAATTTTATGGTTGTAACTTACATTAATTTTTGTAAAGATTGGGTTTTACTTTTTCACCATACATAAGCTCCAACAATCAAGTTTTTCAGTCCAAAAGATAGCAACTTAAAAACACATTAAAATATTTTAAAAAAGAAGAAATAGTAATGATTATCAATTTTTAAAATAAAAAAATGGATTAGGCAGGAAATAATCTTTGTAAATACTTTGACAGCTATGTTAAACAACACAAAGAAAGGAAAGCAAACTTGTATTGACTTAAAAAATAAATATCAAGTTTTAATTATAACTTGTTGGTAATGACAAAAAGATATATTAAGGCAAGTCTTAATAGAGATGCGAAAAAGAACTATAGAAAAAAATCAAGTTTGGAGAAATTTAGAAAGAATTTGAAATTTAAATATTTTGGAATTTTAATGTTTGGGAATTTTTGAAAGAACGGTCCTGATAAATTTTTGCCAGAACATATTTGTTGTTATTGGAGTCGAAATACGGGGTTTTTTTGCTACTTCTTTTGTTTTGTTGGTTAAGGGAGAATTTAAATTTTGCAATTTTGTGTATATATTTATCAGCATTTATATTTATATATACAATTTATATTATATATATATATATATATATTTATAAAGAATAAATATAATATAAAGATTTGGGGACCTGTTATTAGCGTAATGCAATGCTCACTACGCATGCGTAGTTTAAGCACTCTGACAGGATCCCACAGTAACTCTTTTAGCTGTGTTTGCTCCGGCAATATGGCCAGAGAGTTAAGTCTCAGAAGATCTGTGCTGCACTGATGAGCCCACAAAGGGCGAAACGGTACTGTCTGGAGGTTGAGTATATATGTATATATATATATATATTTATATATATATATATAATTTTTCAAAACTTATTTATTAAATACAATGTGTTCATATTTTATCCTTTTATCCTGACTTTTACTCTTGATTTCCAGAGTTTGGCGGAGAAGTCTGGCTGGGCAAAATTGGAAACAATAAAGAAATAAAAATTAGATGCTACGTAGGGTACAATCCCTCAAATTCAAAAGACAATTATGTTTTCGCCTCGATTAATAAATTAACATTGCATGCGATAAGTGAAGCATTCGAGTTGGATATAAAGGCTTCAAAAGCAGTTAGAAATTCTGGTTTCCCAGAAGGACTAGTTGTTTCGTACACACAGATAGACGGAGGTAATATTTTATTTTATTCTTTGTACATTATTTCCCATCACTTCAAGTCTCTGTTATTTGCTAACCTAGCAGAGAGTAATTAAATCATAGACAGGTTGTGAACTAAACAATTTCAAAATTCTAATTTTGACTTAGTTTAGTGGTATATATTACTTAAACGTCAAAACATTAAAATGCCTATTACTACTTTGGTATTATTTATTAGTCACTTTTGTCAATCTAAATCACCTTTCTCATCTCAAAGTCGATACCATTATAGAATGCTTCAAATACAATAGACCCTATGTTCACAGTGCCCTACAACATAAGCAATTATTTAAAAAACTCTTTAAGATAGAGTGCATTTTTAACTTTAAAAAATTTAATTGTTTTAAGTACCAAGTATTATCTAGGTGTTGTTTATATCATAACGTTCTACTATTAAATGCAATGTAAACAAGAAAACTTGTTTTTCTTCAAAAGATATCTGTTTTTGTGCAAACGATTTACAAATGCTGTATTGGTGCGATGAAATCAATCAAGCAAAAATACCAAAGTTAGTCTTTGCATGTGTCAGTCTTGTAACAGTTCCTTAGGTAAAGTAATCTAAAAAACAAGGTCTGAACTCCGTTTCATTCAGTTAAGACCTACACGGGCGATGTTCAAAATACTGAAGGCTCTTAATAGAACTCTTTTATGAACTTAGTCATTTTCAAAAGAAATGCAACTTAATTTTGGAGCTACCTATATCACACATTAACATGTATAATAAAACATATACAGTATTTCCTGTAATCAACAACGCTTTTTTATTAAATTGTTATCCAGAGTTTTGCTGTGTTTATTTCAAATCAAATATTATGTTATAATTGATAAAGATACACAACAAGTGCAGTTCAATATAATTGTACATCAATGTCTTACTCTTGTCTTCATCCAAAAGATGAAATGCGTCAGCTGCATCATTATTGTTATAATCTGTTGGTTGAAAAAGATTCCCTGTCAGTGTCATCAATGCTGCAGCTTGAAACTGACCTTTTAACGTAAAAAGAAATCCCACTTGAACAAGATCTTCCTTCTTTATAACATAGAATTAAGTTGTCTTTTATAACTAACAAATACCCTTTCCATGGTATTGATGACGAAATTCTTTGTATAGAACGCTCCATTATATCTATAAAAGCATTTGTATTGACTTACTTTTATTAATATTATCCGTGTCATGTGCACTCCTATATAAAAATTGGTAGTTATCCTTGTTCCCACTAAGAAAGAGGTTTACGTTTGTATCGACCCTAAGACTTGGGTCGAAAAAAAGGATAATTTTGGGGGTATAGTCGGCGAACTTAGGAAAAACGGAAATACTATACACTTGGAGTATATTTCTTAAATGAATATTCATTTATTTGTTTTGTACATGATTTGTGTATATAACATACAAAATTGCGAATGAGAACATTAAATGAAAAAGCATTTCGAAATATAAAATAATTTTATAAATACCAGTAAAAAGTTTTGCAGATAAAGTAGAATTTAATTGAAAAGGGGTAAATTAAAAAATTACAACGTCAATGAAAGGTTACTTTTATGTAATAATCTGAATGAGGATGAGTTCCCTTTTTTATATATAGATGTGCATTTGGCGGGGTTATAAGTAACAATAGTATGCCAATGAAAAAAATGCAGACGCCGGGGCATTAACACTTCTGTTAGCCCCTAGCTTGACATTTAAATGTCTCTGAGCTTTCCTACATGTTTCTAAATAAAATCAAACTTCGTCTCTTAGGTGTCAGTTTGCCAGATTTTGATATTACCATTGAACAAGGATTTTACTTGAAAGGAAAATTGTCTATCATGGATTTTAATGTTTCAGCCACCATTCAAATCAACCTTCCAGACATTTTTATAGAAGCAGAAATGACTCCAGTCAATTTGGCGAATGGTTTGATAGAAATTAGAAGAGGGAAAGACAATAAAAAGGAAGGTCCATATATGTATGTAAGAATTTCGGAATTCAACGTGCAAGTTCGAATAGAAGGATATGCTTCTTTATTAGGATCAGCAAAAGCCATTGTTCTGCATATATCTAACCAGGGTTTTAAATTGTTCTATTACGAAAAAATATTTGGATTTATTGAGACAAATGTTACAGTTCAAGCCAATTGGGGACTTTTAAGAGATGCAAATTTTATGGTAAGCACTTAGTTGATGTAAAAATTATTCTTGCAGTTTTTCAATGCCTTACCTTATTTTTTCAGATGCTGTACGTCTGTCTCTTTACACTTCATTCCTTCTGTTGCTACTTTTATCATAAAATCCGAAAATAGACCTAGATCCCTCCTTACAAATGTAAATAACTAGCCTAAATTTGCTCAAATTAGAATCGACTTTCTACTCAGGCCTGCTTAGACTTGAACTGATTGTTGAAAAATTGATTTTGTGATATTATTTTTCAGGCAACAGCCTTGAAAAAGAAAAAATTTATTGAGTTTTTCTTTATCAAACTAAGCTTACCTGTACTTGCTCAAACTTGCCTTTGACCTGTCAAACTACGGCTAATGTTATTTATCAATAAATTTATGTGGAGAGTTTTTTAACAGACCAAAATTGAATAGCTGCAGAAGATTACTATAGTATAAAGGCTTTTGATCTCAGAAAGAAACAACTTAATTCTTGTGCATTTCTTTTAAAGTATTCTCTCCAATTAGAGGACACCATTTGGGGAAGAGCAAGGTGTTCGCTGATTGGAAGTGTCTGCATTTCAGAAAGTTTTTCGATGTAAGCCCCAAATTTAAAAGGTGTAATTTGGGTAATTAGTGGGTATCGCGTTCTTGAAAGCCAAACACTTCCATTACGGCTGAAGTTATTTGAGAGAGGTTGAATCGTAGAGGTGGCTATGGTCTGGAAATTCCAGTGATTTACCACTTTCATGGATAAGAAAAGTTGACAAGCTGGGTTGTAAAGAAGCTTAGAGCTGTAAAAAGCGAAGTAGTTTGCAAGTGTCAAAGTGTTTGAAATAAATATTTGAACAAATATTCATTCGTCTCTCTCTTTTGTACTGTCCGCTAACTGGAAATAAAAAATAGCCAAATTGACTATTTTGTGAAAAAAACACTGTCCGATAATTAGAGTGTCCTCTAATTAAGTGTCCGCTTTTTAGACATTGACCAGAAAAGGATCGGGGAAAAAAATCTTTTTTCGTTAATCAGAGGTGTCCCCCTTTAAGGGAGAAAGTGTGTGTGTGTGTGTGTGTGTGTGTGTGTTCGTTGTATGATGCGATTTTTCTGAAGTATTTCTGTAGGCATAAATTTTTGACCTTACAGATAAGGGTAGCCATAAACTTGACGTGGTTAGTCATTTATCTTTTTATTACAGTAGCAGTTCCTAATAGCCAGACTGACTGGTACCAAAATATGCTATTTGAAATAACTTAAGAATAGATGTTCTTTTTTTACACATGGAATTTAAAAATTTATTATTTTTTTTATTTCTGAATGAATAGAATCTGAAATGTGTTTGATTATGTTTTTATAAATTGCTTGATATCAGTAACGTTTCCAATTTTACTCGAAGATACACTTAAAGTTGTCTATTCTTCTGATTTACTTCCATATAGCTCATGTTAATTTCTAAGAAAAAAAATGCTCGAATTTGATTGTTTAAGGAATTTTAAGACCTTTGGGTATGACCAAATCTTAACTGACATTTGTACCAGAGTATTCTAAGCCGCTTGACAGGTTCGAGAAGTTAAGGGTTGTATTATACACACTGAGGTAATTCTGTTATACTTTTATATTTAGTTTGTCGTTCGAACAGATCTTAAGTGGAATTGATTCTAAAACATTTCCATCGAGAGAATTGACCTCTTCTTTTTTTATGTACTTCCCCTTCTCTTGAAGATCAACTGAGAAAATACGGTTCTGCAAAGGACTGAACACATTTTCAGAGAGACTGCGACAATTTCGTGAATTAGTTTTTTTTTAAACATGAGCTGACAAAGTGAAGCAAAGAGTAATCGTACACAGGTTTTGAAAGGTAAACAAAGTTCATAAGTCAAATTGTAACAATTTTCATTTTTCAGATCCTATGCAGCCTTGAGAATAGTTACATTTCTGTTCAGTTTACAGTTTTGAAATTTTCAAACCTGAAATAGATCTACCTTTCACATAGCCACTGCATGCTTCAAGTAACCTGAAGTGTGTTCTGTAACCTGTACTGAGGATCATATCAGTTAGAATGTCACCTATTCCTCTGACTTTCTTGAAAAGGGCTGTCGTAGCATCAAGGCAATCAGCCAGTTACGTTGGGTTATGTTTAAACTAGCATGGGCAAACATTAGTTGTTATGTTTTGTAATAAGCAGTCTTTTATTTTTCCCCTTTTCACGAAAAAAACACTGGTGGTTTAGAGATTTAGGTACCCAAAGGGCATTACAATTTATAGATAGATAGATAGATAGGTAGATAGATAGATAGATAGATACTTAAATTAGTAGAAATTTTACTGTTTAATGAAACTGAATAAGTTTTGTATAATCATGTAGAATTTTTACAAGCTGAGAGTATTTATGGTCAAACGCATTATAATTATACCTGATTATTATGATTTTGTTCAAGGTGGAGGCTTGTGCGAGTCTGTCACTGCAAAAAATTGGCGAAAAAATAATAGAGATTCTTGGTAAATTCAGTAAAATGGCAAGCGAAGCAATTGACAAAGCCAGTGCCAAAGTAGAAAAAGCCAGAGCAGCCTTTCAGAGAGCCCAAGCCAAAGTTAACGAATGGAAAGGAGGCATTGCAAGATACAGAGGGCGATTAGAAGCTAGAAAAAGAGAACTCGACAGAAAAAAGCGAGAACTACAATACAGTTGTAAAAACAGATGTGGAACAGGTTGGTAATACAAATGAAAGATACTTTGTATTATTTTCATTAAACTGCCTTATACTTTCTAAGTGAAAACAACACTATTCTTCAATCTAGAGGAAAAGAGTATTGTGAAGATGCTGTGTAATACTATACTACTTAATGTTATATCACCATAGTAACTTGTACTTTACAATTTCATGTTTCATCCTACCGTGATATTATACTTATTTTTGTATATATACATATATATATATATATATATATATATATATATATATATATATATATATATATATATATATATGTGTGTGTGTGTATATATAGGGCCTCGTTATGTGAGCCCCTGTTATTGAGTTTGTACATGATTCGAATTGGAAAAGGAAAGAAATCAATAAATCAATAAATTAAAAATAGTGGGAAAAAAATAGCAACAGAAAAGTAATTTCAGTCTAAAGTGGCTTCAAGACTTGCTTAGGGTGAAAGACCTAGAATATAATCACCCATATTATATTTTAAAGTCTTAAAATATATTTTGGCCCTCAGTCATGTTATAAGATAAATGAAGTTGGATTTCTTATGAGATTTTATTCTTGTGAGCTAAGATATTTATTACATATTTCGTCCATTTTTAGTTTGTATTCCGTTTTTTGGGTGGAATTCTCGCTGCTGGAGATGCTTGTGGTGGTGGTGTGGCTGTCCAACATGGAACCCATGCAGATGGAGGGTTCCCGACTTAATCTGTTTAGCCGGATGCGAATTGAAAAAACTGGGAAATCAAATTGCTATTTGGGCTGAAAGACTTGGTATTAATGTAAGCTAAAATGTTAACTTATTTTGTATTGGACTTTAAAGTTCTCAATATTAGTATTTAAGATACAGTCCTTAGGGTAAACTATCAAGTATAAGGTTATTAAAAAATCCTAAGACCAACATTTTACTTGTTATATTCATTGTCTCCATCCAAGTTCTTATTTTCTAAATACGTGGGTTTAATGCCTATAGTCCACGTCTCTGTTCATTTTTAATATTTCCGATGGTTTCTGGCGTACTTAACAACCAACATTTGCTCTCTACGTGTCAGTTTGATATAAACTTCATATTTCAGCAAAAGAAAGTCATGCATACAAATGGAAATACGTGTTATAGTAATAAAAGAGTTACACTAATAGGAAAGTATTCGAAAAATACTACGTATGTCCGAATTTGTACACTTTGTACAGAGAGAGAGAGAGAGAGAGAGAGAGAGAGAGAGAGAGAGAGAGAGAGAGAGGGAGTACCCTACGGCTAAGAGCATTTTATATCTCTATCTATCTACCATCGGTCCTCATATGGATTAGTTCTCATCTCGATATTTTTGTTCGAGTTCAGTGACATATTTAAACTTGATTAGTTCAAATTTTACTGAGAGAGAGAGAGAGAGACAGGCAGACAGACAGGCAGACAGACAGGCAGACAGACAGGCAGACACATAGATGGATTGATAGATAAATAAATAGAGAGATGGATAGATGAATAGATAGATAAATAGATAGATAGATAGATAGATAGATAGATCGATGGATAGATAGGTAGATGATTAAAAAAGTAATCTTGTTGATTACAAATTTGCTATCATGAGTTCAAAGCCTTTTCTGGACAGTAGGTAATAGGAATCTTTGTGATTTTGGTCTGGAAGATTTTGGGGCCATTTTCTCCTTTTCTTTTTTTCCCCCTAGTTTTCTGTCTCCCCATAAATGACCTTCTGATTTCCTCATTTTTCCTTCTTACGCTAAGTTCCACTGTGGTACAACACATATGACCATCAAACATATATATGTATATGCATGAAATATAAACATCTCATACATACTCAACACATACTCATTTATTACCAACAGGAAATGTAAAAACATTTTGTAAAACAAAAAATTTCGAAAAATGCATTGTTCGAAACATTGAATATCGACAGTTTATGTTTAGCAAATAAATAAATATTTTTCCCATAACCAACTTAAAATATGATTAACAAAATCACTCTTTATCCGTGATGAAAATGTGGGGATAAAAAATATCTGTGTTTCTAAAACACAGATAAAATTACATTTATGTACTTTAAAAAGTTAGTTACAAATTTTTTTAAAACAAAAGATTGCTTTTCAGAAAGGGAAAACATGTCTGATTTACATTCTATCAGTGCACATGTGGTTTTATTTTAAATGACAATGTGCATGTATGCATTAACATAGTTTTAAAATTACCTCTTTTATGTTCTAGATCCTAATTGGCCTCACAAGAGTGGCAGATTTTGCTCTCTCTGCCGCAAATGCAGTCATTGGTCTAGCCAGTCATGTAATTGATATTGCTAAAGCTGTATTGGCATTCGTGAAGGCAGCTGTACAGTTCGGAACGTTTATTGCACAACAGATTGTAAAATTTGCTACTAGTATGTATCCTGTCATTTCGTTTGTAACCAACTTATTTATATATGATAAATAATAATTATACAAAGGTAAAATAAGCATGTTCATTACAAATTGAAATAAGAAAGGAAAAAGGAAAAGTAAATCCTATAAATAAAGTAAAATATGACTACATTTTTTATCAATGTAAGAAAATAACAACTGAAAATGGACAAGCATTTTATGCTATTTTCCATTTTTATGTAAATTTTTCGGGGATTATTAGATATTCCATACCTGAAGATTGTAAAATAGTGTGAAATTTTAGCTTTAACATTTATTTTTCACAGTTCCATTAAAATCGAAGTATGTATTGTCTCTTTAGGAGTATTGGGGGTCTCTGCTAAGAGAGAGAGGAAGAGAGAGAGAGAGAGAGAGAGAGAGAGAGAGAGAGAGAGAGAGAGAATGTGTGTGTGTGTGTATGTTCGTTATATGATGCGATTTTTCAGAAGTATTCCTGTAGGCATAAATTTTTCACCTTGCAGTTAAGGGTAGCCATAAAGCTGACGTGGTTAGTTATTTATCTTTTTATTACAGTGGCACTCAGAGAAATTGCATATTTTGGCCAATTGCGATGCACAGTTTAGCATTAATAACAAAAGTCCCTAATAGCCAGACTGACTGGTACCAAAATTTGATATTTGAAATAACTTAAGAATAGATGTTCTTTTTTTACATGGGATTTAAAAATTTATTATTTTTTCATTTCTAAATGAATAGAATCTGAAATGTGTTTGATTATGTTTTTATAAATTGGTTTCCAATTTCCTTTTTTTACCCCAGAAATGATTTACTTTGGTCATCTTCCATTTTTATTTAGATGCATTTGTTCTGGAATACTTGTGTTTGAGAGCGGAAATAAAAATTGCATCTGGAGCATGCTTCGAGTTAGCTTTAAAATGCAAAATATTTGGTGAACCTTTGGAATACCATGGACGAGCCTGCATTGGATCAGATTCAAAAAAGAAACTAGCGGAGGACGCGGTAAAGAAAAAGTACCCTGAGTCACAACAAATGCAACAAAAAGTGTCTCAAAGTGAGCAAAAAATGGGGGATGTTGACAGAAAACAAAACGAATTAAAAAATAAAGAAGAAGGGTAACTATAAAGGGTTTTTTTTATCTTACCTAACTAATATTGTAGGGGCATTATTTGTTCATTATTGCTAATATTTAACGTTAAAACTTTTAAATAATAAAGTACTGTATGGCAAACTTTTAAGCAGGTCAAAGAAAAACAATTAAAGTATAATTAATCATCTACCAGAAATGCTTAGTATCATAATTTTATTATTTTTTATTGGAATTATATTCCTGTTTATTCTTTTTGCTTAATCGATTTTTCTCTGTCTTTATGCACTTAGCGGCTTTATGCTTTCTGTGATTTTTAAGGATAAAATATCCTACTTCCTAAATTATGAAATATATATAAGCCAGTCTGAAGTCCTAATTATCTTATTTGATTTGCTGTTATTTCCCTAGCCAAGCATTAATAAACATTTTCACCTTAAATTATATAATAGAGTTTGCTTCCTCTAATTGTTTTTTTATTGTTAAACATATCGTATCGAACAGTCAGGAAATTGGACAAAACGTTTCTCGTGTTGTTTTGGGGTTTCTAAAATTTTCTAGGACGTGACCTCCCATAATTTTGCACCTTATAAAATACACTATGTATTTTATTTCTTCGGTTCTTATTTTGGCACAGTCTTATAAAGTGTTTGCTCAGATGAATCCAAAATATATTGCTGATATCATTTCCTGGTGTACGAGATTTAGGTTTAAACACTTAAATGTTTTTTACATGAAAGAGGCTACAAGAGTTATCCAATTTCTTTCAAGAATAACTTATTTTATTAACAAAATGTTTAGAAAATGTATAAAAGAAAATTTCCCCTCAAAACTTACAGAAAAATTAAGCATAACCAAGCCTATGATATTGATGGATTGCTTTATTTCGTCAAAAAATGGTTTTTATTTTATTTCAACAGACTTTTTATAATTTCCAAGCTTCAGTTTCTGGCCATCACTGACCATTCAAAATAACAATTTTTTCATATCGATAAACAAATAATTAATAAACATATTATATAGTTTTAGATAAGATGAATAAATGAAAGTGGAAAGATTAAATATTTAGCAGTATAATTAACTGGTCAAAAATTATTAGCTTGTGACATTTTGCATTTAATTTTATTTACCGTAATAATGATAATTAATTATTTTACCGCATCCTACTCGAATAAGCGCACCCCTCGAATAAGCGCACCCTATTTTGCAGATTTCCTTTTCAACAACAGTTTACTTCATACTGTTTGTACTTATAAATATAGTTTTGACATTTAGTGCTTCATACGTTGACTGACGTTTCCAATAAGCGCATTCCCTCAAATATGCGCACCCTCTGAATAAGCGCACCCTTTAAAATCCCCCGAATTATTTAAGCGTACCGTGTGCTTAACCGAATAATTACGGTATTTAAAATGTTTTATATGTTATGTTAGAGCACAAAGAGAAGTCAACAAGCTAAACAGGAGATACCATGTATACAGGCTACGAGATAATCAAAAGTTAAGAGACGAGTTTGAAGAGGATACTGAGCAATATAGTACTCGAAACGAATATATACGGAAAGTTTTTAGGGAGTCAGCAATGTGGAATCTTGAAGAAGATGACAAAGATTCATATGGAAAAGGTGTCCCTTTACAAGAAGGTGATGTAGAAGGAAGAAAGGAGGTACCAAAACCATGTTCAGGTAAATTAAACATTAAAATAAACCTCCAGCAAAAAATTAACTCTCATTTAAAAAGAAACGTGCAATCTTGCTATTGTAGTAGCTTCCTACTGGAGGAAACCTTTATTCAATAACACGTTTTAACGTTCCTCTATCTGTCCATTCCCCTATTCATGTGTACATTTATAAATTTGTCTATACATCTATCCAACCATCTATCTTTCTTTCCTGCTATCTATCTATCTATCTATCTATCTATCTATCTATCTATCTATCTATCTATCTATCTATCTATCCATTATTTTTTTCTGTCTAATTACTTTTTAAATATTTGTCTACAAATTCTTCTAATAAATAATTGCATGAGGTAATTGTTACCTTGCAAACATTTATCTTTAAATAATCACGCGGGTAAGCTCTCTGCCTGCTTCTCTGTCTGTCTATCTGCCTCTCTCTCTCTCTCTCTCTCTCTCTCTCTCTCTCTCTCTCTCTCTCTCTCTCTCTCTCTCTCTCTCTAGCTCTAGCTCTATTTGTTTGGCTCTTCCGAATATATTATAATAACTCGATGCATCCAAAAGACACTACTTACAAGCTTACAACTTTTGAATACCTAGTAACAGCTGGCAGTCCAGTTCCAAAATTGGCTCCCTAATAACGTATTCAATGGACTGAACATCGTTGACAAGTTCAAAATTAACTTCCTTCAATAACTTAGCAAAGCGAGTGATAAATGTAACAAATTAATTATGCGGTTTTGCTCCGCACTCAATAATGTCAATATTAGACTGAGTAATTCATGTATCATTTCTAATATTCTTAATACTTATGTAGTCTAGTGGACCCTGTGGAAATTTATCTTTCAATTTAACTCTCAGTTCGAACTTCTTCAATAATTCGAAATTTTTCAAATGTTTCTAGTTGTTAGCTCCTGTCTTCAATATAGTATCGAGCATCACAGTAAAATAACTGAAACTGACAACTTCAGCCTTAATGAATTGTTGAACTATTGCTAGACTTAGAGAAGTACCAAAGGTTAATCTTGTATACCTGAACAAACCCCTTTTCTGTGTTAATTGTAAAATATCTATGTGAATGTTCATCCAACAACAATTGTTGATTTTTTGAAAAGTTTTTTAAGTTAATCTTTAAATCCATTGGCTAAATCCTGCCAAAAATCATGGATCGTCGATAATGGGTACTAATCTGTATAGATACCACGGTAAATGGTAATACGATAGTCATCACAAACTGTTAAAAAAAACAAAAACTGACAGCGTCGCTCATTTAAAAAAGGCAACTGTTTAAATAATTCCCAGTCGCAAAATATAATCCTAATTCTTTTTCAGCTCACCTTTAAAAGCACATGGAGCTGGGCAAAAGGTCTAACAATGGAAACAAAGAGCTTGATAAAAAATTTTCTTCGGGATGTGATTAAAAATAATAGGACAGGATTGAAATCTTTAATTGTGATCAGAAATTATTGTAGTTTTTTGGTGGGGAAAACACACCAAAAGTTCCGACAAAATCTTTCTTTATAACGTTTTTATTGGAATGGATTGTTTTGAATCCCTAAAGGTATTTAATTATATTTAGCATTTTATATAATCAGCAAACAAATTTCTAACAAGTCTTTAAAATACCTTTAATTAATAAAATAGCTTTAATACATGTAATACCTGTAATACCAGAGTAATACCTGTAAATAATAAAAATTTCGTATCTGTAAAGGTAGTTAATCAACTGAACATTTAGCATTAAATATAAAAAAGCTTTTAAATTTCTGACAGACAATTGAAATACGTCAGTTCAGTAATTGATAATATATAATTATTATACCATGACAAATTAAATGCACTATGTTTATGTTTATTATTTTGTCTTTTTTTCTTTCGACAGGAACGTCCGACTGTGAGAAAATGCACAATGTTGCTGGCAAGTATTCGTTCCTGAAAGATGGTCTTAATTTATTAACAAAGACTTTAAAGGAGCAAAAGGAATCTTACACTTCAACAAAATCAGGCTTTGAATTCAGTGTGAGATCACTGGAAAGAAGAGCAAATATGATAGGTAATAATCATGAAGTGTAATTCACATATAAAATAATACATAAGCATGAATTGATTGAAACCAATTAATTTTTTTTAATTGAAAAATTGACACATTTTAGCTGCCTTGATTTTTATGAATAACATGAAAAAAGGTTTATGTTTGGTCTTATAGGTTATTATATATATATATATATATATATATATATTATATAGGTCTTATTTGTTTTATTAGACCGATGTAAAGAAAACGTAAGGTAATGCAATTAATTGTACCAAAGATCAAATTAAATGAAAAGTAAGGATTAAAGAAATCTTGTACCGCACGTTATCAAGTTGTTTAAAAATCATCCCAAAAGTGTTCGTGTGTGAACAGGAAGCAACTGTTGTTCTGAGAATAAAAACCTGACCTTTGAACTTGTTCAGAGGATCCATAGCTGTTGTGCATTGGCAGGAACATGTTGCTTACCTCGCTTTNAAAGGTTTATGTTTGGTCTTATAGGTTATTATATATATATATATATATATATATATATATATATATATATATATATTATATAGGTCTTATTTGTTTTATTAGACCGATGTAAAGAAAACGTAAGGTAATGCAATTAATTGTACCAAAGATCAAATTAAATGAAAAGTAAGGATTAAAGAAATCTTGTACCGCACGTTATCAAGTTGTTTAAAAATCATCCCAAAAGTGTTCGTGTGTGAACAGGAAGCAACTGTTGTTCTGAGAATAAAAACCTGACCTTTGAACTTGTTCAGAGGATCCATAGCTGTTGTGCATTGGCAGGAACATGTTGCTTACCTCGCTTTATACAACCCAAACAGGTATGATATGTATATGTTTAGGCTTAAACAACAAAATGAATGTGTGCTTTATACAACTTTTTTTTGACTAATCTGAAACCAATATGAAGTACTTATGATGTGCACCATTATCCATTTTCCCCAATGAAGACAGGCATTACATCAGGATCCTATCCAACTTAACTTTCAATGCAAAAAATAAAGCAAGAAGGAAAGATCTACAATCTAATACTGAATAACTCCCCTTACTTTTATTATAAGTACTTATTTTTAGAGATGAATTACGCAGTACACAGTAGTAGCTTAGTCAATAAAAAATGTAATGAATACAAACTTCATTTCTTAACACTTTAAAGGATTAAATTGCTAAGCTCTTTGGTAATAGCATTGATGCTATCAACAGATTTTAACAAAAAGTTTATATGAAAGCCTTTTTTCCCTATATACTTATTTTATCCAAGAGTTATTTCTTTTTTATTGGTAATGAATGTTCTTCAAAACAGTAAAAGAGTTACTTTTTTGATTTCTGTTTTTCTTTCTTTCACTTCAGAAAAAAATAATCAACTGTCAGAAGAAGAGAAACAAGATCTTTACTACCTGGTTAAAAAAATGAAGGAAGGTAACTATTTAATGGCCTTTTCATATTCTCTTTTAAATATTCTTTTCAATATTTTGTCAACAAAATTGTTAATCTTTGCAACCCAAGAGTAAGAAAACAACTGCTGCAACTGCCGCAACTGCTTTCACAAAGCATTATAGTTTATTTTCACCTCCGGCCAGATCTTGATATTGTCTGCAAAACAAAGATTGGTGATTGTTCTAACTGTCCCTTCATTTTCTTTAAATGCATGTTTCACGATTTTCCTAAGAAATGTATTAAAGGAAGTGGGAAATATGAAACATGCTTGTCGAACCCTGACTATAGTACGGAACCAGCTGCCTCTGCTGCCATTCAGCAATTCTGCACTAAGGACCTTCTCGTACAGAGTTCCAATGACATGACATACATCACACGCCGTAACATATATAAAGTCTGTATATCAGAAAAAAAAGTAAATAAAATGATGCCTTTAGCTTTCTTTAACTTTACTGAACAAAAATTGTCTACATCCTAAACTTTGTAGGAAATTGTTAATATGCAGAAAATTATATCCAGGGTGCCAGATTACAAAGCAGGGTGTCTTTATTGGTGATATCATATATCTAAACTGACAGAGAAGAATGACAGGGTATATAAATATATACACAACTAAACGACAAAAATTTTGACATATGTTAAGTTTGTATCATTTATTTTCCGCTAAATTCTTTTCTTTCTTTCCTTCAACCCTTCCAATTGTGCAAGTTCTGGTGCAGACATCAACTACCGTGGTTCTCCATTTGTCTGTGTTATTGGCCGAGTGGGAGGAATCCGTAGTAATATTTTGTTGAGTATACTCCATGAGACTACTCATGAAGCTTGTTTTTTCTTCCCTGCAATAACTGTATACAATACAATTAGCGTTATTCGTCACATTAAATTCGAATATACATTATTCTAAAAATTAAAAGTATAGGTAAATAAATCATATATTTTCTTTACCTCGGATTACGATATTTATATAAAATGTTAATTTATTATACAAACTAGACGTAACTAAATTTATCCTTCATATTCCTTATTTTTAGGGGCAAAAAAATATGCAAAGAAAAATGACCCTCTTCTTAAAAAGTATCAAAAGATTGGAACCAAGAATTTCAAAGACCAGATTAATTTCGTTTTGAAGTCCAACACTGGAAAGGATATTAACTCATACCTACAGGAGGTCAAAGATTGTAGCCAACAAGTGGTAAAGCGGTCAAGCATCAAATCGAACTTTGATTACCAGCAACAAATCAGTCAAATTCACGACGTATGTAAAACCCTGTTTTATTATGATCATAAAATTCTCTTTTACTTATAATATTTGAGAGAAATGTGAACGACGGTATTCACAGTACGTAGTTCTTCAGTTATCGAAGCCTCTGTAACTTAATCCAATTCAGATCTGTTTATTTTTAATGTCTGGTACTCATTAAATGTAGAAATGAAACAAATCTATTGCAGTGTTGAAAAATTAAGTCTGTGTAGTACAATGAACGTAGCCAGAAAAAAAATTGCGTACCGTACAAAAAATGATGCAACCAAAGCTTAATAAAAATTAAAAAAAACATGAATTAATTATTTTAGGTGGAAATTGTACTAAATATAACTGAGGAGCCGTGGCTTAATAGTTAGTGCAACCACACCGTAATCAAGAATTCCGGGTTCGATTCCCCGAGCTGGCGACTTTGGAAATTCACAAAAGAAAAAGCCATTGGTTGGCGTCGGGAAGGGCATCCGGTCAACAAATTCCTCACTACTAAATCTAAGTCCTTGTGAAGAGCACCGTCTGAGGCCCAGTTACCGAGGGAAAATGACTTTAAATCCAAACAAAATTGTACTAAATATAACTTATAGCAGTTCAATGAACAAATTTACATAGGATGTTGACTGATAAGCTATTTATCAGTTCTCGTATTTTTATTATGCAATAATACAGACAACCGTCTCTACAAACATTGTTAACATATTACCTTAAAAGAAGGGACAGAATCTTACTGATGGTTTAACTTATATTAAAACGTCAACAATGCCAATGTTCTTTGACGAATTAAGGACCCGTTTTGAGACCATTGAAAAATATCATTTGAAATCAATCTTTGTGAATGTAAAAGCAGTTATAAAAAGTTCAAAAGAAAAAAATTGCAACGAAATTCCTTTATTTATACACTTCATTGGCCATCTTACTGGTTTCCAATGAAGTAAAAATATTAATATGAAAATTTTATGTGCTGAAAAATCAACTATGGGTGCTATATATGAGCTAGCCGTTTGTCTTTTATTCCTGTGATCACATTAATTGCCAAATAATGGCACGATATTAGCAAAGTACCTTTTATAAAAGTTTTCCAATATTGTTTTCTTTCGTCACTTAGTGTGACGAACCAAAAATGCTAGAATGCATTTTTCAACAATGGAATAATTGTTTTATCAACCCTCCTACCAATGGTTCTTCTGGAAAGATTTTGATTGCAGATGTACACCGTGCACAGCAAACAAATAAAGTAAAATGTATTCAGAAGAATAATATAGAATTAATCAAGATACAGCCTGATGAGTCGAGTTCAGCCATTAGATATTGTTTTCAACAAACCGTTTAAGGACATATTTCGACAATTATTTTAGAAGCACACTGAAGGAAAAATAACTGCTTCTCAGAGAAGTGTTTTCATCACCGAATGGGTCGGCACAGCCAGGTCCGAAATATCAAACAAAGAAGATATGATAATCCTAAGCTTTAAGAAGTGTGGTAATATTCTTGAATTAGATGGGAGAGAAAATGCCGATCTAAATATTGAGGGGCTGGAAGACTACGAAATGCTACCTGCAGAGGAAGCATATGACGAATTCCAACAACAAAGCGAGTCCAGTGATTAAGAGGAACAAGAAGACATTTAATTTTTTTGTATTTTGTTAGTTGAGGTTTCTGGAAAACAAAATGTATTGATGCTAAGAAAATTGCTTTATTTCTGTTCTAACCAAAATCCACCCGCTTTTAGGCCCACTCGGGTATAAGCCCCTGAAAATAGGCCTACCTAAAAAGACTTTTCTCCGGATATAAGCCTTGGGCCTATATCCGCGATTTTACGGTACCATGCGATAAGTCCTTGGTTTGAGGGGAATAGCGAGAGAAACAAAACCAAAAAAATCAAAGAAAAAATACAAATTTAATAAATAGAATACATTGAAAAATGTTTCTTAAGCATGTTTACATTTTATCAACACACTTTTATTAATACAAATCTATGTCACGTGTCACAACCACTTTTAATGAAAACTAGAATTTTCATGACTCTTTAAACCCTTTCAATTACTAGCCCAGTGAAGGGTTATGATCATAAATATAATAAAGAACCTCAGGTATTGGACAGTTGAATTGTTAATGTAGTCAATTTCTTTCAAATGTACCCATTTAAGTGGTGCTGTACATGCTAAGTGTCAATTTTTTCCACTCCTGATTTTTGGTGTTGGTGAATGTTCTTTTCTAGGGACTCCAGTACATTTCAATTTCCCAGTTTTTATTGCCAACATTTTTAGTAATTAGAGTTTATACATCACTTATATTTGGCCATACAAAAAGTAAAAACAAAAAAAAACAAAATATTTTGTATGGCCTGGATGTTTTGTATTCGTTTTTAAAGAATTTGATGCACTGCGGATTTATTCTATTTTCATAGCAGTCAGTTGTGAAAAGCAAAGAGTGAGGAAAGGAAAGAGGGCGACACTTCATACATGCTATTATATTTTAACATTCAATCCCTTTGTTTTTCTGCTGGTAGCAATGCATAAATAAATGGCTAGTACATCTACTTTATATCTTTTTATTATTCATTGTTTATTTTATCTTCGCAGGGTGCGGTTGCTTTGTTTTCTTCTATGGAGAACGATGATTATGACTTGGCTGGAGAGGTAAATAGATGGAGTGATCTTGTTGATGGCCTGAAATCCTCTCTAGGACCATGCCAATAAAGAAGAAATTATGATATATTGTTATACTTTGTTAAACATTTATTACTAAGAAAATATATATTTAGTGGACATCTTACTGTAACTCGTCTCAGAGAAAAATGTAGCTTAATTACTATTTTGATTTAGCTAAAACATCGAGTTGATGGTTTTCTTGCAATAATGCAGAAACGAATACAATTACAGCTGGAAACTTGCAGTTTAATCCTTTGTTTCATTGTGTTTATCTGCTTTATTTAACCAAATTTTTATATGAGTTTACTATATTCATATGTTTTTAGAAATGAGGAATTAACATAAATGCTAGTGTTATTTGAAGAAGAAAATAAAAGGATTTACTTTAGGAAGACTATCACCTGTTATCTTGAGCAGAGAAATGAAGACAGATTTGGTCAAATTTAAAGGGATTTCTCCGTTGCCACATATACTGATGAGTAGTTCAATGACTTTGCGTATCTCAAATTCTTCAATTGCTTTTATCATCTCGATTCAGATTCCGTCTGGACCCGTGTCTTTCTTCCCCTTCATCTTCGTAATCGCTGATTTTACTTCACATAGTATAATTTTAAGGTCATTGATGTATTTCCTGATGATTGGTTTTTCTTCCCTTGCTTCTGTTAACAACTCGTCAAAATACTCCCCTCAACGCTCCCTCGGATCTTCCTTGTCCATGATCATAGATCAATCCTTTGCTTCAATACATCCGCTTTAAAAGCAGGGTTTCTTTCCTACCAATGCTGTAATCTTTTTGTGCCTAAAGCTAAGACCTGAGGTCTTGCAGTTTTCAATCTCTTGACATTACTTATTTATCTATGCTTCTTTTGCTTTTCTGCAGACTTATCTTATGCAATTTTCTAAGGTTTTGTATTGAAGTTTTTCTCTTTTCAAGCTTTCTTCCGACCTCTCACCCTTAGCAAAATTTCTGATTTTATCAACGCTTGTTTTTGCTCTTTTCCTTTCGGTTGGACAAATTATTATAGATCATGCTTTTCTACTACACTTACTACTCTTTGACTTCCGACCTTTGCATTCAGGTCTCCCATCACCATGACAGCATTTTGAAATTTTCGGTGTCTCATAGCTTCCTCAAGCTGTTCATTGAACATATCAATGTCCTTACCATTGCTGTCGGCTGTTGGTGCATACACGTGAATGACAAATATAATTAAAGGTTGCCCTTTCAGCTTGATCAGCATAACTCTTTCTAAAAAGTTCAATATTCTAAAGCAAATCTATTCAGCTGTTTTTTCCAGAGTCAAAACAACTCCTTTTTCATGCTTATCCAGAATATATGACTTTATATCCTTTTATATTGAAGCATTCTGTACCAGACTACCTTGCCTCGCACAAACCCAGCATATTGATATTCAATCTTTCCATTCTCAATTTTACATTTGCTGATTTCCCTGCTTGATACGAAATGCTTCCTTTCTGTTCTCCTATCCTTAGTCTGCTTTTTTTCTGACAGTAGCAGGCTGACGGTTAGGTCCCATCTGTCCATCATGAGCGACATGACGGAGCAAGGTGTTGATGTCTGCATTGTCACCAATCCCATTCATGCTGTTAGCGGTAGACATTAATCTGTGTATTGTCATGGTTATTCTTTGCAAGATACATTAGTGGTTTGCCACCCATATTAAAGTCTCATTCGTGCTCTCAGCATAACGTGATATGTGTGCAAGTTAAGACGTCATTGCCGTTGGTCTAACTAGAGACTCCTCCGCCAATTCTGCCGCTTCCATACTTAATGCGCTTTAATACGACACATAGACTTAATCCCCAGCCACACGTTATTGACTACCATTATGTGCTTTAGCGCCAGAACTGAAACAGTTTACCGCATTGTTTTGCTGCGGCGCACAAAAAGTTACTTGGAGCCAGACATACATTCAGGAGATAGGCAGATCCATTGCCAGAAGGCCAGCTGATGGTTTTCACTTATTTCCATTCCATCCGGAACCTCCAAACACCTCATAATGGTTATATTATATAATTTTTCAAATTGGATAAACCCGCTTCCATCTGCTTTTCTGGGTACGTATACGTGTCAGCTTTAGCGTGATGCATTTTGTAGATTTTAAAAAGTTTTCTGGTTTTTCATCCATCTATTTTAGATTGTCGATCACCCAGTTTAAAGTACCTAAACTGTACTGTACTGCACTGAGTACAAGTTTATTAGCTGCTGTAATCTAACTCTTTGACTTCAATTCTATATATAATACTAGTCCAACTTGTCAGAACTACTCACTCTTACATTTCTGATTCATATGAGTGTACTGAACTCCGTCCCTTTTATTGACACAGATAATTGTAGAGTTCTTCCTGATTCAGTTCACGATTATCTCAGACAATAGATAGTCTGCTCACTAACAATGTTTTTAGAATGTAAGTTTAGCACATTTTTCCAATCCGAATTCCATTCCTTTGTCGTCACTGAACTTTTTCACTACTTTCAGAAGACCTTATAAATTAATCTCATACTTAGCAAACAGCCTGTGTCATTGATGTAAAACGAGTGATAGAATATGTTGTTTCATAGCTTGTATCTAGGGCAAGAAAGAATTGTTATAGGAACAGTGAGTCTCCCTGAATGATCCCTCGTCTGATATTTATTAATATTGATTTGGACGTTCCATTGCTGTTATTAAGAAAAGGCCATTTTTGCTTTCACTAAATTTGTTCTTGCTGCCTGTTCTTGCTGCATTTTTCAACAATGGAATAATTGTTTTATCAACCCTCCTACCAATGGTTCTTCTGGAAAGATTTTGATTGCAGATGTACACCGTGCACAGCAAACAAATAAAGTAAAATGTATTCAGAAGAATAATATAGAATTAATCAAGATACAGCCTGATGAGTCGAGTTCAGCCATTAGATATTGTTTTCAACAAACCGTTTAAGGACATATTTCGACAATTATTTTAGAAGCACACTGAAGGAAAAATAACAGGCCTCCTTTTTTCAGCCACAACCATTTATATTTATTTGCCATACCTTCAGTTTTTCTGATGAACTGGCCATGCAACACTTTCTCTTTCCAGTTGGTTTTCCTCTCTTGTATGTTCCTTTTCTTAAACGTACTTTCTGTTTATTCTCAGGATCAACTCTATCTGTAACTAACAGTTTCTTCTTGCTGTCTTCAGCATATCTTTTTAGCCCAGTTATGGAAAGATTACCACTATCTACAATGCTCACGAGTTCTCTTCCACCTTCTTTCCTGGGTATGTATAATCTATCAACATAGTTAAGAGCTTCCTTGTTGTTTGATTCATCTCTTGAAGTTCAGCCCTTTTCACGTTGAGGAAAGTAGCGAAGTATCTCAATATAGGAATTCCCCAAGCTTTAACACCTTTGATGATATTTCCCCCATTTTACTTTGTCTCAAGTATCTTTCTCACTCTTCTCTTAGATTCACGGCACATTTTCCCTTCTCTTCTAACTGCACTTTATCTGCCTTCATTACCAATGTGGAACACGTTTCGATTCCAAATTCAATCCCAATATCCTTTCTAATAAAATTGACTGTCTGTATAAGTGAATCAAGTTCTTTCTCGCTCTTTCCATACAATTTAAGATCGTCCATGTAAATTAAGTGATTGATTCTTTCTCTCTTTGTTGCAAATTCATACCCAGGCGTTGTCTTTTTTAATACATTGATTAGGGGAATAAGTGTTACAACAAATAAAAGGAGGGATAAGGCATCTCCCTGAAATATACCTCTTTTAATCTTAACCTCACTTAGTGATTCATTACCACATGTCAGCTCAATACTCCAATCTTTCATTGTCTTTTCTGGGAAATGCACTAAAATATTGTTTATTCCTATGATACGCAAGCACTCCAAAATCCAGGAATGTGGCACCATGTCAAATGCTTTCCTATAGTCAATGCATCCCATTGCCAAGTTCTTTTTCCTTATTCTAACCTCTTTGAGTATCACCCTGTCTATGTACAACTGATCTGCTCTTCCTCTGCTCTTCATTTTGCATCCCTATTGTTCCTCAGACAGAAGCTGGTTACTTTCCAAAAACGAGTAAATTCATCAGATAATAATGCTGCTAGTAACGTCCATCAAAGAGGTAAACATGTAGTGGTCATTATTATTAATATTATTATTGTTTTTCGTGATCAGGCTTGCGAGGTGTACAGACGTACACTGCCAAGCTCCTAAATGTTTCATGGATAAATCATGGCACAGCGGTAAGTAAAAAGAGTATTTTGTTATTATTCTTAAATCTTCATGATATACGTATACTTTGGTTATTATGAAAGCAACTATAATAGTTACTTGTGCGTTATTGCTGGGTGTTTGTAATTATTGCAAAAAGGAATTTTCATCGGTGGGAAGACATCAATGGCGTTGCAAATCTCGTACGGAAGTAGGTCACCATGGAAACGGAATCAAAACTTTACCATCTGTTGTTAATAATCATGATCCGTGCAACCCGAACAAATTAACTTGTGTTTGTGGAAAAGAATGTAAAGGCCTCAGAGGTCTCAAAGCACATCAGCGTTTGTGTAGAACGTTAATGACGTTGGATGATGAAGTAGTAAATGAACTGAATTCCCACGTGAACAATGACATTAACGAAATAACTGATGTGAAAGTTTCTCACGCATTGAAAGAAACACCTTCGTTGAAACCCGGAATCAAACTTGCTGTCAATGAACAAGACTGGGAATTAGCCAACATTTACTTCAAGGCTAATCTATCATGCGAGGAAGTTGTCAATCAAGATATTAATATTAGCGTTGACAATTTCAACAAAACAGTTTATAACTAATTTGTGGAGATTCATGGGACCGTCAATGACAGGAATGGAATTAACAGCGAACTTTCTGAACGATACAATAATTACTTAAAACAAAAGCTGAAAACCGAACTTAAAAAGTTAAAATAATCAGATAAGGCGTTTCTGGTAGTGATACGGTTTGTTGCTAAGCTACTTGGATTAAAATTGCAGCCTTCAGCCTCAGAAATGTTAAACAAAGATCATGACAGAGATTTCTAAGAACTTTTGGGGTTATTGTAAGAAGTTCATTGAAATTCCATCTCGGATACTTCCCGAATTTGACAAAGAAAAATGTAATGTATTCTTTAGGAAAGCGTTTAAAGCGGTTAATCCTAGAAAGACCTTTCAAATTCCAGATTGGATACCCTCCTTTGATAACCCTACGCATGAATTTGATTTGTCTCCACCATCATATAACAAAATCTGCAGAATCATTAAACGAATGAAATCCTCTGGATGTCCATGTCCTTTAGATCAAATTCCAGTAATAAGTCTGAAAAGGTGCCACCACCTTCGAAGTTACATTACAGTTATTTGTTCCGAAGTTTTTAAGCGTAAGTCTATACCATTATTATGGCAACAAGCCGCTACAATCCTTATATACAAAAAGGGGGAAAAGTCAGACCCAGGCAATTTCAGACCTATCACTTTAGAACCTGTTATGTTGAAAATATTTACTTCTTCACTACGAGATCGTGTATTTGAGTTTTTAGTCAAAAACAACTACATTGAGGCAAGTATCCAAAAAGGATTTACGCCTGGATTAACTGGTACGTACGAGCATATTGCTAGTATGACTCACGCAATTAACGATGCACGCCGTAAACAACGCTCTATTACAGTTACATTAATTGATCTGAAAAACGCTTTTGGGGAAGTCAACCACAATCTAATAGAAACTGTGCTGAAACATCATCATATTCCAGACGATATTGTTACTATTATTAGAATTCTGTATAGTGACTTCCACACAGCCATACTGACCAACTTGTTCATTAGTGATTTCATTAAACTAGAAAAGGGTGTACTACAAGGTGACTGCTTCAGCCCATTGATATTTAATATGCTAATTAACACCTTCGTACAGTATATAAAAAAAGATCACTTCAAACAAATCGGTTACAAATTTCTAAAACATTTGATACCAAGACACTGGCTACAATTCGCCGACGATGCTGTAGCGATGTCAGGCCAAGAGAGTGAAAACCAAATTCTCCTCAACGCATTCAGCAGATGGTGTCGTTGGAGTGACATGATCATCAAAGTCGAAAAGTGTCACACGTTTGGAATGAAAAAATGTGGAACAGTATGTAAACAAATAAAACCAAAGCTTTATCTTAATAACAGTGTTATTCATCCTATCGACTCGGGTGAACCATTCCTATATTTGGGTCGTTACTTCGATTTCGGCATGACAAACACGGAACACAAAAATATACTGATGTCAAAAACTGCAAACATTCTCAGGACTATAAATGGTCTCCCACTCCACCCCAGAAATAAAGTAATATTGTACCAAAGATATCTACTTTCAAAAATTAGCTGGCACTTGACTGTTGCTGATATAGAAACAAGCTGGGTTAAGGAAAACCTCGATAACGTTGTTTCAAAGTTTATACGGATTTGGTTGGAAATACCTATTTCTGGATCAACACGCCTTCTTCGCCGTACCAAACGTAAGTTTGGTCTCGGTTTAACACTCATATCTGATCGTTTCATTCAGTGTCGAGTATCTTTTAGAAACAAACTCAAGTCTTCTAAGAGCAGGGACATTGTTGAAATATACAATGCGACCACCGGTCAAAACATCACGTATGATCAGTACAAAACAACTAGAGAGGCAATCAAGGATATTAGAAATTCTAACGAGAAAAAAATCGATACACTGACTTCGCAAGGGTTAATAATCAAATCAATCACAGCCTATGCAGACAACGCATTTACCAGTCACTGGCACAAAGCGCTTTCTACGTTACCCAATAATATCTACTCATTCACAATCCGGTATTTAAACAACACCCTCGCCAACGCTTCAAATATGCTAAAATGGGGACAAAGAGAATCATCTGCCTGTTCCTTATGTAATGCTACAGAAAATCTCGGGCATGTTATTGGAGGATGTAATACAGCGTTGAACAAAAAACTTTATAATTGGAGGCATGACTCGGTTTTAAAAAATATTGCAAACTCCATATCTTCGAATAAGAAAAATGCAAAAGTTTACTGTGATATTGATAATTACAATTCTCCATCGATTATTACCCGAGATACATATCGCCCTGATCTGTTAGTAATTGATAAAGGAAATATTTATATTCTAGAACTTACAATCGGCTTTGAAACAAATATTGAAGTGAATTCGAAACGTAAATCAGAAAAATATGAATTTCTGTTAAGATTTCTAGGCCAAAATTATCAAAAAGCTATATTTGTCAATTTAAGCATTGGCGCGATAGGAGCAATCGGAAAGAGTACACATTCGGTAGCGAAGATGTTAGCAGAAGTAAGTTACGATAAAAGCGAAATCTCACATATCATAAAGAAGATCATATGTGTGGTAATACGAACCACATATTACATATTCTGTTAACGTAGTAAGACATGGGGTCAGCCTTCCCTCCTTTATTGGTGACTACGTTACTCTGTGCGTCCTTGCTTCCATGCCTTGATAGTGAGTGGTATTTCTTAGGGTAATGATGTAATGTATACACGGGATACAATTGTATTAAGTGATAACATGGAAAAAAATACGCTTGAAGTTTTAAAAAATTATTATTATGTTTTCATTTTCTCTAAAGTGCATTGGGTTTGAGAACTACGTAACACCGGGCATTTACTCATAACGTAGGGTATTAGGTCATTCATACATGCTTGAAATTTAGCTGGATTTTTGTTTTATTATTTATTAAGTAAGTATGGAAGGCTAAATATTGCTATGTGTAAAACAATTAACGAAAGTTAAATTTATATATAAATAGAAAAGGTAAAACGAAGTAAGTTTCAAAAATTTTATAAGGAAAGTGACCCTCTGAGGATGTGTTATGAACTATATAAGAATATTTTCTGCATTTCTGGCAACTAAATATTTCCTGGTATTAGATTAACATATTTATGCATCCTTTTTCACCATACATAGGGCTTCTACGATTACTGGAATTGTATTTGTTCTCCGTTCCAAATTCTGCTTACTTCGATTTCTAAATCTTTGTATTTGCTAAACTTTTCGAATCTTTTGGCTGTGATCTTATTGTCGAATGGAACGCTCATATCGATCATTTAACACTGCTTCTTCAGTTTATCCTTTATGACTATGTCTGGTCTATTGATTTGAGTTGTTCGGTCGGTTCTAATTGAGAAATCCCATAGTATAGCTACCTGTGGTGTGTAGATTACTGGTAAGGGCTTGTGTTCGCTTAATTTTTTATTAGTTTCAATACCATGGTAGCAGCAGACTTTCCAATTAATACATGGGCCCAAACGGTTTGCCTATTAGTGTATTTGTTTTGAACCAGAATTTGACCACCCGACACAAGATGATCAATTGTCTCAACACTTTTACCACAAAATCTAAATTTCGGATCAGAAGTATTCAGTAAAACATTTGCCTCGTGGCTTCTGGCAAAAAACTTTGATCTTGTGAGGCAATAATATATCCTTCTGTCTCCGCTTGAAGACCAGCACTATTAAGCCATCTGTGGGTGTCTGATAAATCTGCATCAGGTTTTTGACTGCATAATGCATACTGTCTTTGAAGCGGCTTCATTTTGCAAGCCCGACTAATTGCTTTTGTTCCCCTTGCCTCAGCCAGTGTTTTTAGTTTACGAACATTATCAGTTATTTGCCCTTTCCTTTCATTCCCATCAGCTCCAAATTCTAAGTGTATTTATTTCAAGTTCCGCAGCAAATTTTGTTGCTTCTTTAACAAGAGTGTACAAACCCTTCCTTTCGTGATGTCTGTACACTAATTTTAGCATCCAGTCATCTGCAAGGCTCGAGTATCTGCAGAGGCCAATGTTAGATGTTTTGTATGCGAGCTGTAATTGGGATACACCTCTACCTCCTTCCTTTCTGGGTACGTACAAGCGAAAGATATTAGCTTTTGGATGGTGCATATTATACGTTGCATAATACGTCGCATTTTACGTATTTTGATGTCTAGCTTTTTTATCTCACTACGATTCCAGTTAATGATATTATAACTGTAAGTAATGACCGGAATAGCTAATGCATTTATAGCTGTAATCCTGTTTTCCGAGTTCAAATCGCTTTTTAAAATAGCCCTTGTCCTTCTTACAAGCTCTTTCTTCAGTTTTTCTTTCATATCTGCGTGTTGTATCCCATTAGTTTCATTTATGCTAAGATATTTCAACCTTTTATGAAAGTAGCTTTTCCACATTTACTGAGACCAAGTTCCATACCAATGTCATCACTGAACCCTTTTACAATTTTCAAAATCCCTTAATTTCACTATTATTTTTTCCGTAAAGCTTCAGCTCATCCGTATAAAATAAATGGGAGATCTTATCATTTTCAATCCTATGTCGATATTGTGAGGAAATGAGTGAAATACAAGAAAGGAGGGGAGAGAGTGAATTAACTTAAAAGATACCTCGTTTGATATGGAGATCGCTGGATATAATCATACATTTTTCATAAAATAGGTGCAGCCTTGTTTTCCATTGAATCATATTAAGCTATAAAAAATCAATAATAATCAAGAGGGTTTCTAAAAAATCAAGTGATTGCAGAATGAAATTGTGTGGAACGCAATCAAATGCCATTTTATAGTCGATCCAGTAACAACTCATGTTTCTTTTTCCGGTATTACAATTTTCAATGATCATTTTGTTTATTAATAATTTATCTTTACAGCCGAATGGCCCTCTTCTACACCGTTTTTGTTATAAAGGCAATAGATTGTTTTTTTCCAGATGTTTCTAGGTTCTGTCAGTAATTAATGAAGTAAGTAATTTGTATGTTGTGGAAAGACATGTTATTGGCCTATATTTTTTGGGATACTCAGTCTCACTACTTTTAGCAAGTCGATACGTTGTGCCTTCACATAACCAGCTGGGTGTTTGTTTAGGGTGCTGTATTAATTTATCGAGATGTTTAGCAAAGGTTTGGTGCGTTGACGACAAAGCGTTTAATGAGTGAATTGGTACTTTTTCTAAACCTGGTGATTTCCAGTTTGTCCTTTTGTTAGAGCAGACTTCATCTCTGAAACAGTTATACTCTCCTATTCTTGTGCTTTGACATGTTCGTTCCTACCTGCTGCATTTGAGATTCACGCAGCAGATTCTTTATATACTTTTTTCTTTCCCCGTATTCCGTTCCAAAAACTTTCAATATTCTCTAGACTTTGGTTTCTTTCACTCTATCTATTTCTTCACCCATTTCCATTTCTGCATCTATTTCAAAAATCCTATTCTAGCGGTAGAAGTTGCTCTGCTCCTTAAATCTTCTTAAACGCTGCGCTTTTGCTTGCAATTTTTGTTTAAATTTCTCCTTAATTTATTATTATTTATTATTATTATGAAGTATTTCTTTACGTATGTGTTTCAGTACAATTACCTACCGGGTGACCCCAGTGACCTGGGGCAGATAAAGGTCCTGGGACATGACATGAACATAAAAGGGACGATTGACATAATACAAAGAGTATAAAATAATTATGACAAGGAAGTAAAATCATCATTGGCACGAAAATTAAAAAATGATTGTCATATTATTGCAAATTATGAAAAGTAAAAGGCTGTATGAAAAATAATCCAGAAATATTTATGACTTTTGCAGTAACAAATTGGCAGTGCTTTTCGAAGAATTTGAGCAGTGTCTGTGAGGACAATTTTCTGGAGTTCTTGTATTCTATGCTTTCCATTTTTTCTTTATATGATTTGGAGTCTCCTTCTTAATCTTCCCTAGTGCCCCAAGAATGACCGGAACAGTTCTAGCATATTATTATTATTATTATTATTATTATTATTATTATTATTAAGAGTTGAGCATCCCTGATGTCTTGGGTGGACTCCAAATATCTACCATCATTGGAACCACCAACTTATTGAGGAAGGTGCTTAACCCCTTGACATTTTCTCCCTTCTGATTACACATTTCACCCAAGGGTGATTCAGCTGTCTTATTAATGTGGAATTTCACATAATTTGTCCTTAGAGATTGCTCCTGAGCGCTAAAAATTAGTGCTTCCATTGGAATTTTCAGGTCACCCTTCTTTAACCAAAGCAATGAGTCACTCCAATTTACATCCTTGTTATTCCTTATGTACTCTGCACCAGTTCATTCTTTGTACCCCTTTTAGTACAGCAGGGTCTATTGACACTTTAACTTTTAAATGGCCACGAGCCTTGACAATTTGGAGCATTTCCTCCATACTAATTTTTAACTACCAAGCACGATTGTTCTCTTCAGACTTAGCAGTGTTTGCAATTCTTTTTAAATCTCTTCCACCATCTTTTCGTTTGATGTAGAGTCTGTCTACAGCGCTGTTTGGGTTCATACTTTTGTTCATCTTCAATAATTTCCTGGTTCTCCTCTCGAGTCGACTTAACTTGTCCTTTCTCCAGTTGATCACCCCAGCTCCATATCTCATAAGAGATACTGCCCAAGTGTTTATTGCCTTGATTTTATTTTGGCCATTTTGTTTCGACTTTAAAGCCAATCTGGTACGTCGAAAGTATTCCTTTATCGACATATCCTTCATCTTAGTTTCTTTGACTTTGTCTGCATCGATTATTTCTAGGTACTCAGACCCTTCCTCGGCCACCTCTTCTTAATAACCTCACCATCACACAATCTAATGCCTTCAGTCTTATTCAACTTTCCTCTCTTCAAAATTAGCACAGTGCACTTTTGAATTCCAAACTCCATCTTTATATCCTTGCTGATATCATGTACTGTAGAGACAAGACTATTAACTTCTTTTTCACTTCTTGCGAATAATTTTAAGTCATCCATAAAAAGCAGGTTATTTATCTTCTCATCCCCTAGTGAATATCCAGCTGACATCTTTCTAAGGACTGATGACAAATAACAGAGGCTATAGGCTGTCTCCCTGGAATATTTCTCCTCTGATAACTTCTCCAAGTGACTCTCCGGACGCAGTCAGTTCAGTCTTCCAATTCTTCATTCTCCCTTTGACAAGTGGTAATATATTGTCTGAGATGTTAACAAGCTTTATGCACTCCAGAATCCAGGAGTATCGGATCATGTCATAAGCCTTCTTGTAATCGACCCATGCCATGGCCAGATTTCTCTGTTTTCTCTTGCTTTTTGCTAAGATGGCTCTATCAATAACGAGTTAATCCTTTGTACCCCTACAGTTACATCTACATCGCTTTTGCTCATTCAATAGAACACTCTTTATTTCAAGATACTTGTTCATTACAACGGATAAGGGTAAGCTGGGTGCATGCATCACACTCAAGTGTTTGTCATAAATAGATGGTAATTTATTATTATTGATATTTATTATTATCATTATTATTATCTTATTTTCATAGCTTTTGTTCTGGCTGTTGTTATAGTCATTCCTGGCGCACTTCCTGACGCCAACCAATGTTTTTTTCTTTTGTAAAGTTCCACATTCTCTTCGCCCACTAGAGGAATCAAACCCGGAATCCCTTGGTTACAGTGCAACTGCATTAACCATTAATCTACAGCTCCTCATTTTGTTACAATATATCCTTGCCACATATCCATTGTAATCTTTAATGTTAGTAACGCTGTTTACTTTTAGTACTCAGGTCAGCCCAACCAGTATCAGAGAGACTGGACATTTTATTACTTTGCAAAAATAAAGAATGGTTGTTTAAAATTATTGATAATAATATTTTGGGATATAGAGTCCCTATCTGGAATTATGCTATCAAATCTCATTTTTATAAACTTGTTTTCATATTGAATATATGGCAGTAATAGAAAATAACTTTATTAAACAGTCTCAGAGTTTGCTTTCTCAGCAGGGAAAGTGGAAAAGTCATATAGAGTTTTGTTTCTATAGTACTACTTCAACGTCTATTTGATGAAGTCATCCTCCTGTAGTGATGAGAAACGAAAACACTGCGTCCATATTTATAACTACAGGTGTGCAGCGCGATTCTTGAAGGAAAATAATTTACCAACAAATTACCTAAATTTTATACTTTCTTGTGTTTGTAGTGTGTAAAATATTCTCAGATATTACCTTTCTAGGAACACAATACACTTCATCCAACTAATTATGAATCATTTTTCTTCTTCTTCTTTATCTTTCAGCTGCTCCTTTAGGGGTCGCCACAGCGGATCAGTTTCTTCCATTTTTCACTAATTATGAACCATTACACCTTCAAAATCTTGACATGAAAAGTGGAGCAGTTATAATGAAGTTTGATGGAACAGGTGTACTCACACTTAAAACTAAGCAAGTCTTGTTCAACTGTCCTGGTAAATCAAGTGTGGTAATGTTACCACTAAAGGCAATACTGTCAAGACAACCTTACAAAATGACGCTAATAATGGCATTGTTAGATTCTCAAGCTTCTTGTGCAGAATTTTTGTTTGTTGTTTTTTTGGTTTTGAACATTATTTTCCCCCAGCAAATGTAATCGTCTTTCTTGTTACTATAATTTTCACACACTTTTCTGCTCAATTAAACTATTGTTATTTTTAAACAATATTTTATGGGCGATTTTAGCGTCATTTTTTCCCAGTAATTGAGGCTCAGACGGTTCCCTTCGGAAGGACTTTGTTTTGTCAGTGAGGATTTCTTGGCCGGATGCCCTTTACAACGGCATCCAATGGCTTTTTCGTTTTGTAAAGTTCCAAATTCTCCTCGTCCGCTCGGGGAATCAAACTCCGAACCCCTTAGTTACCATACAACTGCACTGACCATTAATCCAAGGCTCCTAACTCAAGCTTCTTCTATAATACTGTACACTAAATAAAAAGTCTATGCTATAGTTGTTTGAGTCGGACGTTAGAGTAGCAACCATTCTAAACTGTTCATGTATCGATACAAAATCATTAGCAAAGGTGCGATGAGTATATTGCATGCAATACAAGAACTTGCATAAGAACACAATCTCAAACATAATACTTTTAGAAAACTTAGGTCTGCTAATTTCAAAGAGAGTCTGAAAGTAATTGAAAAACAGCAGGAACGATACTAAGGTCATTCGGCATATCAAAATCCTGATAAAAATAAAGCTCATTATAGTTACATTGAAACTTCAATGGTTTTGATAGGAAAAAATGCTGCAGCTCCGAGACCTCGTGTTCCTTTCTGTAAATGATAAACTCGTTTTGGGTATGAATCAGTAGCGGTGAGTATTAATTTTTGTAGGAGAGACATGTCGAAATAATAACGTTATTGATTATTCGTGTAATTACTTACCTACATATCCTCTTCGACCTATGGGCAGCTCATAAGGCTTTACACTATCCTCCGCCACCTCTCTCTGTCTTTTGCTATGTTCCCAACTTCGTTCCGTTTTTGAAATCCCAGGCCATTTCTGTCTGCTTCCACACTCCTCCACCAAGTTGTTCGCTGGCGTCCTCTCTTTCTGGTGCACATGTCAAGGCTACTCTGCAGCGCTCATTTTGTGGCTTTCTCAAAGTATATTCAATCCATCTCCATTTTCCTGCACCTTATGGTCTTCCCTGCTGGACTGGTCTTCGTCCTAAGGTAGAGCTCGTTGTTGGTAATTTTTGTGGGCCAGTTTTTATTATTGGTGTACAATGAATATTTATTAAGGTCTTTGAATGTACTAAGCAATTTTATCAACTTCCTAGTTCGTTATATATAGCAGTGTTTATTTGAAGCCCAGCACACCTGAAACACCATTTCGAAGTTTGAAAAGTATATACCTTTAACTCATGCTCATTGTTAGTCAATTCTTCCTTTCAAACCAGAACTTTGAATTAAAATTCCCGACATTTTGTTCTGACATTTGTTATCAAAACAGCCACAGAAACTAACACTTGTAACTTTGAGCATTAAAATTGTGGTGCAATTTCTCTGTGTGTAATAATCGGGTTGCTGCAGTGAACAAAAGGACAGAAATATTTTTGCGCAATTTCAGCCTGAATCAGCCAATCACTGTTTTCCAAAACTCAGATGAATATGGTTATAAGCATGCTGTAGACAGCGTACGAAGGGAAGAATTTACTTATCTGTACTTGACCATATCAAGAAAATTTAAAGTCTTCAAGGTGTTTCTTTGCCTGAAAAATTGAAAAATCTCGTGAGTTCTATTCTTCATACGCTCAGGGTATGAATGAACAAACTTTGAAAAATGTTTTCCTTGGGTTTTTAATGATTTCAGGGCTAATATAAGCTATGATGTTAAACTTTTACTATAAACTTTCAATAAAGACTAAGCATATAGTATGAAAACTGGTGTTAAGGTCTGTTAAATGGTGTCTGCGTTAGAATGCAATGTTGGTACCTAAGGGAATCTCAACTGAGATGGATAGGAATAGTTGATGAAACATATAAAATCTGAAATGCTGTGCAAGCATTTATTCTAATATGAAGAATATTGTTTGGTGACTTTTTTCTTCATTATTCTTTAGGCACAATTTTCAAATGGTTTGAACAAAATATGATTTGTTTTACTTCTTTGGATATAAAGTGAAATTTTTTTCTAAGCAAATACTTAAGACTTTTACAATAAAAAATTAATAATCATTTCCAGGTGAATATAAACTTACATATAGTAAAAACGTATACGAGGCATACGTAATTAACGTCAAACATGTTCAGGCAAACATTAAATGGTAAAAGAAATAGACGACCCTCCCTGGGAAAAATACTCCTTTTCGTATTATCTGGCACAACACTTCCCACATTTCCACCACAATAGATTTCTGCAACTAAATTTTGGAAATGTGATATTGCTTTGAATGGCTCTCTTCTTGCTTTGCTAAATTCATGCCCGATTTTACTGCACATAAATTTGAATTAGAAGCCTACTTTTTACAACTGTCAATTCACTGGCAGTATGAAACCCACCTCCTGCCACAAATTCTCTTTTTATTCTATGTCAGTTAATTATAAAAGCTTCTGTTGGAATTGTGATACTGATCATGAACCCTTTTTGTACAGTAACCGAAGCAAAAATCGCTTTAAGTCACTGCAATGTGACGGTAAATTAGCGCAAAATCTAGAGCTTCATGTATACAAAATTTCATTACAATATGCTGAGAATTCATTTTGGTCGACCAATTTTACTGCTGAGTCAACCTTAACCCCCCTGTGATTGAGATGTGGGATAGAACATAATTTTTTACATCTGTAACGGTCAACTATGTCGAAATTTTGGCAGAATAAAGGCCTGCTGGCTCGCTTCGCTCGCCAGTAGGACAATAAACATCTGGCAACTAAAATGATTTGAAAAATGCACTTTTCTTTTAGTTGTATAGGAGATTAAAAATATCTACCTCTTTAAACATATTAATAAAGTCTGTTGACAGGTTAGTGTCGATCTTATAATCATCTTATTGAAATGTTAGGAGATTCTAAAGGTTTTGTTAAAAATCACTATTATCTGTTCAGTTTATATCGAACAAAATATTGAAGAACTATGCGATTGTTCAATAGCTATTTGTTAAACAGTTAATGAAAGCTGTCAAGGCTCTTTCTCTATGTCAGTTTCCCTATTCTTCAAGACTTTCCATGAAACAAGAAAGGATCATTAAGTGTGTACTTCAAGTGTAGCTTAGAATGGAATCTCAGACGCTAATAAAGGAATAGATTTCATGTTAAATTTTCAAATAAGCTTCATCTGAACGTCTAACGAAATTAATTGTTGTGCATTGTACACTGTATGAATTGAGTAAATCATTAAGACTGCCAATAAAACAATTGGCTACATTAACAAAGTGTTCCGTTCTAATATCCAAAACCTACGAGCTGTCAAAAATAAATATAAAAACAAAATAGGATCGTATGAAGCCAAACATTCACCTTGACCCTTGTTGCGATGCAGACAACAACAAAGCAGAATACTTTTGTACACAGGATCACGGAAAAGATTGTTTGGTCTGCATTCATTAAATCAAGCTTTATTAATAACAAAACAGCCACTGCATTTTAGCAGTGGCCTTTGCGGCGAAAAACAGTTGAATTTTGTGAGCAATTTTATTCCGAATTTGCAGCTCATATCAACATACATTTGACGACAAGTTAAAACTATTGAATGGCATTGTTTGCAAAAAATAATCCAAGCCTTGCATGTATGTCTTTCATTGTAGAAGATGAAAATGTAGATGCAGATCTAGCGACATGAATGTAATTTACAGTGATAGTAGGTTAGGATTCAAAAATAAATTTACGTGATTTTCTAAAGTTCTTTGCTAAAGATACAAGTGTCACAACTGAAACTATGGAATTGTGGTTATCGTTTGATAACATATCGTCAAAGTAACATACCGTCTGTACATACTTTGTCTAAGGCCGCCATAGGCATTGGTGACTCTAATCATGAAATAGGAACTTTTACCACAAACATAAGAAAAAGTTAGTATAGCGTTGTGTAATAAGGTAAATGGAAATATCTGGTTTTTCCTACTTTCTTATTGATGGACACAACTTTTAACTATAAATGTATGCCAACCCTAGACAATAACGCAAATTTACTTTGATATGGGACAAAGAGGCTCTGCTGGTTGTACCAGCCCTCACGTTGTAAATCAAAGGATAAATCGTAGATAAATTATAGATAAATCTTAAAAGAGCAAAATATTTAAATTATCGTTCGCAGACCTGCAAAGTCTGATCCAAAAAGTCAAATGGGGGACTCTCAAGAATTTGACTTCTTGGATCTCTCTCCCTGCTGAGTAAAAAAGAATCCTTTATAAATGTGAATTGATACCTTGCAAGAGCAAAATATCTTTTTCAAACTTCAAAACCATTTTTATATACTGTTATTTGTCGCAGGTATAATGTACTGTTCATTTATTGTTCTCTGTGAATTTTTAATTATTTATGCTAAGTTTGAAACTCAATTGGTTGAGTTATCACATACCTGGTGTTGAGAAAAGTAATCTGGAAGAAGCAAAATATATATATTTTAATTTTTATAATGCGTTCCATTTTTATAAAAATATTAAATGCTTTATTAAGAAGAATACATTTTAACTCTAGCTCATTTTATAATTTTCTAACCACCTTTTACCTATTTCCAATGCTGGGGTTTCTTTTTATCTTATTTAAGTAGTAATTACCAGTCTTTTCACATCATTTATGCACCGTAGAATAGATTCACAAGACACAAAATGATTGATTAGCAACATGAGAGACGCCTGATGGTAAAGTCAGCTGGCATAAACAGATAATTTCTTTTATTTAAGTATTGGTTTTGTGCCATACCTGCATGAATATTAATAATTGTTATATCAATAATGATTTTTTATATACAGTCGACGCTCGTTATCTCGAACACTCGCTACATGTATCTCGAACTTTCACTAAGTCGAACTATATTTCCCGATTCCTTGAACTTTTCAAGCAACTCTAGGCAAAAAAACACTCGTTATCTCAAACTCCCGTTATCTCTAACTTTCACTATCTCTAACCAATTCTTTGGTCCCTTTAACTGTTTTTCGCTCGTTATCTCAAACTTTCGTTTGAATTTCGTTTGAAAATCGAATGAAAAACGTTCCATTTCTAATGTTCGAAATGTAGAATTCTTTTAGGACATTGTTTTGGTATTTTTCGTTCTTTCAAAATAGCAACAAAGAGAAAGCTAGCTGTGAAAACCTTAGCTGAAAATGTCAGGCCTCAAAGGGTATGGAAAAAGGCGTTTCAAATAAAGATGTTGCAGAAAAATACGGGATGGCAAAGAACACTGTTTCTACTTGGGTTAAAAACAAGGAAAGGCTTCTCTCTGCACTGGAAAAATCAAGCGAAAAACAATAAGGCAACGCAATTACGCCGATGTAGATAATGTTGTCTTTAAGTGGTTCTTGTCTCAACGAAGTAAGAGTATGTCAATCGATGGGACGTACATTAAAGAAAAAGCGATGAAGTACGCAAAGGAGTTAGGCGTGACAGACTTCGAAGCTTCAGATGGATGTCGGGTATCAATTTTCGGGAATTTAACCCTAAATCGTGGATTTTTCTAATTTATGGGGGATTTTTAAAGCTTCTTGGAAATTTAATATTTTGTGGATACGAATTTTGACGAAATCGGCCAAAATTCGCAGAAGGTGCGAAAATTAGTACCTGAGAAAGTTTCTACTCTTAAGGTAAAAAAATACCATGTATCTAATTTACTACGATTCCAATAAATGTGAATGCGTCGACTCAACTTATCTTTCCTTTTTTGATGTCCAGAAAAATCTCTTTGTGTTTTATAAATGACTTGATCTTATAAACTGATTTTTGTTTTTTCACTCAATTTCAAAACTTTCACTATCTCGAATTTTCACACGACTTGCATCCGTTATCTCGAACATTCGCTATTTCGAACATTCGCTTTTTCGAACTTTTTCGCCGGTCACTTGACAGTTGGAGATAACAAGCGTCGACAGTATTATGCTAATCTGGAGTAATCAAGATATTCTCTTTTCTCGTTGACATTGATAAAAAGACGCAGTTGAATTAAGGCAAGGCAATTAAAATTTACTACATGTGCTTCAGAACTTTTTCAAAACATATCTTAGTTTTCAAATTAGTTTCTGAATGAAAAAACGATGTAAGACAAAGGCGATGATCATTCAGATAATGACTGGTTGTTTGACTGATATGTTTTGGAAACCAGAAATAGCAATTCTTAACGTTCATCCAGGTATGCCACAAAATCAATACTTAAATAAAAGAAATTATCTGTTTATACCAGCTGGTTTTGCCATTTGGCGTCTCTCATGTTGCTAATCAATTATTCTCTGTCTTGTGAATATATTCTACGGTGTATAAATGATGTGAAAAGACTGATAACTACTATTTAAGTAAGATAAACACCCCTCCCACCACTCCCAGCATCTGAAAAAGGTAAAAACTGATTAGAAACTAATAGAATGAGCTAGAGTTATTATTGATAATTGGGGAAAAGACACCGCCACGTGAGAGTTAGAAAAACTCAAAATAGAATATTAATTTTTCAATATGATTTTTTTCTATGTAAATTTTTTAAAATTGTTTTTTCATGTCAAAATTTGTATACACAGATAGCAAAATGAAAAAACGAATTAGATCAAGTGCCTTCGGGTATGTGGCTGGTGACCGAATTCCATAAGCTGTTGATTTAGCCACTTAGCCACTACTGCTTTAAAACTGTTTTACACAATTATTCAAATCCTGTGGGGTTAAATTTGGGGTATAGGGCATTTCCTTAAATTGGATTTTGTAGAATATCTAGCCCAGTTGACAATATAACTTAATTAACAAAGTAGAACAAGTGTTTCTGGGTAATATATAATTCAATGACATAAAATCCTCAACATAAGGGGGAAAGTAACAAGAATACAAAAAGGCATAGGTTGACTTAGAATACACATGAAGGTAACGTCAGCCAAATTATTGATTCCTTGACGTGAAATCAAAAAAACCTGGATCAGAGTCTGGAGTCCCTTAGAGTATATCGTTGTATTGTGTTTGTAGTTTTCTATATGCATGTTGCTTACATATCTAGTATCTGAATTTCTTTGTATGATGCGCTTACCCGGCTTCTGTGGTGTCCAAACTGCTCTGGTGGCATTGCTGGGATCAAACTATTAAACATCATGTGCAAGACGAAGTGGTGTTGGCATTCCTTTGATTCTTGGAACCTGAGAATGTCATAATGGTTCAGGTAGTAGATCACGAAGTCCGGCGATTTTGGCCTGTAGTCTCTGACCATGAAATGTACAGCTACCGTCTGGGTACCTTAGAGTCTGTCAATCTCCTGCTTCCGGTATGGGTCTAAGTTCACAGCTCCGTGCTCCATTAAAGGTCTGAAAAGAACCTAGCGGGCTTGGCTTTTACATGTTATTTGTCAGAGGAGAAAGTTAAGACCGAAACGCAATATGGTATTGTTCATTTTCTAAAAAATGGTGTTGATGTTTTAGGATTAGCTGAGATCTTGGACGAACTGGAGACCAATTTTGAGGTTTAAGGAGACAGTTTGAAGGATGGTGTTGCCGAGTTGACAGTAGAACGAAGAGACAGTTTGGTGCAAAAGACATGGTGTGAGACTTGTTGTCATTGAAATGCATGCCCTATTTCTCTGCCTACAATTCCGGGCTCTCGAGGCCCTCTTGAACTGTGCATTAGTCGTTGAAGTCTTTAGTCCCCTTAAAGATTAGACAGTTGTCTGCAAATCGTCGCACTTGGGATATGGAAGTCTCTAGGAGGCAGTTGACGTGGGAAAGGAAGAAAAGTGGCCCCAGCACTGTGCTCTGAGTGACACCTGAGTTGACCGTTGTAAAAGCTGTGGAGATGACCTTGGCTACAATCTACAATCTATTTTCTCTGAGGAAGATGCTTAGTCAAGAGTGCAGGGATCCTGTGATTCTGAAATTGGCAATCCTTTGAAGCAGTCTTTCAAGATGGAATGAATCAAAGGCCTTACAGAAGTCCTAGAATGCCATGTCGTGTTTTCCTTTGTTAAAAGACTGCTATAGGTCGGTGATGGTTTTAAGTAGCTGTATCTTAGTGAAGAAGCCTGATTTAAAGCCCTGGTTCAGGTGTGTGAGGGTCTAGTTGTTTTTGAGGTGTGTCATCATGTAGCAACAGATTATACGTTCTAGAACTCAGCGTTATAGGACGATAGTTTGCTTGGGTAAAGACCTCATCTTTCTCGAAAAAGCAGGAAACGTTGACTTCTACCTTGTCTTGTGGCAGTGGTACTATGTTCAGGGAGTCTAGAATGCCATGTCGTGTTTTCCTTTGTTAAAAGACTGCTATAGGTCGGTGATGGTTTCAAGTAGCTGCATCTTAGTGAAGAAGCCTGATTTAAAGCCCTGGTTCAGATGTGTGAGGGTCTAGTTGTTTTTGAGATGTGTCATCATGTAGCGACAGATTATACGCTCTAGAACTCAGCGTTATAGGACGATAGTTTGCTTGGGTAAAGACCTCATCTTTCTCGAAAAAGCAGGAAACGTTGACTTCTACCTTGTCTTGTGGCAGTGGTACTATATTCGGGGAGTCTAGAAAAATGAGGGTCAGTGTGAAGACAGTACAGTCCGCAAGAGTTTGAGGCCGACGTTTGAAATGTTGTCGGAGTCAATGGGTTTGTTGGGTATGAGGTTAGGAAGCAGCTTCACTACTCCAGGGATTATGATGCTTAATTTTTCTTTATGTTCTGATGGTGGTTTTAAGTGAGAGAATGTTGTAAGTTGTATCTGGTGAATACTTACTTAAACAGTTTTAGAAGGATGCCTGCCTTCGGCTATCACTGACTAGTTGGCAGTTCTCTTCCAGTAGCGATGCGCCTATGGAATCCTGCTTCCTGGACTTTATAAAGAATGGCTTTGGGTCGTTCTAGTACCTTTTAGATGATTCTGCAGACGTACTGTCACTCCGCACGACCTAGCTTACGTCAGTAGTTCTGTCGGAAACTCCTCTATGAGGAGAAGTCTTTCTGTGCACTAGGTTTTAGAATATCCTCTTTATGTGTTTCAGCATTTTGAGAGAGCTGTTAGACATATGGCAAACAGGAGGGTGGTTTACACACGAAGGAAGAAATGCGTTTCATCAGAGAGTAAGTCATAAGGTTCCTGAATGTAGCCCGTAGAGTATGCACACCTGTGTTGGTCTTTCATTTTTCTTCAATGGCATGGACAGCATCGACCATGTCCTTCTTTAAGTGCTTTCAGTCAGCTTTAGGTCACTTGAAGCATATTCTCGCTTTTTGGTGGTGACATGGGACATGTTGTTAAAGTTGGAAGAAACTATGGTCTGGTCAGAAATGCCTAGAATTTCTTTTCAGACATTCAGGAGCGAGGGGTAAAACCTAAGGATAAGATCAAGGTTGTTAGGCCAACGTACTGGAGTGCGCTGAACTTGAGTTAGGAGAGAAAAGGAAGTAATTCCCACAAGCGACTGTTGAATCAGGTTCTAGTTTCCTGCGGAGTTTATGGTACGTGTTGTCTAATCAATAAGCATTTACAACATTTTTACTATTTAGTTGAGTCTTCAGTATGTTTCCAAGTCTCCTTACATATTCAGTTTTGATCCTGTTTAGCTCAATTATTCCTAAATATGTTTTACCTTCCCCTTCGAGCTCCTGCCTTGCCCTTTCGGACGATCTACAGCTTTGCACCTGGTAATCTTACCCCTCTTCATAATCAGCACACCAATTTTTTAAATTCCAAATTCCATGCATATATTTTCACTAAATATTTGGACCGTTTTCACCAACAAGTCCATTTGGTCCTCATTTTTGTCATAGGGTTTTAAGTCATCCTTAGAGAGTAAGTGATATAGGGACACTTGTTGTCTATGGTATTCATATTTTGCGTTTACTTTTCTAAGAATAAAAGTCATTGGTAACATACATAGTACAATAACAATGGTGAGAGACTCATCTTGAAAGTATCCTTGTTTTACCTCTACATCTCCCAGTTCCTTTCCATTAGACGGAAGAGATAGCTTCCATTTTCCATGCTTTTCTCTAAGAACTCTCTGCCTTATTTTTGTTATTCCAAACATGTCCATGCACTCCTTTATCCAGCTATGGGGGACAGAAACAAAGGCCTATTTATAATCAATCCACTCCATACCTAGAGTTGTTTTCCTTTCCCTACAATCTTTTAACACTGTTTTGTCGATATATGGTTGATCTTTTATCCCACGACTCTTGCGTCAGCAACCCTTTTGTTCTTCGAGCAACAATTTTTCTCTTTCCAAAAATCCATACATTTTCTCTGATATTACTCCATTCATCAGCTTATACATAATGCAAGGCATGTAATTGGGCGGTAATTACGAACAAAATTTCACTTTGAAAAATCGTTTTGGCTTAGGGTGATGTAGCCATAACCCATCCACTCGGAAAGACAATGTTCTTCGATTAATATCTTGTTCAATTATTCAGCAATTGTGTCATGCAATATTTTAAGGTTCTTAATCCAAAACCTTATCTTTTCCTGGCATTTTTCGATTAGGAATCTTTCAGCATTGCATTTTCACCATTTCTGGCGAAATATTAACACCATCTTGTGAGTGCTACTCACTATTCAGTTCTTCTTTTATTTACTTTGGCCGACTGGTCTCCTTACTATGCTCCTTTGCAACACTCCAGATATTTCCCCAAAACTTCCTGCTCTCCTCAATATTAGCCACCTTAGCCATTCTAACACCGCTTCCACTTAACTAGGTATAACCTTTCTTCTGATCACCATTAAAAAATCTATTTTGTCAAAATTGTTTGATTCCTTGATCAGTCTTTCAATTCTTTCATTTCAGTGTTTGATCATTTTCATCTCTTTCTATATTTTTCTTCTAGCTTCCTCAGTTTAACTGTTTTCTTTGAGCTTAGTTGTCCCTTTGATTTCCTATCCATTAAACTTACATCATGCTTCAGCCTTACAATATTATATAATATAATTTAATATTAAATAATATTGAATAAATATAGGACATGAATAAATAAATATTCTTTCTTTGCCTCATTTCAAATGTATTTAATCCTAATTTTCTTGCAACCCATACAATGGCTCCTTTTATCAAGTTGTTTGTTTCAGTGATGTTTATAGTTTTTCTTTTTCATGATAACTTCATTAAACTTCTCGGGGTTTTTTATTGGGGTTTTGTCATGGAGTTTTTTGAAGGGTATGCCATCACGATTTTTTCCTTCTCTCAGAATTTCTCTTAACTAATCTATAATTTATCTTTGCTCCTGATTTATGTCGTTTTCCTCTATTTCCCTTTTCTGTATCTCATTTGTGTGGGTAATTGTTTGATTTCCTAAATCAATTTCATTACCACCCTCATCAATTGCTCTTTCATCATCCAACACATCATTTGAAATCGTTTCATTTGTTTGTGGTTTATTATCTTTTTCCCTTCTGATCATTCCTAGTTCTAGATACGATAACCATCCATTTACCCTAATAGCTCTTGCTTGATCATGAACATGTTGGCCAGTTGATGCAAACAAAGATTCTTAGTCTATACCCTCTAACAGCTATACCTTTTTCATTAAAGAGTTTACCACGATAGTAGCATTCCATAACGGTCCTATTTATTTTCTTAGTCCACTTTATTCTAGCAGTCGTGGGATAACGACTGAACCTTCGCTACTGTGCCGGAGAAACCTTCAAATTTAGTTCCACTCCCATTCACACTGCTATTTTCATTATTGTGATTTTGCATTAATCATTCATTAGAGGGTTAGTGAATTTAAGGTTGTACTACCACCAGTACTTTCATTGAAACATCATCTGTAGTTATTATTATTATTATTATTATTATTATTATTTTTTTATTAATTTACCGTTCTACTAATACTATTACAGAGTACGTGCCACGTAGCAATAAAAGCTATTCGAATGTTCCCTCTATCAAGAGAAGAAATAAAACTCTTGAGTACAAAGAAAGTTAAAACCCAAAACCCAACTTAAATTGCAAAGAATTAAAAGATATTTAGAGAGGACCAGGTGTTTTCTAAACAATGAAATATTTAAGGAAGACATAAAAGGCTTTAGAGTGGCATTGGTAGAAGACTGAGATGAAAGGTATCTATAGTAAAAATGAACCAGGAAATTTTTGAAGAAAAATTTGGAGAAGATTTTTGAAGCAGACACAAAGTAGATTTACAGAGTAGATACAAAGCATCAAAATACCACAAAATTCAAATGTCCTTGTTTTAGAGGAAATAATAGATTTCTGGCTATACCATATGCTTGAAACCCGCTAACGTTTGGCTAAGCAGATGTCAGAGATGAAATGTAAAAGAACAAAATTCAAGAGTAGGTTTCTGAAGAAATAAATTACAGAAGAATTGCAATTTTATCAACATCTAATAACATTCCTACAACAATATTTAGATATTTACATCAAGAATGTACTTTCCCATAGTGCCTAGAGAATTTCCCCACTAGAAAAAGAAAAGATGTGATAAACGCCCCTATTGAAGTAAAAATGACAAGGTACTGATAAGTCACATGTTTATGGTAATTTTTTTAAAAAAAACATCAAAAACTAAGCATGGTCTGCATACACATTCGAGGAGCATTTGTTAGGATACCACATATTTGGCTCCTTAAAACTCTAAACATGTTAAACCTTCCACATACTGCACTTCCAAATAGAATGTAACTGTGGAGCACCAACATTTACATACTTCATACAAATGGTACTGCTAAAACAATCTGTGAAACAAATTTGGAATATTCTACAGACTCTCGTTATTACTACCCTTTTTAACTATCCCCTTGTCAGTTAAAATTAATAATACTGTGTATTGATATCAAAGAGTGGCGAAGTCAATTAACCATTTCTATATGAACAACTTAAAGCATTTGCACAGAATGATTACAGTCTTAAATTGTTGCAAATTGTAAATTTATTTAATGATAATGTTGAAAAACAGTTAACACTATGCAAAGGTGCCAAGGGTATATTTGAAAACCAAAAGAAGGTTGTCAAAACTAAGGACATCTTTCGTAAATGTAACAACCCAAAACACCAGAGCAGAAACAGACATATAAGTACCTGAACGTCCAAGAAGCAAAGGATATGACCAATGCAATAATGATAAATGAAAAGTTTACATAAAAATTACCATAAAGGTAGAGCTTTACTCCAAACGGAGCAATAAAATTGAAGCAAATTGTAGTAATAAAACCATGACCATTAAGTAACTGGTAATGTTTGCAGTTAGCTGAAATTTCCACATCTTGATTTACTCCAGAGAAAGTTCCGGAAGTTTGTCGTGTGATGCTATTGCTTAATGACATTAATTGAACCTAGTGTAAAACTTCACAGGGGAAATAGTGCTTTAAATAAAGTTCATTTTGTAATTAATATTGTTCAGCTAATTAAAATTATATACATACATGCAACATAGATGCCCTTGTACTCACGAAGAAATATGTTGCTGCTAAATAAAAATGTTGTATTAACTAAGTCAATTCAGATCGCTTGTTCTGCATACGAAAAGAAAAAAGTCTCACAAAAAATCGGACTCAGGGATTTCACTCTGCAGACGATAATCTCACTAATAAACTAATAAAATTGATATTTAAAAGGCAAAACATTTACATTGGGGGTGCATATCAGACAAAGTTATTTTGTAAATATTAAGGTTTATATTATTTATTTAAGATCAACTAAACTTTAAATACATTTCAACGGTAATTATGAAAAATGGGTATTTTTATTACATTTTTATTTGAATTTTGCATTTGTAATAATGCTAACTTTTAAATATAACTTCTTAGACTTGTTCCATTCTTATATCCATGATAAAATATTTTTTTAGGTCTTGTAATCGAGGAATCTCAAAAATTTCAAAGATTTCCAATTATACACAATAGGCAATTTTTTATAAATCTCATAGAAAGTCAATATATAGAGGAGCTGTGACTTAATCGTTAGTGCAACTGCATCGTAACCAAGAATTTCGGGTTTGATTCCTCCGAGCTGATAACTTTAAGATCCACCCCCACCCCACCCAAAAAAACCAATTGGTTGGCGTCAGAAAGGTCATGTGGCCAAGAAATTCCTCACTGCCAAATCCAAGTCCCTTTGAAGGGCACCAACTGAGCCCCAGTTACTGGGGAAAATGACGTTAAAAAACCAAAATAAAAGTCAGGATATAATTTTTTACAACAAACCCTAATGTTAGAAGCGTTGAAGAAGAACCTGGAAACAGGTAGTTACAATACCGTAACTTTATACTATTATTAAAGGACATAATATTAATGTCATAATATTAAGCTCGTGTAATATTTTTAATGGTACACTGACAATTTACCAAAACATTTTAAAAATCTCTTTCTCCTAAGTGAACTTTCCCTTTGCTAATGCTTTTGATAATAACTCTGATATCTTATCTTCATATGATGTTATACGATAATATTAATACTCTATACAATTGCAGATTTGAAATCAAGTTACCCAATAGTAACAAAAGTACTACATGTTTTTTTTCTTTGCACTTGAATAAAGCATTATTTTGGAACCTGTCGTGTCCATGATGAGTAAAAAAGATAATTTTGGAAGAAAAGATAACGGGTTCAAAACTATGCTATTTTTACCAGTTTCACCAATACCTTTATGTCGGGTAGTTCCCACTTTGATTTCACGGTAAGTTCTCTTTGTTTTATATAAATTGTTTATTGCCAGTTGATTACTATTCATCTCTTGCTGTGCACTAGCACAAAATACTTTTTTGGACACCTGGAGTCTTTTTCTGTGTGAAGAAAATTAAACTGAAAGTCAAGAAAAGGCTACTTAGGCTTTACATCTAACGTATAAATGTGAACTTGTGGTAACAAACAAAGCCATGAAGAAGAGACACAAAGTTGTACAAATGTGGTTTTTCAAATTAATACTGAGAATCTTGTTAGTACAGATAGTGACGAATGTAAAAGTGATGAAGGAGATTAGAGGGAAGAAATAGTTGATGGATAATATCAGAGAGAGAGAGAGAGAGAGAGAGAGAGAGAGAGAGAGAGAGAGAATATAGAAGGTGACTTGGTAGAAAGAAGTGCAAGAGGAAAGCAGATGATAAAGATGTTCAACTGGATGAAGAAAAAATGGAATAAACCTGAAACTGGAGAAAGATCTAGGTGGGGAAAAAGTCGGGAATCACCAACAGCATCCATATGCCATCATAGAAGAAAAGGAAAAGGAAAGTGTACTGGATTAGTATGGAAAGGCCTTTGCGTATTTAATGCTAGTATGACACTGACTAAAAAATCTGCCGTTATCTACCATTTTCTTAAACATTTGTAAATTTTTTGAAATAATTTTTTTTCTACTTAAAATATATTTTGGTCTAGATTTTTATGTTTTATATCTTTAATTTTGACATTGTACGTTGTTGCTAATTCCTTTTATCATGCGTATTATATCCCATGCTGTATTTTATATCCAAGAGCAATATAAGACAGTTTGGAATAGTAGCTTTAACAAAATTGGACATGAAATATCATAGTGTATAGTGTATAATTTATAGTGTGTCTACGATGATATTTCATGTCAGTTAGTTAGTTAAGAAGCCAATAAATTTGAATGTGGAAAAATATATTTATTAAAACCACAAAAACAAAGATTATTAAAAATATGCATTAAATAAAAAAAAATATGATAAACAGGGGTACCAAGAAAAAACAAAATTACATAGAAATTGATCTAGATAATACATCTTGCTAGAAATTTTCTTTTTTCTTTCAATTTTACGTCATTTTTTTCCCAGTAACTGTGGCTCTGACTGTGCCCTTCACAGGGACTTGGATTTGGCAGTGAAGAACTTCTTGGCTTGATGTCCTTCCGGACAATGGCTTTTTCTTTTGCGAGTATCCAAAGTCGTCCGCTCGGGGAATCGAACCCGGAAGTTTTGGTTACGGTTCAGATGCACTAACCGTTAATCCACGGTTCGTCTAATACAATTTGCTAGAAAACTGTGTCCTAAAAATATTAAGATAACTGATTACATCATTTCACTTTTTGACATACCATCTAGCTAACATATTATTGTGACATATTATTATGGAAAACCTAAAAATCAGGTTGAGCAAACATACACATATTTTAAACGCCTTACAGAACACCACAGTCTAGTTTTGAAATCCATAAATAAACCAAAATAAATTGGTTGCATTAAAATTCATAAAAGTCAGATCTCTTTTCTTAGAATACAGTTCATGTACAAATAGGAACTTCTACATTTTTTGACCTGCTCATCAAGTTCATGTACAAGTACTTGGACAGGAAACTGGAAAACTCAAATTTTTTTTCTTTTTAGCTTATAGCAATTTTTATCAGAAATAAATCTCACAATTATTTATTTTCTATTTTTATATTATTTATTTTTAGAATATTTTTGTGTTATCTTTAAATGTTTCATACGTCTAATAGTGTTAAAAGATAATTTTTTGTTATTTTCAACTGTTTATACATATAATAGTTTTAAAGAGAGAACTTTTAGTTAAAATGTGAAGGTGCATATATATGGGGTAAAAAATGTAGTGCTTAATATGGAGATATAAAAGCCTTGTTTTATCACCCTTAAAAAAGTAAATGATACTGTTCACCAACTTATAAGTAAAACAAATTAATCGAAAAAAAATCAAAAGGCACACTCTCCCTGAGGTGTATCTGTCAAACCACATGGTATAGCTTTAAAACTGTGAAGCAGTATGTGATTTTCCATTACATTTTTGGAATAAATGGTAAAAAACTTGAAACAGAATTTGTAATGCACATTCTCGTCACTTATGTGAGTCAAATCACATGGTTTACTCTAATCATATGAAGACAATGTGACGATATAATACATTTTTAAAAATAATAATGGCATTATTAGTAAAGTAAAAGGGTCACTAACCCCTAAAAAAGCAAAACATTTTCGATTTTTAGGCATTTGTTCATTATTATTTTACAACTTTTACTATATAACATTAGTAAAAATTATTAATTATGATATAATATAGCTCAGAAAATAAGTAACGTTTTCCGGGTTAACGTTGTAATTATTTTTTATTAAAAATAGTCTATTCAATATACATATATTAGATGGTTTTTACTTGAAGTAAATTGTCAGCTTGTTTATCATTGGTCAATTGTTGTCATTTACTGTATATCCTTCAGTCCTTTATCATTTCTTACTTTTCTATATCCAATCTATTATATTGTCAAAATAGAATTGTTTATATTTCCTATCATCCTTTATGACTAGCTTTATATTACGTTTTGCTATTCTTTCTTCAATTTGTGTTTGTGTTTCTATATTTGCTGTGTTGTGTACTTTTTTTTAATGGATTAGCTCTAATGTTTAACAACAGTTTGTCATATTTTTCAGCTTAATCTTCTATGTATGCATTTTCAACTTTTTCAAGAGATTTTTTATTGGTTCTTGAAGTATTAATAATCAACTCTATCTTGAGGTTGTTGTTTCTATATTTAAATACTTGTCTTTTTATATTTAGTAAAAGCCATTTTATTCTTGCATCAAGATCTTTGCAAGTTGATCCTATGGATAACATATTGTTGTTATATGATATTTGTATATTTCCCATTTTTGGTACAAACTCTTGAATTTACCATTAAAAATTCTAATACTGTGTGTATACAGTTTAGCTAATTGTTGTTTAATTCTTTATTGTTGTATATATTCAAATTTTGTAGTTCTGTTTCATGCAGTGAAAAATTGTTTTTAACTGTATTATTCACTTTATATATATTGTAATGTTCGTTCATGTCACACCCTTGATGGATGTAAACTGGTACACAAAGAAATGGTATGAATTATGTGGAGAACTATTTTTCTTCAAAACAATTACTGTTTACCTTAATATTATTTTCTTTTATGTCATCTATAACAAATTCCATCATCTAGTAAATACTTTTATTTTTATTATTTTGAGTTGCAACAACTGACATATTTTTACGTCCTTTATACTTTTCAATTTTTCCATTATATTTTCAAATTAGCTACTTCATAACTCTTACCTTCTGTAAATTTGTTGCAACAATCAGTATTTACCTTGATTCTTGTCGAGTTGAATATATTTTTAAATAGGTTCTTGTCGATAGCTTTAAAATATTCTGATACCTTACCATATTTCAATGATCTTTTTTAACATTTTATGTTTTTGTTTATCAAATATATATGAGCTTTCTGTATAGTAAATTTTCTCTATTGATGGATACATTTCACGAAGTCTAGATAGTTATTAAAAATTTAACTACTCTTGTCAACAGATTAACATTTATTTGGATCACCAAATATGTAAATTGTATTATAAACATAATATATGCCATATACATTAATGTGATCCATTTGTTAGGTAACATGGAAATTTTTTTTCCGAAAATTGTCTTTTTTTCAAGAGTGTTAAAATATCTGCCATTGCATTCGCAAAAACATGAATCAAATGTAAAATGTATTTCATTTGTACCGTTCTTATTCACCTCTCATTTTAATTAATCTACTTTCGATATTGCCTCTATTGCTTTATTTGTTAAAGCAAATACAATTAGGCTTTTTGCTTTTTGTGCCACATCATATGGTTTAGTTGTCTTTCTAGATCCGGTTGGGACCTGAAAAATACATCCTGTATCAGTTTTAAATTTATGGTCAGAAAATGTCATGTTTTCTCTGTAATGTTTCTTAAAATATGATACACTATCTGTGAAATAAGCTTTACCACATTCTTTAGTCTTAGATTTGACATACGTTTTGTTTTTAAATGATATTTTAGGGCTAAAAATATAAATCCCATCTCTATTATGACCATAAAATTTTTTCCCCATGACATGCCTCTATTAGTTTTTGAGACTTGAGTATGGCTTCTGAGACAATAAATCTGTTAACTCTCCTATTATCTGCCTCTATTTATTGTAAAGACTTGAGTATAGCTTCTGAGACAATAAATCTGTTAACTTTCCTATTATCTGCCTTTATTAGTTGTAAACAGCACTTCGGTATGGCTTCCGAGACAACAAATCTGTTTAATGCTTGCATGATATGAAAAATTACAATCTATTTTCTGTTCTCTTATCAAAAATATGTCCTTGTAATAATCTATTGTTAAATTTTTATTTTTGTTCAAATCAAGTGCTCAACAGCATATTGTAGTATCATGTTCTATACATATGAATCCATGATTACATTTAGTTCATTTTCTATCAAGCTATCCAATGAAACTATTTGCTAATTTTTGTCTTCACCTTATGGAAAATTAAAAAAATATATATTTCATGTACTCACTGTAAGTATCTGGTTTTAAGGCCTCTATAGTATGAACCGTATACTTGAGCTGTTTTAGAGGCATGTATAATAAAATAGTATCGGTTGTGTGTTATTCATAAGTGTGCTCGGATAGTATTTAGCAAAATCTATGCGAACAACATCATCTTGTATATCATCTGTTGTATAGCTTTAAAGGTCATCAAGCATTCGTCTTGTTTTTACATTGTAATTTGACTTGGTTGGCGTCAGGAAGGGCATCCAGCCAAGAAATTCCTTATCGTTAAATCCAAGTCCCTACGAAAGGCACCGTCTGAACCCCAGTGACTGGGGAAAATAACGTTAAAACCAAAAAAAGAAAAATATAACTTTAAACTAATAGTTTTATAAATTAATATCAAAATCCACAATTACTTATTCAATAAAGAAAAGGAAAAATTAATTTCTTTTGATCAATGAACTGAAACAAAAGTCAACAAATAATGTTATATGATTGCTTTCCCTGTAATAAAGGATATGCTATAGGTTAAATTTCATTTTAAATAGTAATTCTCTTATTATTTGGTTATCATGATATTATAGAAAGCTACTAAAGTACCCCTCCCTGCCAAGCCTTTCATTAATAATATGAGATTGTGGTATTTTTTTCAATCCATTTTATTGTAGTCCCACTCAAAAGTTTTTAAATGTCTAACAATTAATTGTAAGAAAACAGAGTGCCTTGTAGTTAGTAAAAAAGCAATTATTCCGAAATGCTCTCTAAAAGTTGGCAAGAGCACCATCAAACAAGTTGAAAACTTCAAATGCCTAGGAAGCGTGTTAACAACAGATGGCAAAAGCGACCAAGAGATCGCAAGAAGGATAGGAATTGCGAAAACTACGTTCGAAAACTTTTCAAACATCTTAAAAGACCGACAATTGTCAATAACTACACAGATACAAATTTTAGAATGCTACGTGTTGTCAACTTTATTGTACGGTGGTGAATGCTGGACAATTTCAGCCGTAACGGAGAAAAAGTTAGAGGCAACAGAAATGTGGTTTTATAGAAGAATGTTAAAAATATCATGGACAAAGATGGTTACGAACGAGGAAGTCCTTCAGAGAATAGAGAGAGGGAGAACGTTGATGAGGAAACTTCGAGAGCGACAACTGGAATTCTTTGGCCACATTATGAGAAAAGTAAAATTGGAGAATCTCACCATCACGGGAAAAATAGAAGGCAGCAGAAGTAGAGGGCGTAAGAGAACAACATTCTTAAATAGCGTAAGCAGTTTGATGAAGAAGGAGGTGTCGGCGGGGAGGGCAGCCGAGATTACAGAAGTAAAACTGCTGAAAGCCACAAAAGACAGAAAACGTTGGAAAGCCATGATCGCCAATGTCATGAAATGACAGGGCACCAACACAGATAGTATTATTACTGTAATGAATTTTCAATATACTTTAAACCCCATTAAGTATTCAAATAAGGATAATAAGTTTCATTTAAAGATGTTGATTAAATCAATATTAATTAATATTCATGCTTAAGTATTTCAACCAGTTCGTAGTGAAATTTAACAAATTTATTTTTTTCTTTAAAAAGATGCCAGCTGAAATCACAAAGTGGATTGCAGTCCTTCTAACTATAGCTGGAAGTTCTTTGGTTACTGGGTTTTCTAGTCCCATCAGGGAGTTTCGTCAGATAGGTAGGCAGACGTACAACTGACATTCAAATGAATTCCTTTTTTATTCATTTGTTTATATCTAATATTAAATTATTGCTTGAGTTCTTTACTTTTTTCATCATCATCATCATCATCATCATCATCATCATCATCATCATCATCATCATCATCACCATCATATTCATATTCGGTTTAATGTCCGTTTTACATGCTAGCATGTGTTGGACGATTTCTTGAAATTGACTTCCAAGTTATCCTATTTTTTGTAATTAAGAATCTAATCCTATTCACCTGGCTAACAATAAATAAACAGGATTAGGTAACAAGCAAAGTGTAACGAAAACATGTTAATGAAAAAGGTGTAAATGAATGGAACCAAAGCACTATCAAATAAAGAGAAAGATAAAGGAAGTGTTACATGACATGTTTGCACATGTATGGAGAAAGAGACATATCCTACAAAGTGGAGGCTGATTGGAATCAGGCACTCCAAGATACTTATAGGAATTATCCTCTTCAATTGACCATATTACAACATTGTTTTCAAATATGATTCCAGTAAGATCTTTCACTAATTTTCCTCTCTTTAAAACCGTGATGGTACACTTATCAAAACCAAACTGCATACTGATATCATCACTAAAACCACAAACAATATTCAACAATGACTCCACGTCGTTCTTGCTCATACCGAACAACCTCAAACCATCCGTGTAGAGGAGGTGATTCAACTTAGTCTTATCTCAAAACAGGTAGTTATGTGCAGCTTTTCGGAGCAGGCTGTCACCTTGAAATATGCCTGTCTTTATTGTTACTTCCCCTAGATGTTTTCCACCGCTTTGTAGCAATGTCCTTTTTATGCTCACTCTCAACATGTTCCTTATCCTGCTATCAACCCCGTGCATTTCCAAACACTCGTGAATCCATGTGTGAGGTACCATATCATAGGCATTACTGTAATCATCCCATTGCCAAGTTGGTCTCTCATGGTACACTTGTCTATTACCAACTGTTCGAACTGGTGACGGAAAGCTCGCAGAGTTTTGATTTGATGCCGTCGGCGTTCCACTGCAGAATTGATAGTTGCTGACGAAAAGTACCTGGTGATGGTTGGGAAATCAGGCGGTTCGGATCTTGAGAAGTAACGGCTCTTGTAACGCAAGAATACAAGAGCCCTTCCTTCTCAAGATCCAAACCGCCTGATTTCCCAACCATCACCAGGTACTTTTCGTCAGCAACTATCAATTCTGCAGTGGAACGCCGACGGCATCAAATCGAAACTCTATGAGCTTCGTCACCATCTACTTCATTCACCTGTGGACATCTGCGCAGTGCAAGAATCAAAGTTACGCCAAGCAGAGAAGATGCCGATCAATGAAGGGTATGCTACACTTCGCAAGGATAGAAAAGTTCTGAATGGGGGTGGCCTACTATTATTCATGAAAAATGACCTTGTCTTGGAGAAGTTTCAGTCTACGGAGCAAATAGGACTCGAAATACAGACCATCCGTAGATGCACAGCTCGAAACAAAAGGCTCCATCTGCATAATGTATACCTACCGAACACTGACACCCAAGTTACACGATCCGATCCATCAATGATTGCCGTTAACACTGATTCCATAGTCGTCGGGGACTTTAATGGTCATTCAGCACTATGGGATCCCCTCCAACCACCAGATGCTCGAGGTGATGAGATTGAAGTGTGGGTATATGACTAAAACCTTCACATCCTCAATGACGGGTCACCTACTAGAACAAGCAGAATCACTGGCAACGTCAGCTCTCCCGATCTATCAGTGGTGCTACATGGTCGACCAAAACATCATGGAAGACTACATAACCGATCGGCGATTCTGACCATCTACCAATCTGCCTCGAAATTTGCCACTCTGTCTTGTACCAACCAGTTCTGCCGAAAAAAGCTAAATGGAAACATCCGGGAGCTGACTGGGAAAACTTTGGGAAGATTGTTGACGAGCGCATGCGGGAACTGACAGCCGAACCAAACCTGTCGAGACATCTAGCCCGATTTACAGAAATCCTTACTTCAGTAGCTTAAACACATGTTGGGAAGACTAAACATGGCCGCAAAGCCAAGTCGTGGATAACACCGCACGTCCAAGCAAAAATACGCACCAGAAACCAACTTTGGCGTACTATTAACAACAACAGACAAGAATGGATCGAGGCCTGTCGTGAAGCTGATGAAGCCATCATCGAAGCAAAAACGGAAAGTTGGAGGGAGGTACTTGAAGGCGCCATGACCAACAGCAATGATCGGGACATGTGGAAAGTTATAAAGGGTCTCAACGGTACACCAGAAGCTAATTCACCAAACGAGGCTATGTCTGTAAATGGGAGACTGATCACCGATGCTAAAGCCAAAGTCAACGTCTTCGTCAATCATCATGTTAACGTCAGTAAGCATGATACATCTACTGCTGGCCAAATGCTTAAGCGCAAATTGAAAAAACGCCTCGATGCTCCCTTTGCCGAGGACAAGAGCTGCTCTTACTTATCCATCAAAGAACTAACGTCCTCAATCCAACGAATAAAGAGGAAAGGTACTGCTAGTCCTGACAACATCCCACCACCATTCTTATAGGCTCTTGGACCGATCGCTACAAGAACTTCTCGCCATCTTTAACGACTCATTTTGACATGCTGACTGTCCTCGTATATGGCGAGTGGCCATTATCATTCCAATCCTGAAAGCTGACAAACCACCAAGTAAAGGTGCATCGTACCGGCCTATCAGTCTGACATCATGCGTGGTGAAACTTCTTGAAAGAATGATCGCCAACTGCTTATTCTACATCGTGGAAACGGGAAATCTATTTAGCAGGTTCCAAGCAGGCTTTCAAAAGGGTCGTAGCTGCGAAGATCAAATTCTACGAGTTGTCCATGCTATTGAAGATGGTTTCCAAAAGAAACCTATGAACCGATCTGTGCTAGTTCTGCTTGATTTTAGTAAAGCCTATGACACCATCTGGCATGAGAAACTACTTCTACACATGTTCAACATAGGGATCCTGTCAAGTCTCTTCTATTGGCTACATTCCTTCTTGAACGACCGTGGAGCCCGGGTCCTGCTCTTGAATGTGTTTAGCAACAGCCGCTGTTTCCATTAAGGGTTACCTCAAGGTTCAGTTTTGTCACCGCTACTGACACCGCTACACTGCTACGTTTCTTTTCTACATCAATGACCTGGCAACCAAACTCTCCGACGAAACTGTAAATGCTCTATTTGCTGATGACATCTCGATCCTATCCACTGCTAGAAAACCTGCCGATGCAGAACACATTGCCCAACGACAAGTTGATGTAGAATCACAGTGGAGTGCCGAGTGGAAGATCAAACTTAACGTGGACAAAAGCGAAGTGTCAGCCTTCTGAACCTGGAGCAACGACAGCAAATGGGTACCGAATATCCACTTACAAGGAGGGACTATTCCATTTAACAGCACTCCAAGATTGCTTGGTGTAATCCTGGATCGCAGTCTAACGTTCAATGTACACATCAACAAAGTTCTTGCTGATACCACCAACAAGCTACGAGCAATGAAGGTCATCTCCCATTCTACCTGGGGCTGGCGAAAATCTATCTTGAAGACAATGTATTTTGCCTACATCAGAAGCAAGATGAACTACGCAGCTCCCGCATGGCAACCTTGGATATCAGCAACTAACATGACTCGCCTAGAGTCTCTACAAAACCGAGCTCTCCGCATTGCTACTGGTCAACTAGTGTCAACACCAACAGAAGCTCTGCATCTTGAAGCGAAAGTACCCAGCTATTCAACTAGCTCTCCCCAACTATTCAACCAGCTCTCGTCTGATCTTGAAATCTTGGGAAAAGATTCTACGTGGCCCTGCTGATCATCCAAAGTGTACCGCCTTTGAAAACAACATCATGCAACATGTGCACTCACACCAACATTGGAGACGAAAAGCCAACGAGCTAGCTGAGGCTTTACCAGACGTCCTTCAACATCGTCTGCAGACAGAACTTTTCACTATCCCTCCGTGGGACCTTGACGTTTCCCAACACTGTCAAGTCTTCTGTTCTGTACCAGGTATCGCTAGTAGAGATGACAACATGGCCACAAAGACGGCACATAGCACCACACAGATAAACACAATTGCAGCCGACTTTACAATCTACACTGACGGTTCAGCTACAGCAGGTTCAATAAACGGGGGTTCTGCGGCTGTCATTACGCAAGGACTAGCCCAACATCCAACTGTTATTAATACCATCAAAAAGCGAGGACATCCTTACACCAGTTCCTTCGAGGAAGAACACGCAGCTACCATCTCTGCCCTACAGTGGATCGCCGATAATACAACAGCCGATAAGAGCATCCTCATCTGTACAGACAGCAAATCCTTGTGTGAAGCTCTCACTGGTAGGAACCCAAAAGTGGACGAGATCAGACTTCTGCTAAATTCCATCTCAGCAAAAGTCACTTTTCAATGGATNGCTACAGCAGGTTCAATAAACGGGGGTTCTGCGGCTGTCATTACGCAAGGACTAGCCCAACATCCAACTGTTATTAATACCATCAAAAAGCGAGGACATCCTTACACCAGTTCCTTCGAGGAAGAACACGCAGCTACCATCTCTGCCCTACAGTGGATCGCCGATAATACAACAGCCGATAAGAGCATCCTCATCTGTACAGACAGCAAATCCTTGTGTGAAGCTCTCACTGGTAGGAACCCAAAAGTGGACGAGATCAGACTTCTGCTAAATTCCATCTCAGCAAAAGTCACTTTTCAATGGATCCCTGGTCACTCAAACGTTCCCGGTAACAAAATCGCCGATAAAGCAGCTAAAGAAGCCACTGAACTACCTCCTGATACTGTTCTGCCGATATCCATGTCTAGTGCCGCGAAATTCATCAACGATGTCATCAAAGATCCTGATATATCCCATGAGCGGACGAAATAAATCTATAAACAGCACCGTCTATCCATAATATTGGCTAGATTACGAGCAGGTCACCATCCGGTCCTAAGCGCATATCTCTATCGTCTGGATCCTGACACCGATCCGACTTGTCCAAAGTGTGAACAACATCCACACACACTTCAACACTGGTTAATTTCATGTCCAGCATTGGACTGAATCCGACAACAGATGTTTGGTCACCATCAAGGAAGACTTGCCACTCAACCTAAAGCAGTATTCGCGTACGCTAGGAAGACACTAGCCGACTTAGACGTCCAGCAATTTCAAATAGCCCGTACACACACACACACACACACACACACCAACAGTTCCGTAGCCCCTCTGCCACCCTTTGTGGATAATTTTTGTTCCCATGGTAACAGGTTTTGTTCGTCAAGATACTTGTTGATCTCCCAGCTTTTTATTGTAGTTAGTGGTTTCCACGTGAGAGGTAGGCAATTGATTGGTCTATAGTTTGATGGTATGTTTCCTTTGCTAGTGCCTTTGGGTATTAACACCGTCCTTCCTTAGTCATCCATGATGGAACCTGGGCACTCTGCAAGACTTCGTCCACTTGGTTTGCGACTCTTTGATGCAGGGCTGTAAATCTCTTTATCCAGAATCCTTGCGCCCCCTTAAGGCAAGCAGCTTTCCATGGCAACTACTACAAGCCTTAGTCACCATTTCAACTGTGGTGGTGATTTCTTGTCGTTCTCCGTCCACCTCAATGTCTCTTTTGAGATCCTTAAGCGATGGTCCTTTACTGTTATGATCACATTCAATACCCCAATGTTACTTCAAAATGTCCTTGCTTCTTCCGCATCTGGTCGAACATCCACCTGTTCCTTGCCTTCTAACTGTTTTTGGTCTTTTTCAAAATACTTATTTTGACGATATTGCTGGTGTCTTTTCAGATAGCTTTTCTTTTTAGCGCGATAGCAAATATAATTAATGTAGTTCAAGGAGAAATTAAGACGAATTATAATCTGTCTAAATTCCTTTGGTCTTAAGTTTCCTACGTCGTTTCCCTGAGAAGGATCTTTTTGGCAAAGTACAGTTCTGCCTTTGGTCAACCAATCAGGAATTGACTCATTACCATTAACTAGCTCATTCATTTGATGGACACTATCGCTATGGAGTGTTGTCAGATATTATAGCTAGTATGCTTGAACCCCATCTGGCCCCGGTGCTTTCCAATTGGATATTCGCTTCACTTTCTCTTTTACCAAAACGTCAGAAATTATCAAGTTATCCTGGGGTACATCTTTTCTTCTTTCAATTTCTGAACCCATTCCGTTTCTCAATTGTGGTTATTTTCTTTTCCTCATATATCCGACCAGAATGCGTTACTTTCCTCGCCATCTAGTATGATATTCTCAGCTTTCTTATACCCATTTAACTCTTGATAACCTTCATTTTATCTTGACTGAACGTTCTATTAAGTCTGAATTGGTGGATTCTCTCATCATACCTTTTAAGTTGGTGAGATCTTGCAATTAATCTCTGATTTAGTTCTGCAATAACCAAATTAATTCCTTTGCTTTAATCGTATATTTTTGCTCTAATGCAAAGTACGTATTCCGTCTAACATTTTCACCGTTCTTCCTCCTTTTTAATATATTAATATGCTTTCTAATCTTATCGATTGAATGTTTAATTCTTCGTTTCCACCAGGGTTCTTTTGGTGCTCTCCTTTCATTTGTTGAGGTCTTTAAACCAAGCTTTCCAGCAATGTAAATCATCGTTGCACAGATTAGGTCATTCCTTTCAGTTATGGTGTTTGTCTTAACATCGGCTATCACTTCACAGAGATTCTTTGACTTCACTTTTCCAGCACCTTCCTGAGTATCCTTGCTGTTCTTAGTAGACCCGTTTTCAGCATTACACCTATCTCACATGGTATTCCAATCTTTTGCATTCATCAATCAAATCCTCAGGAAATACTCCTTAAAACACCTATAACAACAGGGACAACTTTTATCGGCTTCAATTCCCACAGCATTCCAATTTCTCTCTTTAGATCTTCGTACTTTTCTATCTTTTCCCTTTCTTTCTCTTTAACTCTTCCATCTGCGGGTATAGCTAATCTCTACAATGATTCCAGTCTTCTCTCTCTTATCAACTACTATGATATCTAATCTTCTTGCCTGTATTACGTTGTCACATCGGATACTGGTATCTCACAGTACCTTTACATCATCGTTTTCTATTACTCCTTCCAGTGAGTGTTCATACCACTTTTCGTGGTGTTCTTATCCCTGCACTTTACATATATCCCAATGGATTTACAACATTGTCATGCCGTCTTTTATATCCTCTTTGCACGAGTTTATCAAAACCATTTGCAATATGATGCACACTTTTCCTTATCTCACCACATTGTCTGCAGAATGGATTTTCGCTCGTATGATCAATCTAGTATTTCACATAGTTTGTCCTAAGGGCCTGCTCCAGTGCATCACAAATAAATGATTCTCTACCAACCTTTAAGTCTCATTTTAACAACCAACTCCATGTACTATCCTTGTCGACTTTCTCAGACATATCCCTCGCCAATTGTCCAAACATCCTCTTCTCAGTCCACTTCTCCTTAAGCTCCATTGTCGTCTGATTCTTAAATTCATAGTTTGGTATCGCTGCGTCAGTTCCCATGGTCTTAGCTGCCTTTACTCCTTTGATGAAATGATCAGTAGAATTTCCAACAAAAACGCAAGGCTGTTCTCTTCCGTCCGTAATCAGTCTTAAACCCCTCTTATATTCTCTGATCGTTTTCGCTTTAATCTCTTCTTCTTCGATTTTATCTGGCCCAACAATACCCAGGTACGTATATCCATCTGGTTCCACCTCTTTTATGGTTTCTCCACTTGGACGTTCAATTCCTTCGCTCCTAATAAGCTTTCCTCTTTTCAATATCAGAATCTCGCATTTTTTAATGCCAAATTCCAGTCCGATATCCTCGCTATGTAGTTGAACAGTCTGAACAAGTGATCAATTTTTCAATTTGATCTTCTCTCTTAGCATAAACTTTTAGATTATCCATAAATAGTAGAAAATTTACTTTATATAGTAGATTGATTACTTTATACTCTTTCTCCCCCCATTCGTGTCTTAAATATACCTTTCAAAGTAAAATCAAAGACAAAGGTAACATACGTAATACAAACAGTAGCGACGAAAGACTTTCTCCTTTACAAAACTCCTCTTTTTATCTCAACATCTCCAAGGTCCTCTCCATTGGATGTCGGTGCTAATTGCCACTGTTTCATATTTCGCAATAATATAATAATAATATTTTCATATTATTATTATTATTACTAATATTATTATTATGATTAATATTTAATATTACTATTATTATTACAATTATTTTCTATTAATATTGTAGAACGTTATTCTTATCTTGACAATCCCCTAGCTACGAAAGTAGGCAAGAACATAATTCATGAGCTGAAACGATTCTCTTAACAGGTGTATAATTTGAGAACAACTTTCAGATTATCACATGAGAACAACCGCATTCTCTTCTTGTGTCAATCTGAAAATCAAAATAAGGGATGTGTTGGGATGTGTTGTTGAGCTCGATGCGGCCATGTGAAACCGGAAATCAACCTCACCTCAACGCCGAACAAATGAATATCTAAAGCCCACAGCAACGCCCCAGCAGTATGCATCTGCGTTCAAGTGGGTAGGTTGCAACGGGAATATATTTTCCAACTACAGGGGCGTCGAAGACACACATTTCCTGGTTGGTTTTTCATTGGTGAGATAGAGCCCACAGTTGTTATCCTACCACAAGTGGTTTCCCAGGGCAACTCTTTGGCACAACCTTTACATATCAGCGACTGGAACGACGGTTCCCTGATAGAAGTGCAAAGGACGTTGGAAGTTAAAGACAAACCAAAATAAAATCAAACATCTTTTATTAAATGAGCATTGATTATGTTGTACTCGCTTTCTAAACTATAAATCATTATGCTTATTATTATATATAATATCACACAAATGCGAGAACATTCATGTCGGTTAACCCCAGCAAAAAAGCCTATCAGAGATAAAAATTCTAACTCTTTCCCTGTCGTCTCATGTTTCCTGAGCACTTGCAACCTCAAAGAGGGTTGGTGCTTAAACTAAATAAAAAGTGATTGACTAATGCATACTACAATAACTCTGATTGGCTTGGATGCCCGAAATCCAGGATGGCTGTTCTTCTGCGCAAGTTTGAAAATGTTATCACAGAAACTAGAGTAATCACAAAAAATAAGTATACATAATATGAGCGATAATGCATTGGATTACATTAGTATAATAACCTAAAATACGGTGAATACTACTTACTTTCTTATAAAATATCTGTCACGAAAATATTAAAGAAAAGACTAATTTTATGAGCGATAGCAAAAACCGACGCCATGGCCTATGAAATGTAAAGAAACTTATTATTCTATTTATGTCCTTTACTATTAGTATAAAAATGGTTTTTAGTTATAAGACAGAATCCCTTCTATCCAGCAACGACGGCATTGAAAAGCATCAGCAACCCGCAAGCAAGGCAGATTGGTTTGGAAAGAAACCAGAAACAATAAACCTTCACTTACCACTGGTTGGTGGGGGGGGGGGAGCATCACTTCCAAAAAGATTCTCCAAATAGACAACGAACCAGATTCGAAATCACATGAACGACGAGATCGATTTCTTCCATGGTACGGACAAACAACTTGAAAAACTAAGGCTATTCGTTACTAATCAGTCAGGAAAACCTGGCTGGTTAGCATCCAGGCGTCACCATGTGGAGGTTTCCTTCTTGGACACGCAAGGGATACGTGTTATTCAGATACTTAAGTCCAGAGACAAAAAACATGCTAGTGCATAAAACCATGTCTTATTCTTAGTACAGAAATTATATTATTGTATTATCGCCTAAAAAATGCATAAGGCTAGAAACTAAAACAAATTAAAAACTAAAGCGCGTATTAGAGGCATGGTAAAATAACTCTTTATATTTTTGTTAACCTTTATAGATGGAGGTGTCATTAGGAGTCCACTGGATAAAATGGTGGAAAGAACCATATTTGGTCATAACGTAGGTTCAATCAAGAGAGCAACTTATATTAAACATAAGGATTGTAAATTACAAGTAAAGAACTTGAAGGATAAATGCACTGTTAAAACTGCAGCTGGTTATTGTAAAGTCCCTATGACAGTAGAGGATGAGATAAATCGACATTTAAACAATACATGGAAGAACACTGCACATTCTTTCATAGTCAAGGAAATCAACCCGTCGGGATTAATATTCTCTTCTTCAAAGTACAATTTTTGCACTAAGAAAATGAAGGTAACTGGCAAAACAAAAAATGCACTTACATTTCAAAGCCGAAGGATAGCTCTACAGCCAGGTGCAAAAGTTACAGTGGGATTCAATGTTAACGACATGCACAAATACAAAAGTGTAGCCTATGATATCAGAGGAAATATGAATATCCGAACTCTCTCAATTCAATTAGAATTTTCAAAGAAAGAGGGAGAAGAGTTTGGGAGGGTTACTGGTTCAGCCAAAGGTCAAATAAAGTTTGAAAAACTGTTAATGTACTTTGGATTTATCTCTCGTCAGATTGTTAACGTTGGTATAATACAAATGCCAAAATTGAGCGATTTCCTATTTAAAAATCCTGCGATCACTGGATGTCTGTCTGAGAAAGACGGGGTTCAGCTTGGCTTTTCCTCATTATCATCCCCAAAATCGTTGTTGAAATCAGGTGAAATTATGTTCGCAATTCACGCTGGAAAAGTAGGAAGAGATGCGCCTTTGCTGTTGGCACTGTTGAATCCATCAATTCAACCACCACTTATGCTTTTAAAAAGCATCCTTAAAAAAGGGGCGAGTAAATCAATTTCTCTGCCAACGTTAAGTAATACGAAAGGAAAGTATGCGTTTATCCTTTGTAAATACAGTTTTAATGCAAATTTTGGAAAAAATATAAGTGGACTTAAATTACCAACATATCTAATCAGAGATAACAAAATCAAGCCAGGATCTCGGCTCATTTCCTCCTTACAAATTCGAAAGTATTTCATAAAATGTAACCCTAAAAAAAAGTTTCCTAAAATCCCATCCACTACGCTCGCTGTTGCTGAAATAAAGGGCATTTCTATTGTGATGAAATACAAAGAAAAAATAAATGTTCAAATAGGAGATTTGCTACTTTGCTTAACTCCAGAAGAAAAACAAAACATTCCCAGTGAAATATTTAAAGGAGGTCAAAAAGGCATTAGTTTAAGATCATATTCGTATAATCCCATAATTAGAGCTTGGAAAATTGAAGTTTTGTTGCCGTTCACCCTGAATATTACCAATGGATTTAGGGTTGAAGAAATAATTGTTCAAATCAGCAGGGAAGAAAAGGGAAAGCCTGTAAAATATGAAGCAATTGGGATAATGAAAGTCCTTGATAAAGCTTTACATGTTACTATTACGAAAGAAGAGAAAGAGTACACAGTTTCGGCTTTTATCGAGGCTTTAAACTTGACAAAGATAACAGATAGTCTGTTTGGAGCCAAAACAAAATTTCCAATAAGCCTTAAAAAAGCAATCTTACAAAATATTAAGATTGAACTAACCCTGGGAGGTAAAATAACAGGAAGGTAAGTAATTAAATATATTCCAAGCATATTCTTATCTCGAAAATATGGTTGACAATTATCTTTTAGTCAAGTGGCAAGTTATAGGTTAGTCACAAACAAAATCAATAGCAACAGTAAAAATAATGCATTAAGTAGAACACTGGCCTAATAGATTAATCAACAGCAAAATGCAAGCGGTTGGCGGCTCAAACATCTGTCATATCCCTGGACGTACTGCGCCCAATATATTTCTCCTTTATAGTGGCTAAAGTGGTGCTGACCGGTGTCAAATACTTAATTGGCTATCTGTGGATGCAGAAATTGTATTGTATCGGGTGACGGATAGTCGCTTTGCTAGTGTGCTTGCAGACAAAAAGAAGGGCCGAGGGCGTAAGTCTCAACCAGCAAATTTTAGCATCGAGCACCAAGCCTTACCCAACCCCTTTTCGTGGCGCAACATGTTGCTGACCTCCTTGTGATTGTCAAACTGAGTTTGAAAGAGACGGAGCAGGTGGGGGCCTCAGAGGTGCAACAGGCTAGGCCCACTGGCATGTGGAACTAGCCCTGTTGTACAATAACCCTACCCTTAGCTTCTGGATCAAATGCCCTAGTCATGGGTTAAATGATCACAGCAAATGCCGGCTTCATCAGCAATGTTGAAGACGGCAGACCAGATAGAACTTTACAATCCAGTCACTCTCAACAATCAAAACGCTATTTTGATTGGCACACGGAATGTAAGAACGCTATTTCAAACAGGAAAAATCCAGAATGTCTCTGAAGTCGATGAGACAAGATGAAACACCCCAGGGACATTCATACATGAAGGTCATACAGTAATATATTATGGTGGTAAAAAGCATGTAAAAGGAATAGGCATGATACTGGACCAAAACATACGTATAAGTCTACTAGGATAGTGGGGCATATCAGACAGAGTGGTCTTGGTCAACCTAAAGGGAAAACCATTTGATATCTTGCTCTTACAAGTATGTGCCACAACTGCCAATTGCTTTGAGAAAGAATTAGAGAGGTTCTATGATGGACCACAAGTGGGGTGTGATGAAGCTGAGAAAGAGGACTTCTGAAGCGACCTAGATTCCACTATGACCAGAGTATCGAGAACGGAACGGGTGTTCATAGGCGCAGAACTGAATGGACATGTTGGCGAAGGCAACACTGAAGATGAATATGTAATGGACATAATATAATTTGAATATAATATGGATGGGGAACAAGGAATGAAAGAGGTTTAACAGTAGTTGAGTTTGTAACAAGCTGTGAGATGCCTATTACCAACACTTACTTCATGAAGACAAATGAGCAAAGAATCACCTACCACAGCAGAAACTACAAGACGCAGATCGACTATGTCCCCTATAGGAGGCAACACCTAAAGGAAGTTATAGACTGCAAAGCAGTAGCAGAGGAGTGTGCTGCAAATGAGCATCGACCGGTTGTCTGTAGGGTAAAGTTTAGTGTGAAAGCAAAGAAAGCAAAGAGCACGGAACCAAAGATCAGATGGTGGAAGTTGAAAGAGCAAGAGTGTAGGCAAAGTTTTGTCTCGGAAGTGAAAATGGAACTTGGTGAGGTGTTCCCGCTTGACTGGGATATTAGGTCTGCGTCCATCAAGTAGATTGCCAAGGAGGTACTTGGCGAAACTTCGGATAAGAAGAAAACCAAAAAAGGATACTTGGTGGTGGAATGACGAGGTACAGGAATGTCTTCAGAAGAAGAAAAAGGCATACAAGAAATGGAGTAAATCTCAAACTGATGAAAGCAAAGAGGAGTACCGTAATGCCAGTAAAGAAGCGAAGAGGAGTGTGGCAAAAGCCGGGTCTGAAGCTTTTGAAGAAATTTACAACAACCTCGAGACTACTGAAGGACAGAAAAGTGTCTATCGCATGGCAAAACAGTTCGATCGAGCTTCCAAGGATGTTCAACACGTGAAAATAATAAAGGACGTAGAGGGCCATGTTCTGAATTCAGAAGAAGACATTCTAAAGAGATGGAAGGAGTATTTCGAGAAGCTAATGAACAAGGAAACCCCAAGGGAAAGGAGGGGCAAAGTAAAAGAGATACGTGAAGGACCTGAGGAGAAAATCAGCGAGGAAGAGGTGAAGAGAGCTCTAAGTCGAATGAAGAATGGAAAAGCAGTCGGCCCGGACGGTATTCCAGCAGAGGTGTAGAGAAGTGCCCTTGCGTTTTTAGCGTCATTGTTCAACGAAATCTTGGCAACCGAGCACATTCCTGAAGACTGGCGGAAGAGCACCCTTATACCCATCTTTAAGAACAAGGGAGATGTACAAAGCTGTTCCAACTACAGGGGAATCAAGCTCATGAGACACTCAATGAAGCTATGGGAGGGAGTGATCGATAGCAGTATCAGGAGGGAAGCAGAGATCAGTAAGGAACAGCTCGGCTTCATGTCGAAAAAGAGTACGACTGATGCCATCTTTGCTTTGCGTTTGATCGCAGAAAAACATCGGGAAGGGCAGAGATAGCTCCATTTTGTGTTTATTGACCTAAAAAGGCTTATGAAGGAGTACCGCGAGAGGACGTATGGTACACGTTGAAAAAAAGAGGCGTCACAGAAAAGTATGTGAAGTATGTACAAGACATGTATAGTAGATGTGAGACAGTGGTGACGTGTGCGGCAGAGTGAACCATTCAAAGTGGAGGTTGGGTAACATCAAGGTTCAGCTATGAGCCCTCTCTTGTTTGCAATAGTCATGGACGTTCTCACAAATCCCATCAGGAGACCAAGCCCCTGGCAACATGATGTTTGCAGATGACGTAGTACTAATCAATGGAGAGAAGGCTGAAGCTGAAGAAGAGCTGGGGAATTGGAGGGGAGCCTTAGAGAAAAGAGGGATGAAGGTATGCCGGTCAAAAACAGAGTACCTGTGTATCAACAAAGATGAGAACCTATCAGTGGTCTTCACAACCAGTGAGGCAGTGACAAAGAGGTGAAGAAAAGAATCCAAGCTGGATGGGGCAGTTGGCAAAAGACAACGGCGGTGATGTGCAACTAAAGAGTGCCAGAGAAAGTGTGGCGCAAGCTCTACAATACAATAATAAGACCGGCAATTATGTACGGCATGGAAACTCTTCCTTTGACGGCAGAACTCGAGAAACGGATGAACGTAGCAGAAATAAGAATGCTTCGATAGGCTCTGGGTGTTACTCAAAGAGACAAGTTGCGCAACGAGGTAGTGAGACACAGGCTGGGTGTTGGAAAACTCTCTCAAAAGATAAGGGAGTTCAGGTTGAGATGGTTCGGACACGTGGAGAGGAGAGAAGAAGGCTATGTCGAGAGGAGAGTGCTGAGGATATACCAGGAAGGAAAAGAAGAGGGCGACCAAAGCAAAGATGGATGGATAACATCGAAGCTGATATGATGGAGAAGGGGTTAAAACGCGAGGACGCCCAAGATCGTGCCATAAGAAGGACGAAAATTTGCTGTGGAGACCCCTGAATCAGGGAGCAGCCGAAAGAAAAAGAAGAAGAAGAAGCAAGCAATCTCTCTATTATTCTTTTAAGAAATTACTTTAAAAGATATTTCCTCATTTCTATTGGCCTTCGATCAAGTTTTAAAAAATTAATTAAACTGCTTTTGTTTCTTACTCTCTGGTTTGATTCCATATACAACTTTATCTTTGTTAGTTGTCCTTAGTTAAAAAACATTACATGTGCTTGTATGGTCTCAGTCTTTAGTAATGGTTCATCAATTTATTTCGGAGCATATGTGATTTAGAGCACTAAATATTTTGCATTCTTTAATATTCTACAGTTTAAAAGAAATATATTTCTCTTGATAATTAAAAATAAGATGAACTTATTCGACGAGTGATATATTTCTTTTCTTTCCTAATTAGTTAGTAACAATTTCACTTTCATATTTTATTTTGTATTTTTCAGAGCAATGGGTACACTTGCTTTAAAGCATGCGTCCATGGGAGTAGAAGTTTACACTTTCTTAAAAAAGGACAACTCAAGATCAATTGCTGTGGGAATTTTTGCGAAAAATATTCCTATAAGATTTATTTTTTCGAAGCTTGGCAAACTAAATAAATCAGGAGGTGGATTTGACTGGTTAGAGGATACCTCAGTGTGTAAGTCACTAAATTTAACCAAACATAATCAACTAAAAATGCTTATTAGATCAAAATGAGCCATCCTATGAATTTTAATATATTTTATTAATATACTTATTCTCATACAAGGGAAAAGAGAAAACTCAAAACTTATGTATAGAACTTAAAGTTTCGTGTCGTACACTCATCAGCGTTACTGGTTAAAAAACGTTACAAAAAGCATATATGTATATATATATATATGTATATATATATATATGTATATATATATATATATACTCAATCTGCAGACAGTACTGTTTCGCCCCTTGTGGGCTCATCAGTGCATATATATGGTTTCTTTGAGTCGGCGTCAATTCCTGGTGACAATTATGCACTGTCTTCCTCCACTTGACTCTGTCTCGTCATCACCTTTCAGCAGTGCCAGATTTCTGTCCTTGGGTTCACTCACACCATCTATCCATCTTTGTGGTGGCCTACCTCTTTTCCTTCCTACCTCGCATATCGACAACATAAGATTCTTTTCCAAACATCTATCTTTCCTCATTATATGTCCGAAGTATCTTAGCCTTTGCTTTACTATCCGTCCTTTTAGAGTTAATTTAAGTGCTATTCTCTCAACTATAGACTTGTTGATTTCTTGTTTTGTCCACGGAATCTTTAACACTTTTCTCAAACATCACAGTTCAAATATATCTATGCGTCTCCTGTCTTGCTTTTTGATCATCCAACTTTCACATCCGTACATGGCTAGGGAAAATATCATAGTTTAGTTTAGACTACTGTGATTTTGGTTTTCCTTGATATGTCATATCTCTTGATGATTTTATGGAGATTTGACAATGCAGCCCTTGCCATATCCAGTCTTCTCCTAATTTCTTCAGATGATTCTCCTTCTTTATTTATCAAACGTCCTAGAAAATTGAATGATTATGCAACCTCGATCTTCTGCCTGTCAATCATGAAATCTTTCAATCCGTCCATCGTCATTATTTTTGTCTTTTTAATGTTCAGATAAAGACCACCCTGTGCACTTGCTACCTTTATTTTTCTCGGTAAGCATCGTAAGTCTTCTACATTTTCTGCCATGAGAGTGGTATCATCTGCATACCGTAGATTGTTTATAGTTCTCCCTGCAATCTTTACTCCAAATTATTCTTCATCTACGCATGTCAAATACATAACGGCATCTGCATATATGTTGAAGAGGTAAGGAGATAAAATACAGCCTTGTCTCACTCCTTTGCCAATGCTGAACCAATGCTGACTATCATGCAAATTCCTCATGAGCAGTATCAGATGTTCAGGAACTCCCACATGTTGTAACACATTCCAGGGTCGATGATGATCAATGCAATCAAAGGCTTTGCTGTAATCAGTGAAGCAAAAAACATTCTTTTCTGGTATTCTCCTGCAGTTTCTATTAGCTACCTCACGTCACATCTATTATCCTGATGCCGATGACCTCGTCCTTAACCCATGGCAAGGATAGCATTTGCGAAAGTAACTAAAAGCCGCTGGTTTCCAGTCTGTCGCTTATAGGATCTACCGTAACCCAGGTAGGGGGCATAACTGGTACTAGACCTTTGCCATAGGTCACCCGTGAGATACCAGTGGTTCAAGGTACTCTCATTCTGTCCTCAGCATTTTGAATCTCCACTGACGGATGAAGTTTATTGTTATACCCAGGACAGTTATATATATATATATATATATATATATATATATATATATATATATATGTGGGGGGGGGGATATTCTTAGGAACTGATAGAGCCCTGCTTTCCTGTAGAAAACTCCCTGTGACACTAAAATAACTCACTTGTGTAATTGTATGATACTTATTATTATGCTCACATTTCTCTGATCCTTTATCCTGTTTTTATACAATATTCTAAATGACCTTGGTCATGGTAACCAGGTCGTAACAACAACAAATATTTCGTTACTTTCAAAAAAGGGGAAATAAAATTTGCGTATGAATCAAAACAAACGTCAGACAAGGGATTAAGAACCTCAGTAACAAAACAAACAAGCCGCTGTTTTGACGACAACAGCGCGCAGCGTGACTAAAATCTAAATATTGGCCTTAATGAAATTGTCCGGATTAGGCCAATTACGTAAAATGTCTCAACTTCACCACACACACACACAGACACACACACAGACACACACACAGACACACACACACACATATATATATATATATTACAGGCAATTCAGAACTACAACAATAGGTAAAAATAAAATAGGTTGATAGATTTGTGTGTCGAAGAGAAAAGATAATAAAATAATGGGTGATAATAGAACAATAGGACAAAATAGGTTGTTAACACTGTTTAAATATGTTATTCTTTTGGCTCATGGTTGGCAAGGAGAAATTTGTTCGTGTGGCGGCATTTGGCAATTTGTTCACTTCTTTTGTTTAAAAGTTCGTTTTTGTTATGGTAAAAAAAAAAATTTCTTGTAAACAAAGTAAACATGTGCGTTCATTGGTTGTGTAGGTTTTGGCGTGTTTAATTATCCACCATTTCATCTTTGCGGTGGTTTTGTGGTTATCTTTCATGCGCCATACGTAGGAAGATAATGATATACCGTTTTTGTACTTCCTGTTAGATAGCGACTGCTTATGGCCATTTCATCTTCTTTTGAAGTCTTTCTCTGTTAAGCCTATGTCAACCTTCGGAAAATTAAGGGTGGTTGCTTTACATCTATTAATTACTTATTCTTTGTGGCAGTCGGGGGCATTCGTCTTTCTTTCTTTCATGGTTGGGTTTCTTTGCTTGGGCTGGAGGAGATCTTTTTATTATGGTTCTTGATGAGGGTTCCTATGTTTTGGGTGCAACTGTAGTTCACTTTGACATTTAGTTATTCTCATAAAAGAGTCTAAAACATCATTAATTTTTCAGTCTGTACTAATATAAGGAAACATAAGTAATCACAAGTAGTTGTAATAAAATATTACCACAACCTTTACTTATAATTTTACTAACCTTATATACGAAAGCAAGGTTAGACTTGCTTAATCTTGTCCGAGTAAGATATTCACAATATCAAATCACACTTTTTTTAACAAACAATCGCAACTTATACAACATAACATCATTTTTGTTGTTGTATGGTTTATGTTGTGAGGGATAAATATGAAAATATTATCTTATTTTGAAATCAAATTAACCTTGTGGTGTAAAACGCAATTAAACTAATCTGCTTTTTTTTATAAAACTTAACACAAAATATTTTTAAAGATTGCTACAAAAAACTTCAAAAACATTTACTTAAAAAAAAAAGTTTACTACAAAATTGATTGATAATAATTGATAGCCATCTTATGAATTAATGCATAAAAGCATAAAATATTTTTCTGTTACTACGGTAGGAATAAATCATTGTTATTATAAAAAAGCCTATTTATTATATTTTTATTATTTTTTTAAAATGTTTTTTTAACCTGTACGGTTATAAGAAAAGCCAAAAATAATTACCTTAAACTTTTACTGTAATTTTTTTAATTTTTTTTTATTGAACGTCATTTCCTCCCAGCAACTGGGGTTCATACTGTCCACTTCAAAGGGACATGGATTTGGCAGTGAGGAAGCTCTTGTAAAATTATTAATTATTAATAAGAATTACACTATTAAACTAAGAAATTGTGAAATATGATTGTGTTACTATAATTTAATAATACAATTATAACCATTTAGAGATGCAAGAGATTAATTATATTTAACCTGTACTGTTATAAGAAAACAAAAATTACAATCAGAAAAATGATTTGTAATTAATAATCATCATAGATATTTAATATGAATGATCCATCATATGATTCACAGTAATGAAATCATTAAGATATTATCTTAATTTGAAAATGGAAAAGAAAGCTCCACCGCGTAAGGGCTGTCGCTCTTCATTCCCTCAAATTAGTCTTTAACTCACTTGCCATTAAAATACTTTATTTGTGCCCAGATTTTCCAGTTCAATCAGCTTTGTCACATGATACTCATTCATAAAGCGGAATGACATTTTCATTACTCCATACTCATCTCCGTGTTTATACGACTCTCCGAACTCTTTGCCATATTGATCTTTGTAACAGAGATTTTGCTAATCTCATAGGTTATAATAAAGGTATTATAACACTATTAGTATATAGTTATAATATACCAAACATTGTTAGATATGATTAGTTCATACATCCTTAAAAATTACATCATGTCTTTCAGGAACCTTATTAGATGTACTTCATCGAGTCACTGTAGATTATTTACTTTTACCATGTCCATTCTTTTTAGAGCCTGAGCATCTTTTATTTAACAAAATGAATACAAATCGTATTCGGGACCTTAGAGTATATCTTCTTCTTCTTTATCTTTCGGTTGCTTTCTGTTAAGGGTCGCTACAGCAGATCATACTTCGGTCGACAGCATCTTCCCTTCTCACTCCCATCCCCCTCATGTCCTCTTTTATTACATCCATGTAGAGTCTCCTTGGTCTTCCTCTCTTCCTCCTCCATGGCAGATTCATTTCTAACATTCTCCTTCCGATATAGTTCTCTTCCCTACTGATCACATGTCCATACCTTTGCTATTGGATCAACACATTGGCGTCGTGCAAGAGCTTGCGTGTTCCTTTGACTCTGGAGGTGATACCAGCTTGGATTCATTCGTGCAAATCAGCAACAGACGGAGAATCAGAGGAAGGATTATCCAACCAGGCGTTCAGACAAGGCTTGCCTTCTCCTGAAGCCACACTTCCATTCATGAATAGTACAAGGAAAGATTATACTCATACTGGATTGGTCGCCCCCAAGGATAAAAAGGCCCGCGTTTTTGCTGAACGAAGCCCGGCAGACTCGAAAAATAAGCTAGACTTCGGCGCCAAACGTAAAAACATCAACCTCGGAACAAGGCTAAGAATCATGTCACTGAATGTAGAGGGTATCTCAATGCAAAAATGTGACTACCTTGCAAGATTTTTTATAGACCAAGACATTGATATTCTCCTCCTGCAACAGACCCATTTAAAACAACAGTCAGCTTTCTCAAGGTCTAACATCATTGGCTATACAGAAATAAACAAGCAATGCAATCCGAAATACGGGATAAGCACCTATACCAGAACACCAGAATTAGCCATTGACGTAGATGGTAAAACAGAGGACAATGACACACAGCAGAGTAACATCAAAGTGGGCAACACTGAAATAAACAACATTGATAAACCTCCAACAATCAGCTGGTTCCACGGCCCAAAACATCAATTCCAACACCCAGCTCTAATCATCCGTGATTTCAACAGCTATCACAATAACTGGGGTTACAAGAAAGCCAACATTCCACGGCAGGAACTAAACGAGTGGGAAATTCAATCGGATGTTTTCCTTCTCTACACTCCAAGTACCCGAGGCACATTTAAATCTGCACGCTGGAAACAAGAATTTACTCCAGACCTCCCATTTGTCACAAAGGATGAGAACCAAATGCCCCTTGCAGCAACTCATGAAGTACTAGCTGACTTCCTAAACAACCAGCATAGACCTATTGTAATAACAACAGGTATTGAGATTGTAAAAATTCAGGCAATACCAAAACCATGGTGGAATTTCAGAAAAGCTAACTGGGAACAATATATATCACATATAGACAGAACGTGCCAAAGAATCTCATCCTCCTTAGACAACATCACAAGATTCTGCAAGCTTATAATAAAAAGCTAAAAAAAAAATGTACCAAGAGGGGTTAGGAAATGGCACATTATATGTTGGTCAGAAGCCAGTGAAAATTTACTCAAAGAATATGAAAGAACTCAAGATCATAAAGAAGCAGAACAACTACTAGACACATTGTAAGAAGGTAGAAGACAAAGATGGATTGATACAGTTTAGAACTTAGACATGAGGCACTCTAGCCATCACGCATGGCAACCTATAAAGAATTTAAATCCTGAACAGAACCAAATCAAAACTGCTCCAGTCATCAAAGCAGACGTTGTGGCTAATGAAATTAAACAACGTGGCCAACATATTCCAAGTCATGCATTTGAGAGTAAGATACGGAAAGAATACAAAAGAATCTGGAACTCTCTACCCAAAAAATGCTCAATGTTGACATTCCCAATTAGCTATACAGAAGTAGACACAGCGATAAAGAACTTGAAAAATGGCAAAGCGGCAGGAATAGATGGCATTTACCCTGACATGATCACCCACCTTGAACCAAAGGCAAGGGAATGGCTAACTACCTCTATAACTGACATCCTCGGAAGGGTTAAATACCCACAGGCCTAGAAACATGCAAATCCATCTAGCTACAGACCCATCTCTTTGCTTTGCTGCCTCTATAAACTACTAGAAAAGATCATTCTCACTCGAGTAACATCAGCTTCGAGCCTTACTATCCCAGAAGAGCAAGCAGGATTCCAACAGAATAGGTACACTACAGAAAAGGTCATTGTCCTCACTTCCTATATAGAAGCAGGCTTTGAGTGAAAAGAAAAAACAGGCACAGTACTAATTGACCTTTAGGCTGCACATGACATAGTGTGGACAGACGGTCTCGTGCTAAAACTGGCAAAACCAATACGCTGCAGGAAAACTCTGAAACTGCTTGTCATTCGGAAAGAAACCACAGCGGCTCAAATGTGAGCCTTCCGTACATGATGATGTAAACAAATTTACAGAATTCGATAAAGTACCTACATATTAAGAATTCTCAAGGTGTGCATGTAAGAGATTAAATACAGAATAAAACTAGAAAAGGGTTTTACTGTACATTGTCAATCTCGATGATAGTTTTAGTAAAGGATGTGCTAGTGTGCATTATCAATCAAACCTAATATACTCTTATTTTGATAGTTTTGAATTAAATCTTCCTATGGACGCTATTGATATATCGAATACATTAATGAATCATGTTTATAATAGTGGAAGAGATTACATACAGAATAAGACTAGAAAAGGGTTTTACATTGTCAATCTCGATGATAGTTTTAGTAAAGGATGTGCTGGTTTGCTATATCAATCAAACCAAATATACCCTTTTATTTTGATAGCTTTGAATTTAATTTTCCTTTAGAAGTTATTGATATATCGAATACATTAAAAATGAATTATGTTTATAATAGTAGTCAGTAACAAATCAATTTATCAGTACTAGGTGGGTACTATGTTCTTCACTGGGTTCATCAAATGTCTAAAGGTAAAAGTTATTACGATGTCTTGAAAATATTTGATATTAAAGGTACTACTCACAACAAAATAATAATGAAAAGCTATTTTTGAATTTTATGACCTAGTAATTATTTAATGGAAATATAAAAATTTTCGATGGTGGCTATGAGAAAAATATTAAACACTCTGAGGAGCCGTGGCTTAATGGTTAGTGCACTGCACAGTAACCAAGAGTTCCGGGTTCGNAGGAGCCGTGGCTTAATGGTTAGTGCACTGCACAGTAACCAAGAGTTCCGGGTTCGATTCCCCGAGCTGTCGAGGAGAATTTAGAACTTTGGAAAAGAAAAAGCCATTGGTTGGCGTCAGGAAGGGCATCCGGCCAAAAAATTCCCCACTGCCAAATCAAAGTCCCAGTGAAGGGCACCGTCTGAGCCCCAATTGCTGGGGGAAAATGACGTTAAAACTAAAAAAAAAAAAAAAAAAAACCAAAAAAAACTCTGAACTTATTCCTTTACAACATAACGTATGGAGTATGGAATGGTAAAGTTGTTGAGGATGCGAGGAACAAACCTCTACGTGGGGTTGGATTGATATTTTTTTCCACTGATGAATCAGCAATCCACTACAAAGCAATTAAGATATAGAATACAGATTAAAATATTAATGTTTATTTAAAGCTTGGTTACATAGAAACAAATTAAGAGTAATCATTTCGACTTGAAATATTATTACTTACATCGAAATTGTCCCACAATAGTCTTGTGAATAGGCATTGAGATAGGCTCAGTCTATGGCAATGGCATCGGGCTTTGTTATCTGCTTGGCTGACTGTTGTAGCTATCTGAGGTTAATCAAACTTCCTTCGCTATATATTCTTTACTGAATTTATTTCTGATGCCCTTGTATAGAATTACGTCTTAAAATAGTAAGCTAATTCAAACTTCAAATGCTTGATACTTAACTGTAAATGGTAAACAAATCGCTATTTAATAGCTAACGTTACTGTATGGCTGAGCAAAGTAAAAGCATGATTATTGAAGCAATTTCTTCTGCAATAATCATATTTGGCAGTCATTATGTTCCCTCGTGCGGTTTGTGCTTTGCTGACAGAAGTGTAATGACGTCAAAGTCTTTTGTCTATTCGCAAGATGATCTCTTGTGACAGATAACAGAACTTTGAAGATCTGTTTTTGTGCGCTATTGGTAACAAGAGTGTTGTTAATGTCCCAGATCCTGTTGTTGGTAATGATGCCGCTATTTTATCATAAGCTGAGGATAAATATCTTGATAAATTCGCTGGAGGAAGCATAAAATGTGGTATCAATATTAATAATAATGATTTATTTGATCTTCAAAATACTCCAAGATTCAATAGTACTGCTGCCAATAAAACTTACTTAAATGTATGAGTGTACAAAAAATTGGCAGACTCAATTTGGGGAGTTCTATACAACGTATACAACCAATATTTACAAATTAGATAGATTCAATTCTTCAGATCTTATCTTTTATTATCAGCAAGAAGAGTATGAAAAATATACGGCTAAGCATTAAACAAAATAATCCTGAGCAAACAACGGACATACTGTAGATGCAGAAATTCTCGAATATTTATTCCAGCCAATATACACAAATTATGACTTACCTGGACGACGAGCTGAGTGAAATCTGTGTCAACTTGTTCTCAACAGATAGTGTGGTTTGTTAGTCATTTCTGTGTAATCCTGTGTAATAATTTGGCTGCTGGTCGCTGGTCACGAATATTAATACCAGCCAACTTTATCTTTGCCTCCAAATCGCGAATTTTGCTTCCAGATGATATTTCTGCATCTTCAGTAATCCGAACGACATAATGTGTTAAAGTAGATAGACTTAATAATAGGTATTATGTTGAATTTAATATTTCACAGAAAATGATATCTGATATTGATCTTTAAGTTGATTCCAACAGCCAATGTTTACCAAAACAAGATATTGTTAATGATTTCATTATTGTCATGCTTGCGAGCGAAGGGAGTCACCAGGCAAATGTGGAGCAGCAGCTTTCCCGCCAAAATCTATGTTCTATCCTGTACTAGGTGGTGGATGTTCATTAAGAAACAAAAGTTGACGCACGACCTGGTTTTTCAAGATATTCAAATGAAATTTGGCATGAATTAAGCTTGCCAAGGTAGGTAATGGAAATGCAAACCCAGTCGAGTTGATAGAGGGAGGAAGAGGGTGGCAAAATGTGACTTTAAAGAAGAAGTACATGAACCAGTTTTTGATTTCTAAAAACGTAAAGTGGGTGGATGAGGATGGTATACAAAAAAGAAGGAGCAAATGGAAATGCCAAGATAGGTAATGGGAATAAGAACCCAGTCAAATTTACAAAGGGAGGACGATGAGGCAGATGAGAGTGTTCGAGAAGAAGAGGGAGTTCACATGACTTTTAACAAAAAATATTTGACCACAAGCAATCAATGCTAGAAAAAAGAAAAAAAAAGAAATGTGAGCCTGGAAGAGGAGGATGAGGAGAAATTTCCTGAAGAAAGAAGAGCGGTGCCACTGAGACAAATCAAGGTGAAGGACTGAGTGTGTTTGACTAGTGTGTTTGACTATATTAGAGAAAGGATCTATACTGAAAACTGGAGGGAATTCAGTAACTTTGATCCCAGTACAGATAAGAAGTTAATCCACGCAGTGGCACTCTAAATCAGCCATGTCGTTCCATGAGAGAGGAATGGTATGAGGGTCCCAACCCCTAAAGGTGAGGGGAGTGCAAGGACCTGCCTATTCAAGAAAGAAAAAGTTGCAAGGAAGATAGCAGGACACTATCCTCCTGCTAATAACAAATTAAGTTATTATTTCAATAAACGTATTGGTAGGCGGGTCGTCTAATCATAAGCAATAATGCCAAATTATCAAAACATTGTGAAACAATTAGTTTTCCATCCTCGTAAGTATATATATATATATATATATAAAGCTTTCGATTCGGTTATCCGTATTAAAGTGCTCAATACATAAATGCAGAGCGTAATATAAGATATGATAAGTTGGAAAGAATCAAAAAACTACACAAGCCATTTCGACAAGCCTGTTTCGTGATTTTATTCACTCTTCACTCTACTGAAGAGTGAATAAAATCACGAAACAGGCTTGTCGAAATGGCTTGTGTAGTTTTTTGATTCTTTCCAACTTATCATATCTTATATATATATATATATATATATATATATGGGGACTATAGTATCTATTAATATTAATATTAATATAATACTCTTTATCATTAATTAAGCTATATCATATCAAAATACCTAAAGAGAATGAAACCTTAATATATACAGATATAAGTATTTCTGCATCGTGACACATGCGTACCCTAAAGAGAATGTTTATTGTTAAGTATATAATATGCTTTCCTTTGCTATTCCAGTAAAAATTTATTTATTGTTACTTCTTAGTTGTGTCAATATATAAAGAACATATAGGTGAAAAAAAGGGAAAAAAGGAAAGAGGTAATGTTTTGTAAATTTGACAGAAGATATTTGCTGCTTTCATACACTTTCACGTAAACTTCTGAGTCATTTATCCTTAACTTTGGCTTACTTTTAATTAAGTTATTGTTATTACAATGTATGTTTTTTTCCCATTGCATTTCAGAGGTATTTCATCCAAAGTAAAATTGTATGTTTTGTAAAAGAGAAAATAAAGAACTACTGTTGCAAATTACTAAAAGTATGCAAATGGGGATGAAGTCAGGATTTATTGTTACATAAGAAACAAACTGACAAAAATTATTACTTGGTTAATACCAATCCTTTTAAAAATAATATTTTTAAAACTTGAAGTACTCATTTTGACTTGAATTTTTGGTGTTACGATGAATGTTTCACTTCTTGTCCCATTGCATTTCAGAGCTAAAGTAAAATTGTATGTTTTGTAAAAAGAGAATAAAGAACTAATGTCCTTTCGCAAATTACTAAAAGTATGCAAATAGGGATAAAGTCATTATTTATTGTTATTTAAGTAGTTAGCAGATATTTAAATTTCATCCAGTAATTTTCGAAAACATCAATAGGTAAAGAGAGCATTTGTACAATTGGGTTTTATTCTGTCATATGGTAAGCTGACTAATGCTTACCCATTGGATATTTGTTAATTTTAAGCAAAAGTCCTTTAAGATAGCCCAAATTTCTGACAACCAACCTAAATCAATGCCATACACTTCTTAATTGTGAGGTAAGCTCTAATTCCTGTATAGAATGTATATGTTTTACTGTGTATCTTGCATCAGCCAAATCAGTTATTTTTAGGGTTTTATTCATGTACATGTTAATATATACATAATTTATGTCAAAGGAGTTTAGTACTACTCAATTATTACTTTAGGAATGTATTACTTTATTCCAAGCAGGCCCTTGCTCCCCATACATAGAGCTTGTATACAGTACCGATAAGTCTTCATATATTGTTTCAGTGAGTATCATAAGATTGCTTTTCCTGAATATAATTTAGATAAGAGGACGTCGCTTTGGAAAGGAATGATGATTAGTGATCACTACCAACGTCCTCTTTAAAGTTTTTGTAAAACAGACTTCAAAAATTGGCAAATTAAGAAGTTTCAAAAGCAAGAGATATTGATGAGTATGTGAAAAGCTGTTTCCTATGACAAAAATATATGCAGCAAAGCTTATGTCAAGGCAATTTCCGACGACAAAAAACAAAATACTTAATTTTTCAATAGAGGTTTTGAAGAAATCGTTATTTTCTTTATCTTTCGTGATGAGAAAGGTCTTAAAATTTGGACCAAAAAATTATATTCCCCAATTAATGTAGGTGTAATTACGGGGAGGATAACATTTAGTTATAAGAAAAAAGTAAAATAACTTAACCAAGATGGCTTAATCATTGAAACCAGGTTTCAACAGTATAAGTTAAAAGCACATAGTTTAATAGGGAATGTACTAAAAATAAATTGAAAAATACTTAAAAGCAAGCAATCCAGAAAATACTTTTCAAATGGTTGAAATGAATAGAAACCACACAAATATTAAAAAGGAAACTTGAAAAAATGAATCAGAGTTATTTATAAAGTGTACATAAGAAATATAAATAGAGACAAATAGATGAACAATATTCCAAATAAAGAGACAATATTCATCACCACCTTAATGTAAGGATTTTATTGTTAAGAAAGGGCTAAGCCACGATCTTTACATTCATTACAAAAGGTATTCGTGGTAAAGTGTTGTATTAATTGACATCACAGAAAAAACCATTTTGCCAGTATCAACAGCGAAGCAAAAATAGCTTTATTTACCAATTATATTTAGCTCAAGACAATTCAGAAAAAAGGTTAGAATTGACACTCTAGGAAAATTAGAACTACATAAAATTGGATTTAATCCTTACTGAATAAATAAGATAGATAATGTAAATACGTAATATGATTAAAGCTTTTGTTTTATTATCAAGTAAGAGAATACTTATTCCTTTTAATATTCTTAACTTCAAAACCCTATATCTTCTTTTTTGGATTTCATTTCATCATTGCTTAACATACCGATTTGTTATTTTTGCTGTGTTTTTTTAGAGAAAGCAATAGAGGGAGAGGAACAAGATAACGAAGAAGAACCTGAAGAAGAAAACAGAGAGAAAAATAAGGAAGACAAAGACAAAGCCGACAAAGAAGGAAAGAAAGGAAAAGAGGAAGAAGAGGAAGAGGGAGAAAAAGAAGAAGAAGAAAAGGGAGAAGAAGAGGAAGAGGAAGAAGATGAGCATTCTTATGAAACACCAGGTCTTTCTAGTATGCCATTTATTTTGGGTAAGTTTATTGAAAATTATAAGAAATAAACAAAATCACATTTGATTTTACCATCTTTCTAGCGCATAAAACGAGTTATCGTTTGTAACTATTAGTGCAGTCCTAATTTTCATCATTTGAAATTTAGAGGTTTTTTATGAAATAGGTGGAATCTTTTACGTATTGAAATATTTAGTTTGTATACAAGGTACAGGTACCAAATGTTTGTAGCTTGGCCAAGGGTACAAAATCATATTTATTTCCAGCATCTAGAACCAATGATATGAGCTTTTACAGATTATAGAATACATGTTTTAAAGAGATGTGACATATTCTTAGCAATTCTGTGTCGTAAAGCAAATAATAGGTCTGGAGAAAACAAAACTGACAAAGGGAAAATGACCTGTTGTCTGAAAAGAAGCATTAGACTTACCACATATGGATTATTTAAAAATCTAGGAGGGTCTTTTAAAAATGTGTTAGGTCTAGCAAACTTTTACTACGTTACATGTTTTGCAATTTACTGTGACTTTCAGGTATTTTATTTTATATCTGTTTTCTAGCCTTTATTTATTAATAGGGATATTTTCTATAACAACCATCAAAGACATGCATGAAGGAATAAAAATATAATACTCTGTATTTAACACAAAATCATGAATATTATTTTTTTCAGTTGATGAGCTTTGAAAAAAACTTAAGAAAAAAAAGTATTTTTATATAGTTTGAGATTAAATAATAAAATGGATTTTCTGATTTGATCTGCCCCTTTGATAACTGAAATACTTAATACACTAATACAATAATAATAGAGGATAAAATAACAATAACAAAGGGGTAAGAGTTATATGAAAAAAGATGATTCTTCTAATTTATTAATGAAAAAGGTATACTTGGTACTTCAAAGAAAAATAATGTCTTTGAAATATCCCAGAGGCAAATTAAAAAATTTTAGATTCGAATAAACGAGAGAAAATAAACTGTACGGGTGTCAATGTTTAGCTCATTCACAGTTAATTGTGTTTGTATATTACATATTTTTGTCTGTTAAATATATATATATATATATATATATATATATATATATATATATATTATCCGTTTACTTTTTTAGGCGTTTACATTAGATTCATGCTGAAGGTACCAAAAGAATGCAAAGCAAGCAAGGTCTGTAAGATTATTAAATCAACAGTGGGAGAAGGTGCTGAAATTTTGGTACAAGCACAAATTGACAGTACTGGACTTCAGCTTAATGGAACTGGCCCTACAATAAAAAATTTAACGGATAATCTCTATATTGAAGAAACTACGTTAACAATAGACACAAGAAAGGAAAAGAAATCAACTTATGGGGTACTGCTAGTTTTAAAGACACGGTCACCTGTATTGAAATTTACAGGTAAATTAGGAAGATATACTCTGTTTTGTTGTAAATAGCTGTGAATAGAGGCACAAAGAGGTATTTTCGCACGTTTATTGAACACCTAGCGATTAACCAAAGCCATTATCACAGTCTTTAGCTATACGTATTAAATAGTGATACATTAAATTTACATTTCATTTAATGCTTGTCAATTAATTTATGACAAAGAACAGGAACAATGCTCTCAAATACCAAAAAAAGTATATACATGTTTAGAGATAACATGAGCGCCAATAGAGCTTCCATCCATCGATCAGTAATGGAAGACTAATAACTCCAGAGACCTCGAAATACCAAGTTGGCGTCTGGTGGGGATGTCTGTTTCATTGCTAAGAGGACCTCTTTAGACTTGGTTGGCAACTCTCCTAGAGATAATGTCGATGAAACATCACCGGTGTTAGTGTCACCTTATCATACTTCCTCTGTTAAAAGGCTTTTGGCATTTATTTTTTCTTTCTATGATAAATTCAACCCAACGAATGACCAGAGCGGGTGGCAAAGAACTTTCGTGCACTGGATTGATTACATGTGGGAAAGTATGGACTTATGTTTTAGTAGTACAGGCTCTACACAGGCCCAAAAGAACCAGTAAGTTTCAATAAATAATTGCTTCTTAGCTTCCACTAATGTCAGAAGTCTTTGTTTTTATTTTATTTTTGTGAAAATCGTCTTTCATTCTGACTCTGCACATATTCTTGTGCTTTGCAATACAGTCCTCGATGTCATTGTTAAAAATAGTGGTCTTCATATCGACAGCGGTTTAACTTTGTTTCATCTAGACTTTACAATTCATCTTCATGGTTTTGCTGTCAATGCTTGACAGGATACTCTTGTTCTTATCGTAAAAATCTTTAATTTGAAGATAAGACTTTCATGTGCCTTACATTTTCTTTTCTTCAACCCATTAGTTACCTAACGGCCTTGCATTGATCTCCTTCTTCTGATTCTTGCTCAGTTATTGAAAAAGTATCAGACTTTACTGCTAAGGCCTTGAACAAGTATCACACAGGTAACATCTTTGTGTTTGGTGACTTCAATCCTCGTCACATTTCCTGGTTAAGTTATTCTAACACGACTAATGAACCAGAAGACGTTTCATGAAACTTTGCTATTGCCAATACTCTTTTACAGCATATAGACTAAAAAACCCTACTCACCCAGAGTAAGGAGATCCTTCTCTTCTTCATTTCTTTTTTACTTTTGTTCCTGAGCATAATATTGTTTCATCTTTAAATCCCTAGATTCTTCTGATCATGTTGTTATCACTGTTGATATTGATATAACTGTTTCAAATCTTATTGACACGCCATATTATCATAAGACTTTTAGAGTGGGTACCAATTGGAAAATAAAACATTTGTACCTAGTCGTAGTTACAGTCGTAGTAAGTCAAACCTCATTCTCTTCCATGATTCAATGTTCACTGTTCTTCTGTCAATGCTCATCACAATCATTTTTATTTTCAGTTTCAATGTGATGAAAGTAATAAATTCGGACTTCTTTCAAAAGTGTTTGTAGTGCTTGTGAAAGGGTGATTCCCGACTTTTAATCTTGATATGCTGAGCGAGCTTGAAAATTTATTTTTCCTAAAAGGCTTAAAAATCAAGATTTCTTAAAGATTTACATTAGTGGTTTGAATTCTTGCAAGTCGTTTTCTCATATACTCTTTAATAGTGCTGGATTATCACTGTTACTTAGAGAAACTGCAGATACTTTTTAAATACTCTTTTCCACTAATTGTTTTCCTAAAAGTGGTGCTTCTGGTACTTCATTGCCAGAATTCTCTCCCTAAATTGATCAAATTTAGGACACCTCTCATCATAAATTCAAAGCTGCTTGCAAAATTTTCGTCATGAACTTAATCAATCTAAAGCACATAGTGTATATTTGATTCTGGTAGTTGTTATGAAAACAATGTGCTCCTGAACTATTTTCCTTGGTGTCCAAACTATGTAATCTTTGTCTAATGTAATCGAGTCGTGTTTTCCCCTTTCCTGAAAACTTTTTAAAATCTTGTTTCTGTCTTCAAGAAAGCAGCTGATCCATCTCACCCTCTCAAATACTGCCTTGTAAATCTTTCTTCGGCACGCTGGCCTGCCGCACAAGCTTTCTGGTTATGATGTTTGCTGAGAGATCTTTGAAATCCTTCAGGCCTTTCTTCCAGGTTGTAAAATGCGTCTCCTATTACAAAAAATGAAATCTGATGAGTATTCCATTAATGCTAGTATTCATCAAGGCTCGATTCTTCGCTTATCTTTCTTCCTTCTTTGCATCAATGAACTTTGTAGTAATTTGCTTCAGCTAATTACATCGATGCTGATGACACTACCCTGTACATTGGCATTGACTATCAAGCAACACTGCTGAGTATCTGCACTATGCCCCAAAATCCGTGACCGCTCCAATTTTCATGGGGTTTCAGCACTCAAAACCTTGATTTTCAGGATTTGACCTCGTTCGGCTATTCGCCTCACTCGCTCAAATCTTGAGAACTAAGGTTTTAAAACTAAACCCCATGAAAATGGGAGCGTTCACGGATTTTGGGGCATAGTGCAGATACTAAACAACAACAACAACAACACAACAAAAACGAGCGCGCGCACAACAACAACACAACAAAACGCGTGTGTGTGCCCACAAGACAACACAACAACAACACCATATAACCATAAACACTCAGAATCTTACCTCTACGAGGTAAAAGCTCAAGCTCTAAAAGCAAGAACAAAATATTTGATTTGTATCCAAGTAGGTATCCAAAAATCCATCGATATACCTTAAATATCCATACAATCAGTGTTATATCCGCACTATATCCTCAATTGATCTATACTTCCATCGCGTTTTTAAAATCTGTTATCCCGTTATAAGTCTCAGATCTAAACTTGTTCGCCCATTCAACAGTTGGCGTTCAAAAGAATTTCATGGTAAACTCAACTAAACTATTATTTAATCCACTTAACATGGTCGCTATACAGCAATTTCTACACACACACTGTGTACAACTGGTATAAACTATGAAATAATAAGTCAACTCACGGTAATAACTTCATCATATCGTCTTAAATGAAAATCAGTTGAAAATCACATGTTCCCAAGATCCTACAAGCCACACCATATGTTAAATAACTGAAATGCCTCCGTGGAACCTCTCCACAGTGAGCTTGCACCGAGGAATGTTAAAATTATATTGTTTATATCAAGTATTCCCAACCTTTGTAAATAAGTGTTATATTAATAAAATAGTTTACCAACATTTAGCAAAAATCCGCGTCTCTACAAAGCTTTTCTGTATCCATTTAGTTAGGAGTTCTTCGTAGTGTTTTATCATGTTATACAACTCTTCATTTATGATGTGGCTCCTTTAAACCACTGTTGACCGAGTGTGTGCATACACCTTTAGTACAGTGAATTGTAAACCTAAGGTTGGGAGATGTTGATCTAACATTCTTCATGTTTTACAAAATGAATGATATGTCATAGACCAGTCAGTTCTAAATAACGTAACATGTATACTTGTGTGTACCTATATGCAATAAATAAATGCAACAGATTAATCCCTTGGCACTAATAATCCCTTAAATAAACAATGTCGCTATTTCACAAAGTGAGCAGAAAATATCCATTGGACGTAATTAAGCATCGTATGAAGCATTATTAAAAACAGCATAACAAGAGATTAAGTTCCTAATACATGTAATCTCTGTAATTATTAGCACTGTCGCCCCTGAGAATAAAATTATTAGGACTAAAAAATATCAACTTCTTTATTTCACATCCAATCATAGTAACAATATATATCATTCGAAAGCTGAGAACACGTAGAATTCATATATGATGGCTAAATTAACCATAGAAGTAACATAAACAAAATATTAAGGTAAATGTATATACAGACGCTGTCTACGCGTCTATTCACATCTATCAACAAAATACAACTATTACATACATGTATATAGATGTATGCAACTGAAAAAAAAAACATTGCAAAAGGTAATAGATATATATCATAATTATTAATAGATTCTATCAACTATCAGAGTTCCACGAATAGTAAATTCATTTTCAGTACTATTATTAGTAACTTTTACTTTAATTTTCTCACCACCGTCAAAGTTTTTCACAAGACAACTTCCAAATCCCTCATTAAGATAATACTTTCTAATAACAGTCTCTGTCATAACATCACCTTCACCCATCTCAACAACAATCTCAACAACTCCCTCATCATATTTCCCATCTAAGTCATTTACTATTTCGATTTTGTATAAGCCTGAAGATACTAGCTTAACAAAAGAATCATCAGTTAAACTTGTAATCATTGCATCAGAAATAATAGTTTTCATACCCATAAAGTTAAAAGTATCAGCACCAACAATAACATCATTATTGCTTTCAAATACACTAACAGTTCTATATTCGTTAATACCATTAAGCTTACCATTAAGATAACCCACGTTGACGGCACATGTATCATCATTTTCATGTGTGGTTATGTTATTTACTCCAAAACCTTGCATGTTAATATCCTGAACAGGTTCAAAAGCAATACTTTTCTTAACCTGATCAAGCTCTAATTCCAAATCATTACAAAGTGATCTAATTCTATTAAAGAATTGTTGTTCACTCCATTTGCTAGGCGCATAAACTTTTCTATTATTCATCTTTATATATTAATAATGTATTAGATTGTAACTGTTAAAATAAAGTAATCTGACTACTTTTGTCGAGGATTCATATGTCAACATGGAGCAAAACCTCAGTTATTTCGGACTCTCGATTACTTTATTAAAATAATATGTTAAGTAAAGGTATCTTCGATAAAATTGGCACGGGTTTTCCGATTAAATTTGAGATTAAACCTGAACCATCCTGCAAATCATTTTTACCTAAAAATCGTATCATTTTACTATTACATTTGTTGCATTTACCAGCTAGAGCAATTCTATTATTTTTAGTCTTACCAAGCTTTGGTTTAGCTTTCCATATTTGTTTACTTTTACATTTAACACAATAGGCTTCTTTCATTATTATAATTATATTAGATTTACTTCAACCCTAATCGTTTTAACAATATTTCATCATTTTTCTTGTATTTATTTGGAGAATAATTTAAAAGCCATTTATTAAATGAATCATAATCATAAACATTTTCAAGCATGTCTATCGAGAAACGGCCACAATTATGTGAATTATAATCTTGAATTCTGTATGTATTATAAATAATTTCATCATTTCTTGTTTTACATAACTTTATAACTTCGGGTAATGGTTCTATCCCAAAACTGTCAAAATAGATGCTTATTCCATTAGTATTCTTCAATGCAACTAGATGTTTGCCTTTTCCTTTGTGATCATCAGTGTTGATAATGAATATATCTTCACTATTCAATTGTTTAGGTAATTTATCTCTTGGATAATGCACATGAAATTTAAAATAATTATCAATATCAAAGTTAGTTAGTGGTTCATCAATTTTACTTAGTCAATCTGACTTAGCACCAGCTCTCCTAATTCCTTTAGCTTTATAGATGCCTTTACCACCCATAAGAGCAGGCAAAAGAGTGCCCGCAAGACCAGCTAAAAGTGTACCAATGAAACCACCTGATTGCTTCTTAACATCGTCATTCATCTTATTAACAAAATTATCTTTTACTACTTTCTGACATTGACAAGCGTTACCCAACTTCATAATATGTTCTAAATCATTTCTATTTAGTTTTATGCTACTTCCAGTGCGATTAATTCCTTTACCACTAACTTTCTTATGAGCTGCCGCTTGAGTTGCTCCAACAGCACCAGCAAGTCCTATAGTTCCTAACGCAGAAGCGACTTTTGGAAGAATCTTCTTAACGAATGGCAACACAAGCTTAAATAAGCTTCCAATGCCTTTTCCCTCTTGCGTCTCACTTTCATCAATATCTTTTAATATCTTACTTTCATTAATATCATTTAATACCATAAGTTTTAACATATCATTATTAATTCTTTTAATTTCATTTGGGGTAACTTTAAATTCTATTTCACTATTATTTCTCTTAGCCTTAGTAGTACCATTAACTTTCTTCAGTTGTGTCATACTTAAATTTAACCTAACACTTTTATCATTAGAAACCTTTTTCAACTTATTAATTTGAGTATCAGTTAGATTTAAACCTATATTACCATTATCACTAATGTTTTTACTATTAACTTGAATAGTAACTCCTTCATTGTTCTTCATTGCATTTTTAACTTTTGATAATTGATTATCACTTAGTTTAAATGAAACGCTTTTATATTCTGTCATTATTTATTAATTATCTAGATTGTACGTGTATTTTGTGGGGAAGCGAAATCTATTTTGGTAACTTTATTTTTAACTAATACTACTAATAGAAATATATGATTAGCAACAGCTGGATCAAATCCTGCAGTAATAGCAGTTCCTCTAAGTCTTATTGTTTGTACAACATTTGGATCAGATTCAAAAATTTCTTGTCTATTAAGATCAATACAATATAATCTATATCTATCTTTCCAATGATTATAAGATAGTAATGAGCCAGTATTTACATCTTTTCCTTGTGAATTAAAGTTTTCTGTTAAAAGTCTATAAGCCTCTTGATCAGTAGCTATATTCATATTATAAAGATCTTTAGAATCAATTTCTACATTAATGTTTCTAATTGGTATACGACTAGCTGATTGTACATATTCTTGATTATCTAAATGTTCATGTACCATAAATAGAATTTTTCTTACACCAACAAGATTAGTACCAAGTAGTTCATCAAATGCTCTATTAGCAGGAACTTCTCTATTTGTTAATATATAGTCTGTCGCATCCCATTCAATAGTTTTAGTAAAATTTCCATTACTAATTTCTTTCATTAATTTTGTATTTTCATTAGTAGGTAAAACTACTTCAGGTATAAGTAATTGCGCACTCTGCATAGTTAGTCCAGATGCCTCTGCGCCATTTCTTATAATAACTCTATTATTTTCATTTAATTGTAATTCTAATTCTACAAGTTGATTAATTATAGGAAAGGTAAGTCTTCTACAAAATTGTGAAATATACTTTAATGGAATAATAAAACGAACACTAAATCTATCATCTGCAAAACCTTCATTACTAATTAATTTTCTTAAATCTATTGATGTATTAAGAGTGTTTCCAGTTAGTCCTGAATCTTTAACAAAACAATATTGTAAAGCATTTGAAGTAGCGTAATCAGGTGAATATTCTAACAGATTTAACCATGTTGTGCTAATATCTGGTCGTCTATTGTGTTCAACTTCATTATTATTAAATGATAATTTCACATCAGTAAATATTGATTGTGAGCCACTTTGAATTGTAACTCTATTAACTGCATCTAAAGCATTGGATGTTGTACTTGTGATATAACCATCAAACAGAATAAATCCTTCAGAATAATCAATTAGTTTATTAACCAGACTATGACATGTAAATTTAACTCGATTAGAACCAGGTTGTAGAACTTGATTATAAACTCTTACCAAGTCTTTCTTAACATAAGTTTTAAGTTTTTGTTGATCATTAAAAAGTGAATGTATTTCATAGCTATCCATTTTCTTATTATATATTGTTTAGATTATATACGTCTGATACCTTTACCTTTCTGTCTAAATATTCCATCTCCATAAATTTCATCAAGTAAATCTCTAGATTCTTTATTAGTTATTTTCTTATTTTCTTTAGGTTTTTCTTTGATAACTTCTTTAATAGTTTCCTTAATAGGTGACTCTTTCTTCTTAGAAAACACTTTATCAACTAGTTTATCACCAGCTTTCTTTCCAGCACTTGTTGCTACATGTTTTCCTACGTTAACAGCAACATCTTTAGCTTCTTTAGAAGTAACTATATTTTTAATTAAATTAAATGCATCACCGAAGATGCCATTACCAATATATTCAAAATTAGAGTCTCTAGTAATATAACCATGATTTGGATAGTAAACGGTCGCTCTCATTATTTATTTATAATATAGATTATTTCTTATCTATAATTTGTATTTCTACTAAAATACGGTCTTCTACATCAAGAGGATTGTTATCTTGATCAGTAAAATATACTTCTATATAGCTAAAACTAGCATTTCTACAATATCTGTTTTGTGGATAATTAGGGCTAATTGATAATAAGTTTCCAAAGGAATCATTAGGAGTAAATGCATATAATATATCTGAACTATGAGTAACTCTGTTATCAACTAAATTACAATGAATAAGAACTGTGTCAACAACTTCTAATTTTGGCACTAATGAACCATTTACTTCAGTATTTGTTAAACCATTTTGACTTTTGTCAAAACCTAAAGTATTCATAAATCCATTTGTCATATCAAACTTATAATCACTAGAGACACTTATGGTTACTCTATTATAAACTGGATTAGCATATAAGTTTATTCCAAAAGTTCCATCTGATTTTACATGTCCATTTAATGTCATAATATGATGTAGATAATTATTAATATCTCTTATGGAATAGGAACCATCTGGTATAATAATACTAGAAAATACGCCTGAAGGAAGATGTGTATATTGAAACCTTGTATTACCGTATTCTTCTTTAAAGTTTTTCCAATTATAATAAATAGAACAATAACTTAAAGAAATTAGATTATTTTCTAATCTGATGTCACTTGTCAGATTAAGTCTTAGGACATTATTGTGATTTGTTTTAGCATTAGCTGTAGATAAGACAATTGAATTCATATTTATTATAGGGTTAGATTCATTAATATTTTATATTTATTTTTATTTATTTTCTTATTTTTATATAGATAATATAATATATCTGATAGTTCATTCTTAAGTATTTTAGAAGTGTTGCCAGCTTCAATTGAACCAATTATTAATTTTAATCTTTCATATAATTCATTTAAATTAGTTATAATTCCGGTTCCAGATTGAGTATATCCTATAGCTTTTATAACATCTTCAAGTCTATGTCTATATTTTACAGTTTCATCTCTTTCTCTCTTAGCTTTTTCAGTATGGATAGCTTTTCCATTTAAACGGTCAATTTCATCTAATAACCAGTCATTTAATTCTCTAACATCATTTATATCTCCATTACGAAAGTACATATTTAAATCTCCATGTTTATCTATTATTTCTTCGTCTATACCTTCATTAAAATTAACTTTATAAGGGTTTAATGGTGGTTTTTCAGTTTTAGCTTGTTCAGCTTGTTTAGTTGCTGTAGCTTGTTCTAAATCGGGCATTTCTTCATCGTTATCAGGTAACTCCTCAATATTAGCTTTTTTAAGTTCTGATGTTTCTTTACTAATATCTCTATCATCAGATGGTTTTTCAATACCTTCTTGTTGTTTTGCATCTTTTATCACTTTGTAATATGATTTAGCAAACTTATCATAATCAAAATTTGGTTTACCGCTAATACTTACTAATTCTTTAATTATTTTGTTATTTACTTCTTTTGTTATATCTTTATCTTTACTTTCTTTCTCTCTTTGTTTCACTAACAAAGCTTGTTGAATTGGATTTCTATCAATTAATTCAGTATTACTTAAAAACTCAGCTTTGGTAATGTTACCTTTAGAAATTGCATTAACAATAGCATTTTGCTTATTTAGATTCTTTCTCACTAATTGTGACTCTGCTTTTAGATTATAATCAATTTTTCTAGGCATTTTATTTATTAAACATTAGATTTGATAATATATATATGATGTTAGAAATATTTAAACAATATATGGATAGAGAAAAACAAAAGAAAATAGATAATTATGCTTTAAATGAAGAGATAGTTTATTTACCTATTCAATATAAGGAGAGAGCTCATTATAGTTTTCAGCAGAGATATAAAAGAAAATATCATTTTGGGGAAATATTTAATAGAATAATTGCTCAAGAGAAGAATAAATCAAGTATAAGTGAAATAGAAGAAATAAGATTAAAATTAAAAGATAATTATAGTTTAGATAACATTTATAAGAATACTAATTATAATCAGAGAAAACATTTGATTTATATCTATCATATTTTAAATGATTTAGAGTTACCTGTTGTTACAAGTAAATTAATGATGGAAAAACAACACATTTTATATCTATTAAACAAGTTTTATAGTAAGATGATTAATTGTAAAGCTATTAAATATAGACTAGTAATAGATGTAATATGTGAACAATTTGGTTATGATGATATAAGAAAGTTGTTATATTTTAAGGACAATAGTTGTCATAGGAAGAAAGTTAAGGAAGTATTGAAGTTTATATAAAATCTAAGCTATAATAATAATGACTTTAATTAATTGTTATGATCGATTACCTAAGAAATATAAAGTAAGTAACCATTATAACCCCAATAAACTAATGCCTCAGCATCCATTTCGCCTGTGTATTGTGGGTGCATCGGGGTCTGGGAAGACTAATACATTAATGAATATAATTGAAATGTCACAAAACTTTCATAAAATTTATCTATATGCCAAGAAAATTGATGAAAGCTTATATCAATATCTAATTGATATTTGGATGAAGAAAAGTAAGAAATTAGGTGAAGAATTAATAGAATATTCAAATGAGATTGATGATATGATTTCAGTTGATGATGTTGATGAATCTATTCAAAATTTAATTATTATTGATGATTTTATCTGTGAACGTAATTTAGATAAAGTTTCTGAAATTTTTATAAGAGGTAGGAAAAGTAATATTAGTACTGTATTTATATCTCAGAGTTATTTTAAAATTCCAACACAAATCAGAATAAATAGTGATTATTTTATATTTACTAGGAATTTGAAAGGTAATGAATTAATTCAAGTCGCAAAAGATCAATCAGGTATTTTAAGTATTGAAGAGTTTAAAAGAATATATAGAAATGCTACTAGTGAAGGTTATAACTTTCTAATGATAGATTTGAAGACAAAAGATGATAAGTATAGATTTAGAAGGAATTTTGATTTTAGTTTGATTAGTAATAGTAAATTGGGGTAATCTAATATATTTTATAATATAAATGGATAATAAACAAAATCTCTCAGTATTAACTGGACAACAATTTTTACTACAGAATATTATGGATAAATCAAGTCAAGCTGTTCAAACAGGTGGACTTATAACGATAATTAAAGAAAATGATGAAAAAGATAAAATAATTAATTATAAAAATGATTTAAATATTTCATTTCAATATTTAGATGATATAAAAATTACTAATAAAACTTGGATTGGAAATGATAGTGATCTTGACGATAAAAAGCTTAGTAACGATATACTTATTGGAATTTATGAAATATATATTATTGGAGAAACAAATAATGAGATACCATTATGTATAGATTTCTTAAATAAGAAATTCAAAAATAAATATTTAACTAAATTTAGATCTCAAGTTATGTTGAATAATTACGATATTGATAGTTACTATACATCNGACTTATAACGATAATTAAAGAAAATGATGAAAAAGATAAAATAATTAATTATAAAAATGATTTAAATATTTCATTTCAATATTTAGATGATATAAAAATTACTAATAAAACTTGGATTGGAAATGATAGTGATCTTGACGATAAAAAGCTTAGTAACGATATACTTATTGGAATTTATGAAATATATATTATTGGAGAAACAAATAATGAGATACCATTATGTATAGATTTCTTAAATAAGAAATTCAAAAATAAATATTTAACTAAATTTAGATCTCAAGTTATGTTGAATAATTACGATATTGATAGTTACTATACATCTCTTTTAACTGAAGGTTCTAGTTTTAACATTGGAAATCAAGATTTACATTTAGTAGATAAAAATTGGGATAAAATAGATTTTAAGAAAAATTATTATAAAGTTGATAATGAAAATTTTTGGTTTAAGGCTTTTTCAGGTGAAGGAAATTATAATGTTTATCTTTTAAAATTAGAAGACTCTAATAAAATTATTGGTTTCAGAGTGATGACTAAATCATTTATTGGATTTGGATTTGATCTACAGAAAGGTTTAAGAAAAATAGAACGATTTTTACCTAAAGATATTTTAACACTACCTAAGCATCGTTATACCGGAATACAGAGCACTCCTCTTGAAGAAGAACTCGATGAAAATGATAATCCATTACCAGGGCATTTACCTTATAATCAAGTAGATTCTATAGCTCTGTCCCATGATATATGTTACAGAGATTCTAAGGATAAGAAAGATAAACATGACTGTGATGATGTTATGCTAGATAGCTTGAAGAAAATGAAACCAAAAGGTTTTAGAGAGAAAGTTGATAGAAAGATTGTACAAACAATTATTGGTGGAAAACGTATGTTAGGATTATCAATTTCACCAAAGCAAACTAAAATATTAGATGATCTTTTTCATTAAACAATAAAATATATTATTATATAATATGCATACTTGTGAAATATGTAAGAAAGTATTTACTCAAACTGGAAGTTTAAATCGACATATTAAAAGTATTCACAACAATTTTGAGAGCTTTAACTGTCATTTGTGTGATAAAACTTTTAATCAGAAAGGTAATTTGAAAACACATTTATATACAATCCATGAAGATCATAAGGACTTCTTTTGTCTAAAATGTGATAAAAGTTTTAAAGCAAAGAGAAATCTTCAAATACATATTAAAACTATTCATAATAAAGCGAAAGATTATTTTTGTGACATTTGTAGCAAAGCATTTTCTCAGAAATCAAGTGTTACACAACACCGAAAAGCAGTACACGAAAATATTAGACCTTTTAGCTGTGTATATTGTGAGAAAGCTTTTAATTTAAGAAGTCATTTGAAAGGACATATTGAAAATATTCATACTAATCCTCTTCCATCTAAAACATCTAGAGTTGAAATGATTATTACAAATATTTTAGAAAATCTAAATATACCATTTCAAAGAGAAGTTAAATTTACTAACTTACTTGGTATTGGTAGAAGACAGCTAAGGTATGATTTTGGAATCCAATTAGAAAGTAAATGGTTATTAATTGAATATGATGGTATACAACATTTTAAAGCCACAAGATTTGGTTCAATGACTTTAGAAGAAGCAGAGAACTATTTAAAATTACTTCAAGCACATGATAAATTGAAAAATGATTATTGTTTAGTTCATGATTATCCTCTATTACGATTATCTGCAAAACATCTAGCAAACTTAGAAGAAATAATAATAGATTTCATTAAATCATATTCAGATTTAATAAACTAAATCTATGTTATAAATAATATGATATTAACAAATAAACAACGTAAAATATTAGATAAGTTATATTATAATACTAAAACTGGATATGTTGGCATTGATGCGCTAAAACGTAAGTCAGAATTACCAAGAATAATAGTTAAAAACTATTTATTAGAACAACCTGTTTATACTCAACATAAACCAGCTATACAAAAGTTCCCAACTAGAAGAGTAGTAGTTCATTCACTTGATCACCAGTGGCAAGCTGATTTAGCTGATATGAGATCATTAAGCAAACATAATGATAACTACAACTATATAATGACAGTAATTGATGTATTATCAAAATATGCTTTTGCAATCCCAATTAAACAGAAAACTAAAGACTATATAACAGAAGCATTCGAAACAATATTTAAAACTCGTAAACCAAAGTTAATTCAAACAGACCATGGATCTGAGTTCATTAATAAGAAAACTCAGACATTATTTAAAGAATATGATATCAAATGGTTTGAAACTTATAACACTGTCAAAGCACAAGTCGTTGAAAGATTCAATAGAACATTAAAAGATAGAATGTATAAGTATTTCACAGCTAATAATACAAAGCGTTGGATAGATATATTACCTGACTTAGTTCATAATTATAACACTAGTTACCATAGTTCTATTAAAATGACACCTTCAGAAGTGTAAATAATCCTCAGAAAGCTTGGGATAATCTGTATGATAAAGAAGTTTCCAAAAGTAAACCAAATATAATACCAGGAAACTTTGTTCGAATAAGTAAGCACAGAGGTAAGTTTACTAGAGGATACACAGCAAATTATACAGATGAAGTTTTTGTGGTGACAGATGTATTAAAAACAACTCCAGTTACATATGAAATAGCTGACATACGAAATGCTGACAAAATTATTGGTACTTTCTATGAAGATGAATTATCACTCTTTAAACCAACGAAAGTTGAACAAATTATATTAAATAAATCTAAGTAATTATAAATAACAATGTCAGGAAATAAAGTTTTTGTTAGTGAGCTATGGGACGCTGAAAGTGATGTTCCTGGTGTTTCAATCGCACAGGTAACAAATTTAATTAAAACAGAAGTAGCAGGGTTATTAAAAGTAGATGGAACTAGAAAAATGACCGGATCATTAGACATCAATCAAAATGATATAAACAATATTAAAAGTATCAATGCTCCCAGTGGACAAAGTATAGAATTACATGGCAATATAGATGCTAAAAATTATAATATACAAAACATTCAAGGACTTGGTGCAATGTCGGGTCAAGTATTAGTTATGAGAAACCCTTTGAAAATGTATGGCAGCATTGATCTGAGAGATGAATATGAAATTATTAATCCAAAGGTACCTGAAAGTGAAAATAGCTTAGCATCTGTTACTTCTGTAAACAGAGTTTATTATAACTTAGAACCATTTTATAAGAAAGAAACAACTGCTCTTTCTGGTGCTGGAAATACTGTAACAGCATCATCTCATCATGCCTCATGGACATTGCCAGCTTATGCATTTGATAACAATCCAAACACACAATGGATAGTGGCAAATTATCAGAAAGGTGCTTCTGCATGGATTAAAATTGAATTTACTTCAGCTAAAAGATTATATAAAATTTTTCTTTATCCAAGAAGTGATGGTGGTAAATCATTTCAATATATTAAACGATGGACATTAGAAGGATCAAATGATGATACTAATTATGATTATATCAGCTCTAAAACAGAGAATATAACGTCACCAAAATCAACAGAATTTAAAATCACGAGGCCATATAAGTTTTTCTTATTAAGAACAGAAGGACAAGGACAACATGGTGGATCTATTGATTTATATGAAGTAACACCCTATTCTAAGGAATACATCGACAATAGTGTCAGTGGCTTGTTAGATCATGTTCCTACAGTTATTCAATCTGGTACAATCTCCTCAGGTGAAATACCTTACACTTTTAAAAACACCAAAAATCAGCCAACAATGACAAGTACAAATAATTTAAAATTAAATGCTCAGGGTGAGTTATCAAGTAATGCAGGTATTGTTACAATAGCTAACAAATTAAACATGAAGAATAATGTTATAGAAAAATTATTAGATCCTATTCAAACTAGTGATGCCGCGACTAAAAACTATGTAGATAATTTAATGAACACTACCTTTGCAACTTTCGCCGCAACCAAAAGTATAACAATCGCTTCTGGTAGCAAAATACAAATGAATACATTATATGATTCTAACAACTGGAACAACGAAATATCATTAGATACTAATAGTTTTGAGTTTACTATTAATACACCTGGGGCATATAAAGTTTATTTTAGCGTTTTAGCTTGGAGTTTTGGTAAAATAACACCACAAATTCGAGTTGAGAGAATAGGCACATTTAAACTAATTTTAGTTGATCGTATGATGTTACCATCAAAATCAAGTAGCGTTACGTTTAAAAATATTGGAATTAGAACATTTAATACTGTTGGGGAAAGATATAAAATTTTCTGCAACACTAGTTGTACTCACTGGTCTTATGATCAATGCAATATTACTTTTGAAAAGTTAAGTAATTAATCTAATGAATATATAATAATGTTCTTATATTTTGATGATAAAACAGGTAAACTAATTGGTTATGCAAAGGAACATAATAACATTGCCGATGGTGTTGAAGGGTTAATTTCAAGAAATGATGATGAAATTGTATATTATAAACCTAACTGGAAACCTGAATTTATTCAGTTAGAAGATGGTAGAACTTGGGTTGAAAATGAAGTGAAGTACATCACTGAGGAAAATCCTGGCTGGTTGGAAAATGTTTCCGAAGATGAGAAACAGAATGAAAGGCTTAATATAAAGAAAGATTTGTTACTATCAGAAGCTAATGAAATAATCAAAGCTACATATGCTAAACTTTTGAATAATGCTGATTTAGGATATTATATAGAAATGAGACGTATAGCTAAAAGGTTATTAAATGGTAAAGCTAATGAATTCGAAAGAAATCTATTAGTACATTTTTCACAAATTATAGACAACGGTGTATTGATTCAAGATGATGCTAAGCATATAGCTGATGTATATGAAGAGAAAATAACGAATTACAATATTGCATTTAGTTATTATCAGTGGTTTCTATATAATATAAAAATAAGTAATACAATTGAAGATGTTGATAAAGTATTTAATGCATTTAGAGATGAAGTTGATGTAATTTTTCTAATCTAATCTAATATTAAAAGAATATGACTGAACCTGTACCTAAAATATATCCAGATCTAACTAAAAAAATAGACGGTTTAAATCCAGAAATAACTAGAACATTTGATGATGTAGATCCAGAAAATCCCCTTTATCCTAGAGAAAAAGGGAAGAATGGAGGAAGTAAAATTAGAATGCAAGAGATTAATCGGATTCGAGCTAAACTTGAGAAAGATATAAAAGCACGTAAAAGTATTAGCAAAGGATATAAACGTTTTTATAATATTTTACAATCTATTTCAATTGGCACATCTAGTATTGCTACAGCTTTAGCTGGTGTAACTATTGGAACGATGGCTAACCCAGCAGTTGTTTTACCATTGTCAATTACAAACATTTGCCTAGGTAGTGTTGGTGTTGTGACTGGAGTATGGTCAAAATCAGTTAATAAACGTGTTAAAAAACATCAAAAATTGTATCTTCTATCAAATAATAATCTAGCTATTGTTAATGAAATTTTAAGTGAAAGTCTCATGGATAATCATATAAGTGATAAGGAGTTCAAGGAGGTATTACAGATCTATCAGCAATATCTCTTCGACTGCAAGGTAACTAATGATGCTTTTAGTAGGAAGTCTTTGGTGGAGAAAGATGAGGTCAAACGCAAATTAGATGAAGTTTTTGGTAAATAGTTATGACATATTGAACATATGTGCAATAATTAATTAAATATATTCTAAAAACTAAAAAAAAAGAGAGGCTACCTTGAAAGGTAGCCGATAACTTATAATATATACTATAATATATTTAACCCTTTCGAGGGATATTTTTCTTTGCCGAAAACTTATATATTTCTAAGATGTTCTAATTCTTCATCTGTCATACGATCATACTGTTGTTGAATATTCTGCTTATCTTCTGGTTTAAGTAACTTGAATGTTATCTGGGCACTTAAGTTTTTAATATCTTCGAAATTACCATATTTTAATTCAAATGGAGTTAACTCCCTATAAATATTTTCCTTGGTATAGCAGTGAATAAAATATTGGCGTAAAGGCATTCTTCTATTAACTTTTTCAATGTTATTCGGTTTAATAAGTTTATTATATATTTGTGTTATCATAGCATTTATATCACTCATTTTTATTATATATTATATAGATTATATTTCTTTAATAGAATTATTAGATAAAAATTGATGTAATAACATCGAAATATTCTTCAAATTCACATGCAGGCGTGTAAGTAATATAGAGATGAATAATTTGTTCTAAATAGTCTTGAGCATCTAGAAATTGAATTCCATATTCATCTACTAATTCATTAGCTAAATAATAATATTTATTTACCATTTCTTCAATTAATGTTGTATCATCTTCATCATCGGATATTGTAATATCAATTGATTCTACTTCAGAAACTTCTGTTTCAGTATCTGAGTAATCAGTAATATCAGTTGAATCTGTAGAATAATTATCTTCAATCATTTTTTATTTATATTAATATATTAGATTATATCTTTAATTTGAAGTTCTTTTGAAAAATTAATTAATAATCCTTTATTTATATTTAATATTTTCATATATCTTTTAATTTGATTTTCTTCTTTATCAGTTAGTTTTGTTGGAGTTGCTTTTAATTCTAATATATAATTATTATCTATAACTATATCTGCTTTTAATATTGTAATTTCATGATCTAAATAGATTATTGGTACAGATTTTTCTCTTTCTACTATTTTAAAATCTTCTCTTAATCTTAATGCTAATGCTTTCTGATATGCTGGCTCTAAAAGGCCGTATCCTAATGAATTATATACATCATTGATAGCACTAATTATTTTGTCTCTAGCATTCATTATTCTTTTATATAATATAGATTTTATTTCTCTAATTAAGCTAATTGAAAGTCGAAGTATTGATTTCCAGTTGTTTTAGATGTTTTTAAACCTAAGTTACGAATGAAGAAATATGAATTAGGTGATGAAATTAGTTGTTCTCTAAGTCTATCGGGTGAAAATACTGTGAACTTTTCTTCATTTTTATTAACTAATGTTAATATTTGACAATCTCGTTTATCTTTTGTTTTGAAGTTTCTCTCTGAAATAATTTTATAATCATCTAATGGTAATTGTCTAAATGGAATTGTGTCGGTATGATGATATTCTTCAAATTTAGAATCTAAGTTATCAGGGAATAATATTGGCATTTGTTGGGTATTATCTTCAATAACATCTGTTAATTTGAGTGATTGAAAAATATTATTCATCTTTATTATATACTTATATATATTTATTTCTTTAATTGGAATTTCTCGTTAAATAATGGCCTATTGCTAGCGTATTTATATTGTTTTCTAATATGAAACGTTTTGTATCATCAGCATCTAAAGCTATTTTATTCTCTTCAATGGTATAAATATCATGATTTTCATGATGAAATCTGACTATACGTCTCTTACGTTCTTCTAAAGTATTTTGGTTAAATAGTGTATTATATAAATCCATAAACTGTATTTGCGTCTTTTGAATACACTTCTTAATACCTTTGATATGCTTTGTTGTTTCTAATATATCATTGTCAGTATAAAATGCATACATCTTTGATCTAAGTGCAACAAAGTGAGATATTTCTTTATCACCAACCTCATTTTTCATTTTACCAGGTACTTTCTTATTAACATTTAATGGAATATTACCTTTTGATTTAGTATAACANCTAAATGGAATTGTGTCAGTATGATGATATTCTTCAAATTTAGAATCTAAGTTATCAGGGAATAATATTGGCATTTGTTGAGTATTTTCTTCTATTACATCTGTTAATTTAATAAGTGTGTTATTCATCTATATATTTATATATTTATTTCTTTAATTGGAATTTCTTGTTAAATAATGACCTATTGCTAGCGTATTTATGTTGTTTTCTAATATGAAACGTTTTGTATCATCAGCATCTAAAGCTATTTTATTCTCTTCAATGGTATAAATATCATGATTTTCATGATGAAATCTGACTATGCGTCTCTTACGTTCTTCTAAAGTATTTTGGTTAAATAGTGTATTATATAAATCCATAAACTGTATTTGCGTCTTTTGAATACACTTCTTAATACCTTTGATATGCTTTGTTGTTTCTAATATATCATTGTCAGTATAAAATGCATACATCTTTGATCTAAGTGCAACAAAGTGAGATATTTCTTTATCTCCAACCTCATTTTTCATTTTACCAGGTACTTTCTTATTAACATTTAATGGAATATTACCTTTTGATTTAGTATAACAAGAGCTATCAAAATGTTGATAAATGTCATTTGATATATCTTTATAAAAGTCTTCTGTTTGAATATAGTAGATGAATGAATCACAATCCATATAGCATAATTTTTGAATTGGAAACTTTGGTTTCATATAATCATAATGAAATTGATACATTAGTAATTTTGATAAATCTAATATCTGTGCACCTATATAAATTGGTTTATTCAATACTACTTCATATTGATTTAGAGTGACAGCAGCAAAATTATCTGAAAACATTTTAGTTATGGCTGTTGCTTTAGATGATTCACGTTTGATTGAAGGCTTCATTTGTACAAAACTTGATATTTACTCTATTTCTGACGTTTTCCATTGTTTTACCATAAATAACATTATTCATTAGTTTGAAGAAGTCTTTCTCAAAATTATTAGTTGCTTTAGCTCTTCTTTTAGAGTTTTCTTCTATATATGATTTTAACCAATTAGACTGATCATATGAGATAATTCTATGTATTTTAATTAACTTTAATCCATGTTTTAAAGCTTGTTGTAAGTTCTTAATATTCAATACATAGTATCTTTTATGATTTAAGTTGGGTGTTAATCTAGTTGCATTACTAATCTTGATATTCTCTGATAAAAATGGTAAATCATTATGATAATCATGTAAATTTTCTGGATAATCAATATCAACTTCTAAAGTATATCCAGTTGATGATTCTAAATCTATTTGATTATTTAGTAAATTATTGGTAAGTATATTAATTTCTTGTTGATTTAACCATCTAAAATTACCTGTTGGAAGTTTTTGTGACATAGCCCAACCATATAAGTTATTTTGATCAATATATTCTATATATGTTGATGGTTTTGTTGAATCATAATTTGGTAGATATTTATTATTTGCTTGAGCATACCTATGAATTGCTATTGATATTCCACCTCGAATTTGCTTTTCAAAGAATTCTAATATATCTTGTTTATAGATGTATTCTAATGATATATTTGTATATTTCAACATTGCATCCCAAGATAAACTAGCTGCTGTATAATAATGACATGGATCAAGTTTGTAATTGTTTATACAAGTATTTCTGAATGAATCTATAATATCAGATAATAATAATACATCAGTTAACAAATATAATTCAGAATATTCTTGTAAGTTTTTGATCTTATAATGATCCCAAACATTTTGTGCGTGTTCATATTCATTTCTTGTTATGTTTGAATTATTTAGCTTAGAATAAAATTTTTCTAGTGATGGTAATTTAGTTTCTTTATATTTATCAAATGAATCCATATATTCATATGGAAATACACCTTTTCTATGTAGTAAATCACTATTTGGAAATAGTTTGTTTATAGTTGGTTTTTCTGAAAGATTATTAGCTAAATCTTCTAGTGAAGCTGGCATTAGTCTATTTGAATCAAGAAATCTAAGTTTTATTCCAGCATGACAAAGTTTGTTTTCTTTATTATAAAATGTACCTGCTGAAAATTTAGCTTCAAAAGATAGATAATTTTCATTTGTAATTGGAATTGCTCTAAATGTATTTTGAATATAATTTGGATGATTAATTAAGTTTCTTATAAATAGATGTGAATCATAACCAGATAAGTTATGAAAGTAAATTGGAATGAAATCTGGATCTTTGAAGTTTAGGTTACAATTTTGATGTGCATAACCGCGAAATTTACCAGTGAAATGATCATGATCAATTACTTTGATATCAGAAACTTTGAACTCATTACTACAAATAGAACAGACTTTCGCTTGATGAGAATCATATAATGGATTTGGAACTTCTAGTTTCTTAAATCTATAATATTGATTATAAATTGAATCTTTATTAGTTACTAATTCTTCTACTAATCGATCTATAAACACTTTATCAGCATTTTCACCTGTGTAAATGATAGGTTTATGATTATATGATTCTATTGTTGATTTAATATAATAACCAAATTGAGTTGGAATATGTTTAGTAATATATCTTCTTTCTGAAGAAGCAGTTTTTGGTACTTTGATTACTGGTATTTGAATAGTTTCAAAGTCAGCTGAAACAACAAATGGTACTTTAACTCCATTAGAAGTCTTGGTGAATTTAATGATATTAGGCAATGTTTCATTTGTTTTCTTGATTGTTTTTGTTGGTAGTGGTAATTTTACAGAAGCATGTTTTTCTAGTGATAAACAATATCTTATATGATGTATGAATCCTTTAGTTGATGAAGTTTTAGTTCTACAAAAATGACAAATTATGTTTCTAGATGTATGTCTATCTTTCAGATAATCACTGAAAAATGAATTGAATTTTGTTATTAGAGTATAGTGATTCTTATAATAGAATAATGAAATTACAGATTTGTTAATATATTCAATTTGCTCATTGATATAGGTGACTATTTCATCATTTGATTTAGTATGACAATTATTGTCTAAATTATATAGTAAGTTTTGATATAATCTTTTAGCATTTTCTGAGACTCTAACTGGTATTATTTGAGACTTTGGATTATTTTCATCAATCAAGCTATAAACATTAATACATAAATTATTATCATATTCAAAGTTTGTTATTTTATTATATTCTACAGGAAATGTTAGTGATGATTGGTTTAATTGGTTGATATATGGATAGTAAGAAGTCATTTTACTTCGTTGATTAGTTGGTATATATTCATGATAATAATGAGCTAATATACACCAAAGAAAACATCTATTATCATTACCTAGAGAGTTATCAATATTCAAAATTGAATGTTTAAATGAAAATTCTCTAGGTAATTCTTGATATGTTCCTCCTGGAAATAGTGTTACTTTCTGAATTTGAAGTGATATTAATTTTATATTAGAAAGTGACCAGCCAGATTCTTGGAATATTAAATTTTCTATTATTTGACCATAATCTTTAACTATTTTAGTTTTCAGATCATTTTCATATGGATAATAATAATTTGATGGTATTGGAAATTCTCTTATGGTATCTATATCAGTAGATTTTATGAAATCAGCTGTAATAGTGATTCTAAATTTGTTGTGATAATTTAGTTGATTGATTAGATATTTAATTCTTGGATATTCTTTGTTGATGAGTGCTTCTATATATAGATTAGTTATTGGAAGATAATAAGATAGATTATCTTTGAGTTCTTGAGATTCTATTTCATAAGTAAGTTCATCATTTAAATCTTTATTATAAATTTTATATAAATTAGTATTATACTGTTCTGATAATATATAATTATCATCTTTAATTTCTTGAATATCATCATTAATTAAGGATGATTGCTTTAATTCATATGGATTATGAATCGAATGATTAGTATGTTTTGCTATATTTCTAGCTAAATTAGCTTTTAAAGTATTACCAGAATATGGTATATTAAATAGTTTTGAAATATCACGCAGTTTGTCACGTGTATATTTCATAAGTTGTTCATAGGTTAAAGTCGAATAGTGACTGATTTGCTGATTTGTATCCATCTATATAATTAGATATAGATTTCTCTAATAGAAAAAATTGTTGATAAATGATGATATTTGGTGTTATATTGATATATTTTTGAGTATTTAGAAATTAAAATCTAATATTATTATCTATGAATAGTTTAAAAATTGTTGCTGTAAGTTTGGTTGTTGTTAAGTAATATAATATTATTCATTATTATTTTTAGTCTTATTTTAACTCTTAATGATAATGGTAATTCATAAGATACATTATCTGAAAATTTAAAGTTGTTATTATACATTTCACATGTTTCAATAATTGCTAAAAGACAATTATGTTTATATTCTATTTTATTTATATCAGGTGGTGATTCGATTAATAATATATTAATTAAGTCATCTTTTTCAATTCCAGAAATACCTGGATATTTTATTTCTTTTAACATATTATTTATTTCACTTTTTAGATAAGAATTTAATTTAGCTTTACAAAGATTTAAGTATTTTATATTATATGGTATAATATTTTCACGAAGTTTTGAATATTTAATACTACGATTTTTATATAATTTAAGATTATCATAATTTAATTTTATATTATTATCTATTATATAATTATAAAAATTATCAATTTCATAACGATATTTAAAAGTATATCCTGTAGCTTGTTTTAATTCATCACGGAGAGATGTTATACTAGCAGTTTTAAGAATCTCATATAAATATAATTTATCTTCATGAGAATACATGACTATATTAATATATAATTTTTAATTTTAATGGAAAAATTTGTTAAATTTAGAAGTAAATATGTTGTTGTTGTTGTTATGCTGTTGTTGTGTTGTCTTGTGGGCACACACACGCGTTTTGTTGTGTTGTTGTTGTGCGCGCGCTCGTTTTTGTTGTGTTGTTGTTGTTGTTGTTTAGTATCTGCACTATGCCCCAAAATCCGTGAACGCTCCCATATTCATGGGGTTTAGTTTTAAAACCTTAGTTCTCAAGATTTGAGCGAGTGAGGCGAATAGCCGAACGAGGTCAAATCCTGAAAATCAAGGTTTTGAGTGCTGAAACCCCATGAAAATTGGAGCGGTCACGGATTTTGGGGCATAGTGCAGATACTCTGCTGCAACAAGTAAAATTTGCAGAAGACTTAAAATATGACCTTTAGGGTGTCAAGGAATGGGAAGAAAGAGGTTGGTTTCTTTCAAAGCGGCTAAAACGCAACTGGTGTTGTTCAATAGAGAGTTGAGCCCTTATCGCTCTCCAACATTTATGATATACCATTATGATATTAATCCTGACGAGATTGTTTCTCGTTATAAAAAATGTTCAAGAATAATGAAGAATGGTTTGTCATTTTCTATAGTTCTTTCCAAAGGTTCTTATATTCAATCTATTGGAAATTCTGCTTCTAAAATGGTTGGTACTTTGTAAAAGTTACCTTACACCTGGGGCTATCTTGTACCTCTATAAACCTACTATCCGCCCTTATATGAAGTACCCTTGCCATATTTGTACAGTCATCTTATCTCTATGTTCTTAATCGTGTTCAATGATGTCTTTATAAGATCTTGCTTCTACTCTTCAACATTTGTCTTTACCACGGAATGTGGCTTGTCTTTGCTATAGGTATTATCATGTTTACTGTTCTGGTGAGCTTTCCTCGTTAGCATCAGCTCAGTTTGTTGTGTCTCCTGTGACTGGTTTCTGTCAATACCTTCATCCTCGTGCAGTCGTTGTCCCTTGTTGTTATAGTTCTTTCTATGTTTGTAGCTTTTTCCTCGGATTGCACGATTGTAGAACTCATTGGGTTCTGACTACCTTTCTACATCATAAACTTGAATGTTTTTAAGTTTAAGGTTAACACATCCCTTTGCCCAACCTTTTTTTGTTTTCCTATATTTGTTTCAGTTTTATTTCCTATCAGTTCTTTACAGTTTTCATTATGCCTTGGAAGCTAGTACTTACATTTTGCTTAAATAAATTTGCATTTTTCTAAACAAAATTTCATTTTCAAGTATTTTTCTGTTGGAATTGTTTTCTGTGAAGTGTAAAGGCAGAAATCAGTTACGTAACCAGCTTCATACAAGACTCTTGAGAAATCTCATTCCTTTTGCTGAATTTTTATGTTGAAAGATTAGGTATGTTTGTAAACTTTATCATAAAAAAACATTTTTTAAGTATGTGATAAACAAGAATTTGTCTGAATAATCTGTTTTGAAATGATGAATTTTAGATATGGTAAATTATTTTTAACTCCCCAATTTCCAAAACTAGTTGACCATCATGTTTTATTGATATGAGTTGCTGAAATGAGTCTAACAGCTTATTAGAAATCTTAAGCCTAATAGTAAGTACTCGATGACAATTTTTTAATTAGATGCAATGTTAAAACTCTGTTAGCTTCTTCAAGCGTGGTGATTTTGATAACTTATGGTATTTTCTTTTTCTTTTCTTTTTTTTAATGTCTTTGATTGAATTCTAAATATGGTGGACTATAAAATACGTGGCAATATTAATCCCTTTCTTAAAATTTTAGAATAATATGGTCAAAGGAGAAGCAACTAAATAGAAAACTGTGTTAGAACAAAAGAAAATGTTTCTCTTTTTTGACACTCCGGAGACGAATGTTTTATTCATTTCCAGTTTCAGATTGCTTTGGCATTGCGTCAAGCTATCCGAGAATTGAGACCAAGTTTTGTAAAGTTCAAGTGTTATACAATTTAAAGTTTTCAACTTGTGATTTTGTTTTGATTTTGGTTTTTAGGGTCTTTTTAATAACAATCCACACCATTCATTTCTTAATGTACCAGGAGAATAAATTAAGAAAACAAAAAAATCATTATATCCAAAAAAACACCAAAGTGAAATGTTACAGATATAAACCTTCCTACTTGTTACAACCTTTAAGGAGTTAATATTGAAAATGTGGTGTTAAGACTTGTTTTGATTTATCAAGCTGTGAAACATAAGCATCCACAAGATACAATCTTTTCCATAGTGCTAATCGATGTTGCTTTATATACAAAGTCGATCATTTTTCTTCATTTGTAGGGTCTATTCTAGTTAAAGCATGTGGAGGTTATGAACTGTCTCTCATCATGGTTGGAATGTGGAGAAAGCCATTTGATATAAATTGGCTTGCTATTGGTAACCTCATGGTGAAGATGGATATTACATTTGGTAAAGGATTTCCAAGATTAGGTAAGAAGACATAGGCACATTTTTTAAGATTTGAATTCTGAATAAACTATTATTTTACTATTGTTTACTCAAAATTAGTTACTTTAGTTGAAATACAATTCCAATTTTGGAATTTATTATTTCATAATATATCATTTAATAGTTATTTGTTGTTTCTGAAATTAAATTAATACGAATACTTATAGATATGTTCTTTTATTACCACTTATCTAAAATCCAAAAGGTATGTGAAACAAATTTCATGATATATAAAAGTATAATTCTAAATTTTTTAGTTGGATTTTCTCTAGGTCCTTGTGTTAGTGCATTTTCTTCCGACTTAAATAGATAGACAAGTAAAAGTAGATGTGTTTAAATCTCATGTCTTATTAAAAAAGGATCTCATGTATTTGGGTTCTTAATGCTAGCAAAACACAAATCATTCCTGATAAATCATTTACAATGTTAATAATGCAGTAAGATTCAATTATGAAGCATTTTTACCAATTTACGTCTACGTTTCTGAATAAATTATATTGTATGTGTTTTATTCGAAGAATGGAGGACAAAGTCCTCTGTATTGACAGGAACAAACCATTTAAACTAAGGTCACATATCGTTACATGCTATTCGCTATTCCAGGTGATACTTTACCAAATAAAATGATATGAATGTTTTAGTACTGTATTAGGCTTTCATTCCAAAGCTTCAATGCAAAATGTGCGACAGTGCGACTGTTTCACTGACTTTAATTGCACAAAACCTTATAAAATTTGGGAAAAAATTTAACCTGAAGCATTTGTATTGACCCAAAGTTGCAAGTATATTTTTTAAAAGAGCACAAAAATTTCTGTCACACTTTAAGAAAAAAGCTTTTCCAGTGGGTTTTAAATGCAGGATCATCTTAATGTAAATAGTTAAAAACCATTTCTTTTGCATTACCAAATTAAAATATTGCATGTTTTTGTCACGTCTACTGTCCAAAATTCTTTTTTCTTTTTTAAAGAACAGTTTTTAACTTTGTCTAGTTATCAGAACTTTTACCTGTTATGACTTATGGCATACTTTTGCAAGATGCAGGCATCACTTTAGGTCATTTTTAGGGGAATTCATTTTAGGCTTTAAGATTTTAGAAACCTTCTTCTTAAAAGTCGTTGTTCGGTTGAATGTCCGCTTTAATACATAAAAAAAGTCTTTTTCCATTATTGATGGATATTTGTTATTAATTCGTATAGTATAACTTTTCGTTTCACTTTGATAACAATGCAAACGTAGCCACCCTAAAAAGATAAAAATGTGTAATATGTTGAATCACTTCATCATTTGCTTCTATCATGGATGAAGATTCAGGTTGTTAATACATCTCAAACACCTTTGTACACGTTTATTTCCTATTATATTAAGAATATTGCTACTTTTTTACCATTGGTCTAAAATTATAAATGCTGTTACCAAAACATTAAATAGCAGTCGTAAACCTGTGTAAATTTTACACAAAATAGAAATCCGATCAAATATTTCAGCTAAATAAAAAAGTTTATTATTTTGTCTTGATTTTTCATCATTAAATTAGTTGATTAGACGACTAGTTCAACTAATGTAGTTGATTACTAGTTACAATATTTATAACTAAGCTTAAATTGCAGGAAAGCTATTGATATATTAACAACGTAACATAAATTTTGAAAGTCTCTTTTCATGCTTTATTTCATATTTTTGCTTTGTCACATTTCCTCCTATATCACCGGTAATACTTTAAGTGGATTCCAAGTATTTGCCCCAATGCAGCATGTAAGGTCCAGTTCATGTACTGCAACTTCAATTTCTAATGAACAAGTTTCCATTATCGGACGAAAAGAACCACTATATACTTCAAGATAAAGAAATTATTTTTATTCGCACGTGAAGACCTCAGATGAACAATAACACAGCAAGCGTCCTATTAGGGACATTCTACACAAATAAATCTTGTAATCAGCAAATAGAATTAGTTATATAAAAAGCTGAAAACGCATTTCATTATTTTGACTTGCAATAAACAAAAATTAATAAATATCTTATTCCTTAAAATCTTGTTTTGATAATTTTGAAAATTTTGGTAGAAAAATATTTCTCTGTTTTTATTTATCACTATATATATATACATATATACATATGTATGTATAAATTTTTATATATATACTTATATATATTTATATATTTATACTTATTTATATATTTATATATATAAATAAATAAATAAATATATATATATATATATATATATATATATATATATATATATATATATATATATATATATATATATATATATATATATTTTTTTATAGATATAATATAT
>RDPX01000438.1:224307-236847 GCA_003991215.1 Morbakka virulenta | reverse complement strand
ATATATATATATATATATATATATATATATATATATATATATATATATATATATATAACTGTTTTTGTACAGAAAGGATGTATGCGCGTTTCACCTTTTCACGGTGACTTTTACTTTTACTTTTAATTTCCAGAGTTTGGCGGAGAAGTCTGGCTGGGCAAAATTGGAAACAATAAAGAAATAAAAATTAGATGCTACGTAGGGTACAATCCCTCAAATTCAAAAGACAATTATATCTTCGCCTCGATTAATAAATTAACATTGCATGCAATAAGTGAAGCATTCGAGTTGGATATAAAGGCTTCAAAAGCAGTTAGAAATTCTGGTTTTCCAGAAGGACTCGTTGTGTCATACACCAAAATAGACGGAGGTATTGTCCTATTTTTTTAAAGTTTTCTACAGTTACCTTACTCTAATTTTTCTTTTAATTTTTATGTCCTAAATATCTAACGATTTCTTTTCCTCTTTCTTCTTCTGTTTCTTTTGGCTTTTTCTTTTTAACTTAGCCAGCGTGAACTTTTTCTCTCCACTTTCTTCTATCCTGAGCACTTACTGGTGAGAGTCTGAACAACCGCATTTCGTTTTTCATTAAATCTGAGTATCTTCTCTTTGTCTTTTTAAATTTTTTTTCCGAGCTAGTGTCATTTTGTCATTTTAGGGTAGCAGGGTCTATGATATTGGTCCAAGGATGTGGTCGACTCTTCCCATATACGAGCCCCAGGTCTAGTTGACCCGGCTGGTAGTACCTGGAAGATGTCCCTTGCTCAGGGTTACGAGCGATGGCCAATGGCGGATCTAGCAGGACACTGGTGGTGAAGGCAGATGAGCTACGATCTCAGAGGATAAAATTCTCTGGGAAGAGAAGTGGTGATCTCTTGAAACTCACTCGACAGACGTCAATGGCAAACCACTATCGTATTATGCCTTATATAATCATGGTAATGTTTGTGAACAGTAAGGAAGGCAACAACGTGAAGGATCCTAAAGGTGGGGTCTAGCTCGGTAGGGAACATTATGTGCTACAGGGCATACCCGATCGTTATCCTGCAACTGTATGCAAAATTAGTAAATTTGATAGAAGGATTGCGACATGGAATGTTAGAACTATGTATTAAAGTGGAAAGGTGGATAACATAATGATGGAAATGAAAAGACTAAAGATAAGTACACTGGGTGCTTATGAAATAAGATGGACACAGTCTGGAAAATTAATATATGAAGGAACTACTATTCAGGAAAGAAACACAAACACGGTGTTGCAATATTTTTTGATGAGGAAACTGCAAAATTTTTAAGAAGATTCTGGTGTATTTCAGAAAGAGTTATGATGGTGAGACTGAAAGGGGGGTTATTTGATATCTCTTTAATCCAATTCTATGCACCTACAGCTGATAAGACTGATGATGAAGTAGACAAGTTTTATGATCAACTGCATGAAGCAATAAAACAGTGTGGATCACAAGTTATTAGAATAGTTATGGGTGATTTCAATGCAAAGGTAGGAGGAGAAAGGGATGGTAGAGCAGTTGGCGCCTTTGGCTTAAGTTAGAGGAATGAAAGGGGTAGCAGGTTAGTAGAAAAGTGCATAACGAAGAGATTTGTAATCACGAATAACTGGTTTCAACATCACATGAGGAACTATTATACTGGGAAAAAGCACTGGAGACACCTATAGACATCAGTTAGATTATATTATGATTAATGAACGCTTTCGAAATGCTATTACAAGAGTAAGAACTTATCCAGGAGCAGACTGAAGGTGATCATATTCTTTTGATGGATAGAAAACCTGTAGATCTGAAAAAGTTAAAGCGCAGTAAAGTAAAACATAAGATGAAATGGAATGTACTAAAAGAGGATAAAAATCTGAAAGCCAACTTTTGTCAGAAAGTAGAAGAGCGATACAAGCAATGTGGAGATGATAGTGAAAGGTGGAAAACGTTGCAAAAAGTGTTGGTGCGTAGTACTCAAGACTGTATCCCTAAATGTAGAATGACAGCTAAGAAGAAGTAGATGACATCAAAGATTTTGGATCAGATGGAAATGAGGCGCAGAGTGAAGAAAGACACGGATGAGTACGGAAGGATAAATATGAGGATTTGGATTATGTGTAGGGCAGCAAAGGAAGAATATCTAAACAAATAATGCGAGGAGATTGAAGAATTAGAAAATAAAAATGTTCAAATAATGAATGAAAAAGTGAAAGCTGTAGTTAATAAGAAAAGATGGTGTGCAACTAGCTATATTAAAGATGAAGAGGGCAATGTGTTAATGGAGCAGGACCAAATTAAAAGAAGGTGGACAGAGTAAATCCAAAGTTTATATTCAGATACCAAATGAAAAGATACACCAGCAATTAGAAAACAGATGAATGAGAATCCAATAACAAGAGACGAAATAAGAGATGTAATGAAACATATGAAGAAAAACAAGGCTGTGGGAATTGATGAGATATTGTTTGAAATGATAGAGGCTTTAGAAAAATTTGGGATTGATAATGTCACTGATATTGCTAATTATGTGTATGAATCTGAAAAAGTACTCAATGAAATAATTGAATCAATTTTCATTGCCCTTCCAAAGAAGTCAGAAACAATAGAATGCAAGGTACACAGAACCATTAGCCTTATGAGCCATGTAACAAAAATAATCTTACTTGTGGTGCTAAATAGGAATAAGAGTACCATCAGAGAAGAGTTATCGGATGAGCAATTTGGATACAAGCTTGTTAGGGGAACGAGAAATGCCACTCCTTGTCTGATAGCTTTCATAGAAAAATGTATTGAAAAGCAAAAGTACTTGTATATATGTTTCATAGACTATGTTAAGGCATTCGATTGTGTGAAGCATGACAGGCTACTGGAATTGATAGAAAGGCTTGATATGATGAAAAAGATCTTAGACTGAAAAGAAATTTTTATTATGGCCAGAAAGCTGCGATCAACATTAGGGGGGATCTAGGTAAATGAGTAGATATACAAAAAGGAGTACAACAAGGATCCATTATATCACCAGATTTGTTTAATCAGTATAGTGAAAAAGCCCTAAGGAAAACAAGGATATGCGATGGAGTCGGTCTGGAAAGAGTAAACTATAATAATCTTCGATATGCAGGTGGCACAGCATTAATCGCAGACAGCGAGGAAAAATTACAGCGGTTGTTGAATGTTGTAACAAAGGAAGGTAGGAGACATGGTTTAAAGATAAATTGTGAAATAACATATGTGATGGTTACCAGTAAAAAGGCACAGGCTCTGGTATGTAGTGCGACCGTGAATACCGTGCAGATAGAACAAGTGGATTATTTCAAATACTTGGGCAGTTGGATAATATTGGATGGGAGATCTAATATGGATATTAAATGTAGAATTGGTCAGGCAAAGCAAACGTTTATGGATATGAGAAATGTATTATGTGCAAGCAACTTAGGATTGGGAGTTATTAAGCGTTTGTTAAAGTGCTACATCTGGTCAGTCCTATTGTATGGATGCGAGTCATGGACAATAAGCAAGAACATGGAACTAAAGCTTGAGGCGACAGAACTGTAGTTCTGGAGAAAAATAATGAGAATATCATGGACAAACAAACTGACGAATGAAGTAGTTTTGGAAAAGTTGGGAGCAGAAAGACAACTTTTGACCACTATCAGAAGGGGACAGTGGAGATTTATTGAGGATGAGTTGAGAAGAGAAGGAGGAATAGAGGAGAATCTTGGAAGCTGAAATGGCAGGGAAAAGATCAAGAGGAAGACAGAGATTGAAGATGCTAAATTGGATGATGGAGAGATTGAGTGTTAAAGATAGAAAGAAGTTGAGCAAGGTTGCAAGAGATAGGAAAAGGAAGGATGGATGAATAAACAAGGTATTTTCGCGTAAAAACTAGTTGTAGTTTCGTCATCTTATTTTGAAACACCTTTCTTAATTTAATTCTAAATTTAGAGAAAAAAGACCTATGGAAAGTAGCTTAAAATCTTCAGGACCTTTGAGTAGGTGATCTTTAACCTGGTTTTTAGGACTAGTTTATTTGTGGTGAACTACATCACAACAAAATTTGTATTTTATTAATTGATAATAGCTGAGTAGAGCTTGATTTTATGCCTTTAAATTGTTGACATGTTTTAAAAAAATATTTTTTTTCAAACTCTTTTAATTGTGTTTCCTAGGTGTCAGTTTGCCAGACTTCGGTATTACTATTGACCAAGGATTTTACTTGAAAGGAAAATTGTCTATCATGGACATAAATGTAACAGCCACAATTCAAATCAACCTTCCAGACATTTTTATAGAAGCAGAAATGACTCCACTCAATTTGGCGAATGGTTTGATAGAAATTAGAAGAGGGAAAGACAATAAAAAGGAAGGTCCATATATGTATGTAAGAATTTCGGAATTCGATGTGCAAGTTCGAATAGAAGGATATGCTTCTTTATTAGGATCAGCAAAAGCCATTGTTCTGCATATATCTAACCAGGGTTTTAAATTATTTTATTACGAAAAAATATTTGGATTTATTGAGACGAATGTTACAGTTCAAGCCACCTGGGGAGTTATTTCGGATGCCAGTTTTAACGTAAGAACTTTTTTAATCTAAAGAGTTTATATATCGTAGTTTTACTAAGAAACAAACTGTAAAAATGTTATTATCAGAAATTGCAGAAAGAGACTGATTTACCTTGCAAACTATACAACCATAAATAAGGATTCTCACTTTCTAAAGTATATATATATATACATATATACATACATTTAACGTATATATATATTTCTTTTTAATATTTGTAATTCTTGTTTGACACTTTTTAGCCAAATTTACTTGATGATTAAATGGCTTTCCAATATGTCTTAAGTAATGGTATCTTTCTCAATGGTATTCTAATATAAAAAAAGTATATCGCAAATGCTACTCATATTCATTTGCAATTTGATATGACAAAGGTATACCATACGTACTGGTACTAGAGAAATTATATATATTCATTCAAATTTTGCGTCAAATGTTCCTTTTGCATACAAAACTAAAGTCTCTCTTCACATTAAATGCTGGCATTTATTCTTAAAATCTTTGTTTCATCGATATCATAACGCATTGTTATCAACCCATAAACTGAATAAAATTACTCAAATGTTTATTTATACTATTCCAGCATATAAAATTTCACTGTTATAATCGACAATTTCCTCAACTCAATAACATGTGTGATTTTTTCAAGGTCTAGTCTAAATTTAATAAAATAAATATTATGTTTTACTTGTACTTAGATTTTTCTATGGGAACCTAAGTTCATTAACACTTTACAAAGTGTCATTTCCTGAAAGTGTAGTGTCCTTAACTTTTTTTATGTTTTATGGGTACAATGGTAATTTGTGGCTTGTGAATCGGATTCAAGGGAGGGTCTTGTAATTTGGATAGTATCAATTTTTGTACGAGATTGGTAAGGTTCTGGTGAATTATTTAGTTAGTAATTAGTGATGGCAATTTTTGCTGCAGTTTTTCTTACGATTGATGCGTTTTACGGTTTAGTGTTTCATGTGAGTCAAGACAGTCTTTTCATCTTTAGTGTCTTGTTTCTAACTAGACGGTAGTAATTAAACCCTCCCTTGATAACCAAGTTTATCACTTTTTGACGACTTACACTTTTGTCTGATCTACCAGCTCCGCATAAATCTATTTACCTTGTATGTCTGTTATAAAACCAAATTGTAAAGTGGTTTAGAGTTGATCTTTTTCTTTCAGTAATATCTGGTCTCCAAATTGAATTCTGTGGTGATGCTTCAGGTCTTTGTAAAATTTCTGTTTTACCTTTGCGTTGATCTCATTTTGGTATGCTTCCTTTACTTTAAATATTATGGGGTCCAGTTTTAAGTCAGGTAATCGTGTTTTGATTTCTCGACTGAGAGTAGCTAAACTGGTGATTTGACCACTGCTCGTTCTGATATGGAAAGGTACGTGTTTCTTGAGTTCAGCCTTTGGATTTGGTCTTTCAGTGGAAGTTGTGTGCAACAACTTGACGATGTGTTTCATTCAGTATTTGTTGGCTTACACTTAATGCAAGTCTGCTTAAATTATATCTTTAACTAGGATTTATCATTACCTTAAATTGTAAACCTTTACCAGTCTGTGCAGAAACGATGTCTAAAATCATGTCCGACAAAGTCTACTATAAAATCGATGTTTGTTTTACTAGTGGTAGTATTTTCAGATGCTATCTCAGGATACATCACTCGGTCACTTACAAGGAGAATATACTTTCCGAGAGGATTTAGACTACATTGGCCAGAGGATAGCTTCTACCCGGGAATTTTTGACCTGATATTTTTACTAGATTGGTGTCCGAGATTTTGGTAGATGCTTGAATGGGAAGGCAACGTGCAATCAGTTCTTCGACAGCTACATCCATTTTTGGAAACCAGGATTTACTTCTGAGACGTTTCTGGCTACTTTTTGCTAGATAAGCATAGTGCATTATGTTGAGAACATGGAATCTGATGTTACCTGATCCTAGAAGGATTTCAGCATGGCAAAACAATCTTCTTGTCTAATGCAACAAGACTATACACTATGCCCATTTGATCACAAACGTTTGTAGAAATTTTCCATGACGTCCAGCATCCCTAGCTAGTTGATACAGCTAGGAATATTACTTATTAATCTCTACCAATTTTGGATGCTACAAGAAGATTGTTTAATGTCACAGCATTAACCAGTTTTCCCAAATCTAACTTATAAAGGTAAATAAGGCTATTTTGCTGAGCTGAAATAAGGTAATCAGTAAGATGTGAGTAGTGATTCCTAGAGCCTCAAGGCATTTCCTTCACGAAAAGATACTTTATTTCAATCTAAATGTCGTAAATAACTTTTGTGTTGTTATATGTCCTGCCCTTGTGTTCTGTTTATTAGTTGTTTATTTTCCTTGCAGTGGCTCTAGATCAAGATATTTGGTTGTTGAAAGGTCTAGTCACTCAAAGAGTTTTAATTTCTCCTTTCTAGTATCATTCCTTCTGGTTCTTTTTCATTTTTTATAAAGGCAATAATTAGCATTGTAATCTCTACATATCTTTCTACTAAGGTCATAAGAGTAAACATTTAAACGCTATTTATGACTTTTTAGAGTAAGAAAATATTAACTGAAGGAGCACAAAATACAAAGCTTGAAGGAGAAGAAAATGGATCATTTTATCTTGCAATAACCTTTTTCCTACAAGCAAGGAATTTTTGGAGTATTCCAATTCTTTTATGTGATGGCTATGACTTTTATTCCAGGTGGAAGCTTGTGCAAGTCTGTCTCTACAAAAAATTGGCGAAAAAATAATAGAGATTCTTGGTAAATTCAGTAGAATGGCAAGTGCAGCAATTGATAAAGCCAGTGCCAAAGTAGAAAAAGCCAGAGCAGCCTTTCGGAGAGCCCAAGCCAAAGTTAACGAATGGAAAGGAGGCATTGCAAGATACAGAGGACGATTAGAAGCTAGGAAAAGAGAGCTTGACAGAAAAAAGCGAGAACTGCAATATAGTTGTAGAAGAAGGTGTGGAACGGGTGAGTACTAAGAAACTGATATCCTTTCTCATATATTACCTAGAAATAATAAGATAACATAATTTCACAATAAAAAAGTAGACAGTATTTAAAATTTGCTCTTTGACACAATATAATGCAATGCTGTATTATCATGCTAAAATGTACTACAACTGTTCTATAATTTACTATTTCATAATATGACATAAGTTTAAGTGTACCAAACTATTAAATTATCGTACTATAATTATTTATTATTTTACTATTTAAATGTATATGTTTTGTATTGAATTGCACTTTTTTGTAAAAACCTAAAATGTTAATACAGGGTACTCTCTCATGGACATATTACATCATAATGCTATCTGTATTTCAAAGGGAAGTTTATTCTTGTACATTAAGTTAACAATTACACATTTCGTCCAATTTTAGTTTGTATTCCGTTTTTTGGGTGGAATTCTCGCTGCTGGAGATGCTTGTGGTGGTGGTGTGGCTGTCCAACATGGAATCCATGTAGATGGAGGGTTCCCGACTTAATCTGTTTAGCCGGATGTGAATTGAGAAAGCTAGGACATCGAATTGCTATTTGGGCTGAAAGACTTGGAATTAATGTAAGCTAAAAAAGTTAAATATTTAACTTATTTCTTATTAGTAAGTTTTCCGACGGGGGAAAAAGCACATATTTGATAGGGTTGCTCTTCTGATAGCAGATTTTAACTATCGAAAAATATACAATGGCTCAACTTTTCAGCCAATAAAAATAGAATGACTCAGAATTTCAGTCCATTAATAGAGGGTTCAAAATTCTAATCCATAAACAAGATTGACTAAAATCTTAAACTCACAGAAATACAATGACTCAGATGCAAACTGTCAAAAAACTGGTCCTCGGAAGAACCCTTTTTTCAGTGCTGTCTCTTTTTTGTTTAAATGATTCAAATCTGACAATCGACTGGTCCACCTACAAAAGGACAAAAAACTTAAATTAAGCCCCAGAGAATTAAAAGCTGGTATTATAAAATTAAATTGCTCAATAACTAGATCAAACATGATTGCTTCTGAAAGGCAGCTACTGAGATATTCCCTATAAAAGCGGGAAAATGACTATATAACAACTATTACTAAAGCTTTTTGGAACTTCTTGACAGTTATCAACTCTCTAAATGCATTCAGGTACTTCTGCTTACAAGTCAAGTAACGTAACTCCTGTTATTTTAAGTCAGGTGCCAAAGTGATTTTTCCAATACCTCCAAAATAACGTCCTGGCAACGATTTCCAAAATTTTGCAAAGCTGTGTACGTAGCCAAATATTGGAACAAGTTGAAAAAACGACTCTCATCACATTTCAATTTGGATTAAGAAACCGCTGAATTAACAACAATCTGCTTTCTGGATGAAATTAGAAAACCTATGGTAACAGCAGGTTAGCAACACAGATGGACTTGAACAAAGGCTTTTGATACTATCAGCCTTCAGATTTTTTTTAAAGAAGCTACCAAATAAGTGTAAAAGTCGTATACCCCATCAGTGGATATGCAGCTACCAATTTAGTAGTCGCTAGCAGATGTCTTCTCATTAATCATACATCATTGTACAAATACCTTTATCTAACTCTAATATGTCAAAGCATGTAAGAAAAGCCATAAAAAAGCTGCTGTAAAACAATTTGTCTGATAATTGCTTAAAGCAAGAAACTTAAAGTAACAAATATATGTGTGTTTGTATAATTATATAATTGACGACTGAGAAACTATCCTTTTTAAATTTACGTTACTAATAATAAAATGAAACAATTAACTAGAGAAAACAGTAACCCGATGAACGTTTCACCATTTCTACAAATTCCATTTTTGAGGAAAGATTTTAGGCCACTTGTTAAGAACAAAGACGATAATTTATAATGATTACGTTCCATTCTCCTAGTTACGGCTTGGAATTGCCGACCCTGTGCTGGTAAATAAATATTGAAAATCAAAAAGACAAGTAACGTAAAACATTACATAGAATATGCTGCTCTTTAACCTCATTCGTGTATACACAGTGGGCATCAAAAAGGCTGAAGAAAGAGAAAGTTAGGAAGTTGCTGACGACGAGAAGACAAAAAAACCTGTTAATATTGTAATAGTTATTGAGTTAAAAGTAATAAATCCAGGTAAAATCCAGGTTATAATTTTACAGTTTTTATGTCAGCATTTTGCAATTTGTTGTTTAGAAAAGGTTACAGCAACTTAATGCCGACTGATCTATATTTCCTTTCATTTGTCATACGTACCTAGATTTAACTATATTTTTCTTATACTAATGCTAGTTCTAATGCGTTTTCCAATGTTATTTCTAATCCTTTGTTTCAGCGTTTAATATTTGGTAAATTAAATTTAATATTTTTCTTTAGTTTTAAGACAAAATATTGTTAATGTTGTAACAGTTATTGAATTTGACACTCATACACAATGCTTAACCAAGCATCTTGTCATACCTAAAACAAAAGTCGAAAGGCGCGTTCTCAAGTCACGTGGTAAAATGTCAAAATGGAAGGCCTATGTGATTGTTTATTACATTTTTTATAAATAGAATAGTTGAATATAATGGCAACAAATCTAAAACAAAACATGAAATGCAAACTCTCATCACTTGTGACGGTATACTATATTTTTTTAATACAACTAATATAGTGATGGTATAATACATTTATTTCATAAAATTGATAAGGTGTTGGCATAAAACATATATTTAATAAAAATGAGATAGTGGTGGTATAAAACATTTATTTAATACAACTGATAGAGTGACTGTTTAACACATTTATTTAATACAAATGATATAGAGGTGGTATAATACGTACATGATATAGTGGTGGTATATAACATTTATTTAATACAAATGATAAGGTGATGGCATAACACATTTATTTAATAAAAATTAGATAGTGATGGTATAATACATTTAATTAATACAAATGATATAGTGGTGGTATAATACATTTATTTAATACAAATGATAGAGTGATTGTATAAAAAATTTATTTATTACAAATGATATAGTGGTGGTATAAAACATTTATTTAATACAAATGATAGAGTGATTGTATAAAACATTTATTTAATACAAATGATAGAGTGATTGTATAAAACACTTATTTAATACAAATGATAGAGTGACTGTATAACACATTTATTTAATACAAATAAAAAGGTGATGGCATAACACATTTATTTAATAAAAATTACATAGTGATGGTCAAATACATTTAATTAATACAAATGATATATTGGTGGTATAATTCATTTATTTAATACAAATGATAGAGTGATTGTATAAAAAATTTATTTAATACAAATGATATAGTGGTGGTATAAAACATTTATTTAATACAAATGATATAGTGATTGTATAAAACATTTATTTAATACAAATGATAGAGTGATTATATAAAACATTTATTTAATACAAATGATATAGTTGTGGTATAAAATATTTATTTAATACAACTGATAGAGTGACTGTTTAACACATTTATTTAATACAAATGATAAAGTGGTGGTATAATACATACATGATATAGTGGTGGTATAATACATTTATTTAATACAAATGATAGAGTGATGGTATAAAACATTTATTTAATACAAATGATAGAGTGACTCTATAACACATTTATTTAATACAAATGAAAAGGTGATGGCATAACACATGTATTTAATATAAATTACATAGTGATGGTAAAATACATTTAATTAATACAAATGATATATTGGTGGTATAATTCATTTATTTAATACAAATGATAGAGTGATTGTATAAAAAATTTATTTAATACAAATGATATAGTGGTGGTATAAAACATTTATTTAATACAAATGATATAGTGATGGTATAAAACATTTATTTAATACAGATGATATAGTGATTGCATAACACATTTATTTAATACAAATGATATAGTGGTGGTATAATAAATTTATTTAATACAAATGATATACTGATGGTATAATATATTTATTTCATAAAAATGATATAGTGGTGGTAAAATACATTTATTTAATACAAATGATAGAGTGATTGTATAAAACATTTATTTAATACAAATGATAGAGTGGTGATATAATACATTTATTTCAAAAAAATGATAAGGTGATGGTATAAAACATTTATTTAATACAAATGATAAGGTGATGGTATAACACATTTAAATAATACAAATGATATAGTGGTGGCATAATACATTTATTTAATACAAATGATAGAGTGATTGTATAAAAAATTTATTTATTACAAATGATACAGTGGTGGTATAAAACATTTATTTAATACAAATGATAGAGTGATTGTATAAAACATTTTTTTAATACAAATTATAGAGTGATTGTATAAAACATTTATTTAATACAAATGATAGAGTGACTGTATAACACATTTATTTAATACAAATGAAAAGGTGATGGCATAACACATTTATTTAATAAAAATCACATAGTGATGGTCAAATACATTTAATTAATACAAATGATATATTGGTGGTATAATTCATTTATTTAATACAAATGATAGAGTGGTGGTATAAAACATTTATTTAATACAAATGATATAGTGATTGTATAAAACATTTATTTAATACAAATAATAGAGTGATTATATAAAACATTTATTTAATACAAATGATATAGTTGTGGTATAAAACATTTATTTAATACAACTGATAGAGTGACTGTTTAACACATTTATTTAATACAAATGATAAAGTGGTGGTATAATACATACATGATATAGTGGTGGTATATAACATTTATTTAATACAAATGATAGAGTGATGGTATAAAACATTTATTTAATACAAATGATAGAGTGACTCTATAACACATTTATTTAATACAAATGAAAAGGTGATGGCATAACACATTTATTTAATAAAAATTACATAGTGATGGTAAAATACATTTAATTAATACAAATGATATATTGGTGGTATAATTCATTTATTTAATACAAATGATAGAGTGATTGTATAAAAAATTTATTTAATACAAATGATA
>RDPX01000438.1:111552-222890 GCA_003991215.1 Morbakka virulenta | reverse complement strand
ATATAGTGGTGGTATAATACATTTATTTAATACAAATGATAGATTTATTGTATAAAACATTTATTTAATACAAATGATAGAGTGATTGTATAAAACATTTATTTAAAACAAATGATAGAGTGATTGTATAAAACATTTATGTAATACAAATGATAGAGTGACTGTATAACACATTTATTTAATACCAATGATATATTGGTGGTATAATACATTTATTTAATACAAATCATAGAGTGGTGGTATAATACATTTATTTAATACAAATGATATAGTGATGGTATAATACATTTATTTAATACAAATTATATAGTGATGGTATAATACATTTATTTAATACAACAGATATAGTGGTGGTATAATATATTTATTTAATACAAATGGTAGAGTGATTGTATAAAACATTTATTCAATACAAATGATAGAGTGATTGTATAAAACATTTATTTAATACAAATGATATAGTGGTGGTATAAAACATTTATTTAATACAAATGATAGAGTGATTGTATAACACATTTATTTAATACAAATGATAAGGTGTTGGCATATCACCTTTATTTAATAAAAATTACATAGTGATGGTAAAATACATTTATTTAATACAAATGATATAGTGGTGGTATAATACATTTGTTTAATACAAATGATAGAGTGGTGGTATAATACATTTATTTAATACAAATTATATAGTGATGGTATAATACATTTATTTAATACAACAGATATAGTGGTGGTATAATATATTTATTTAATACAAATGGTAGAGTGATTGTATAAAACATTTATTCAATACAAATGATAGAGTGATTGTATAAAACATTTATTTAATACAAATGATATAGTGGTGGTATAAAACATTTATTTAATACAAATGATAGAGTGATTGTATAACACATTTATTTAATACAAATGATAAGGTGTTGGCATATCACCTTTATTTAATAAAAATTACATAGTGATGGTAAAATACATTTAATTAACACAAATGTTATAGTGGTGGTATAATACATTTATTTAATACAAATGATAGAGTGATTGTATAAAAAATTTATTTAATACAAATGATATAGTGGTGGTATAAAACATTTATTTAATACAAATGATATAGTGGTGGTATAATACATTTGTTTAATACAAATAATAGAGTGACTGTATAACACATTTATTTAATACAAATGATAAGGTGATGGCATAACACCTTTATTTAATAAAAATTACATAGTGATGGTAAAATATATTTATTTAATACAAATGATATAGTGGTGGTATAATACATTTGTTTAATACAAATGATAGAGTGGTTGTATAATACATTTATTTAATACAAATGATATTGTGGTGGTATAATACATTTATTTAATACAAATGGTATAGTGATGGTATAATACATTTATTTAATACAAATGATATAGTGATGGTATAATACATTTATTTAATACAAATGATAGAGTGATTGTATAAAAAATTTATTTAATACAAATGATATAGTGGTGGTATAAAACATTTATTTAATACAAATGATATAGTGGTGGTATAATACATTTGTTTAATACAAATAATAGAGTGACTGTATAACACATTTATTTAATACAAATGATAAGGTGATGGCATAACACCTTTATTTAATAAAAATTACATAGTGATGGTAAAATATATTTATTTAATACAAATGATATAGTGGTGGTATAATACATTTGTTTAATACAAATGATAGAGTGGTTGTATAATACATTTATTTAATACAAATGATATTGTGGTGGTATAATACATTTATTTAATACAAATGGTATAGTGATGGTATAATACATTTATTTAATACAAATGATATAGTGATGGTATAATACATTTTTTTAATACAAATGATATAGTGGTGGTATAATACATTTGTTTAATACAAATGACAGAGTGGTGGTATAATACATTTATTTAATATAAATGATATAGTGGTGGTATAATACATTTATTTAATACAAATGATATAGTGATGGTATAATACATTTATTTAATACAAATGATATAGTGGTGGTATAATACATTTATTTAATACAAATGATATAGTGATGGTATAATACATTTATTTAATACAAATGATATAGTGGTGGTATAATACATTTATTTAATACAAATGATATAGTGATGGTATAATACATTTATTTAATACAAATGATATAGTGGTGGTATAATACATTTATTTAATACAAATGATATAGTGATGGTATAATACATTTATTTAATACAAATGATATAGTGGTGGTATAATACATTTATTTAATACAAATGATATAGTGATGGTATAATACATTTATTTAATACAAATGATATAGTGGTGGTATAATACATTTATTTAATACAAATGATATAGTGATGGTATAATACATTTATTTAATACAAATGATATAGTGGTGGTATAATACATTTATTTAATACAAATGATATAGTGATGGTATAATACATTTATTTAATACAAATGATATAGTGGTGGTATAATACATTTATTTAATACAAATGATATAGTGATGGTATAATACATTTATTTAATACAAATGATATAGTGGTGGTATAATACATTTATTTAATACAAATGATATAGTGATGGTATAATACATTTATTTAATACAAATGATATAGTGGTGGTATAATACATTTATTTAATACAAATGATATAGTGATGGTATAATACATTTATTTAATACAAATGATATAGTGGTGGTATAATACATTTATTTAATACAAATGATATAGTGATGGTATAATACATTTATTTAATACAAATGATATAGTGGTGGTATAATACATTTATTTAATACAAATGATATAGTGATGGTATAATACATTTATTTAATACAAATGATATAGTGGTGGTATAATACATTTATTTAATACAAATGATATAGTGATGGTATAATACATTTATTTAATACAAATGATATAGTGGTGGTATAATACATTTATTTAATACAAATGATATAGTGATGGTATAATACATTTATTTAATACAAATGATATAGTGGTGGTATAATACATTTATTTAATACAAATGATATAGTGATGGTATAATACATTTATTTAATACAAATGATATAGTGGTGGTATAATACATTTATTTAATACAAATGATATAGTGATGGTATAATACATTTATTTAATACAAATGATATAGTGGTGGTATAATACATTTATTTAATACAAATGATATAGTGATGGTATAATACATTTATTTAATACAAATGATATAGTGGTGGTATAATACATTTATTTAATACAAATGATATAGTGATGGTATAATACATTTATTTAATACAAATGATATAGTGGTGGTATAATACATTTATTTAATACAAATGATAGAGTGGTGGTATAATACATTTATTTAATACAAATAATATAGTGATGGTATAATACATTTATTTAATACAAATGATATAGTGGTGGTATAATACATTTATTTAATACAAATGATATAGTGATGGTATAATACATTTATTTAATACAAATGATATAGTGGTGGTATAATACATTTATTTAATACAAATGATAGAGTGATGGTATAATACATTTATTTAATACAAATGATATAGTGATGGTATAATACATTTATTTAATACAAATGATATAGTGGTGGTATAATACATTTATTTAATACAAATGATATAGTGGTGGTATAATACATTTATTTAATACAAATGATATAGTGATGGTATAATACATTTATTTAATACAAATGATATAGTGATGGTATAATACATTTATTTAATACAAATGATATTGTGGTGGTATAATACATTTATTTAATACAAATGATATTGTGGTGGTATAATACATTTATTTAATACAAATGATATAGTGATGGTATAATACATTTATTTAATACAAATGATATAGTGATGGTATAACACATTTATTTAATACAAATGATATAGTGGTGGTATAATACATTTATTTAATACAAATGATAGAGTGATTGTATAACACATTTATTTAATACAAATTATAAAGTGGTGGTATATAACATTTATTTAATACAAATGATATAGTGATGGTATAAAACCTTTATTTAATACAAATGATAGAGTGACTGTGTAACACATTTATTTAATACAAATGATATAGTGGTGGTATAATACATTTATTTCAAAAAAATTATAAGGTGATGGTATAAAACATTTATTTAATACAAATGATATAGTGGTGATATAATACATTTATTTCAAAAAAATGATAAGGTGATGGTATAATAGATTTATTTGATTAAAATAAGATAGTGATGGTATAATACATTTATTTAATACAAATGATAGAGTGGTGGTATAATACATTTATTTAATACAAATGATAGAGTGGTGGTATAATACATTTATTTAATACAAATGATATCGTGATGATAAAAGTGGTATCATTAATGAAAAAAATAAAAGGGTCACCACTCACTGAAAAATTAAAAATGAGTTGATTCTTGCATTTGATTCAATCTCGGTCGGGATGGTTGCTTTTTGTACCAACTTTTCATTGTAAACGTTTGTATTAAAAGAGTTAGGATAACTATATTTTATGATTCCTGTATAGATTACAAACTGAAATATTATTGAAAATTAATAAAAAATATGTGAAAACTTTAATAGATGAATAATAGTTTATTTAATAAACATATATTTGACAGTAAATTTTCTCAAAGTAAATTGTCATCTCGTTTATTATTTGTTTTTTTTTTGTTTTCAAAGTTCTTTAATGCTTTATTCTTTGGTATTTTACTTAATATTGACAAAATTTTATATCGTTTTCCATCAATTATAATGTTAAAATAAAATAGTTTATTTTTTTATCCGTTATGTTTTACCTTTTTTATTGTTTTCACTGGATTAGATTTAATGTTTAATAATAGCTTCTCATATTTTTCAGCATATTTTTCTATGTATGTACTTTCAACCTTAATTTCAATCTCAACTATTTTTAACCTTGTCTATATATTTTTTGTCATTACTCGGTGTGTTACTAATCAACTCTATCAAGGTGCTATGGTTTTTGTGTTAAAAAAAATGATTTTTATTATTTAATAAAAGCCAGTTTAATCTTGTATCAAGATTTTCGTAAGTTAATCCAATATATATAACATTATTATCAAATAACCATTTGTATATTTTTCCATTTTTATACTACAGTAGCTATTAAATTTACTATTAGCCAATTCTATTAATGATTGGTAACGGTTTATATATTTCTTGTTTAATTCTTCGTTGTTAATATGCATGTATTCAAATTTGTAGTTCTATTTAAAGCTGTGTAAAGTAGGGTTTTTTATCAATTTTACTACCATCATATATATTATGGTCTTGGTCAATACAACAACCTTGAAATTTGTTTACTGTTATAAAAAAGCTTGGTATAATTGATTCAGAAAACTGGACGATTGGTCTATTTCCCTCAGAACTGTGGAGACTTAAGTCAAAAAACGTTGTCACCAGGACATTCTTTTCAAGGACGAGCGCCACCAACGCCGATGGGATGCAAACTTTCTTGAGGACTACTGTTGGTGTTTGAAACAAGACGTGGTGGCTACTCAGGGTAGGAGAAAGTCACTTGAAAGGCCCTTCGTCTATGATTAGCTTTTGTGCAATGTATAATCTTTATTTTCTAAAGTTTGTTAGATAAAATGCATGCTTTTTAGAAGCACTTAATCCAAAATTTGAACGTAATAAGTAGCACTAAAGGGCGTTAAAAAAAATTCCTTTACAACCTCATATCTCAAAAACGTGACCTGATTGGACAAAATAAGTATGATGTTTGGATTACGGAAATATAGAAAACTACCCTAGAATCAGCTATCACATGCTTGACATGTAAAACCTCGCAGGCCAGTGTAATATTTAGGCCTTTACTATTATAAGTAAACATAAATAATCACATACAGTTTTAATATAATTTTACTACAATATTTACTATTAAATTTTAGTAACCTTATACACGAAAACCAGATTTGACAAGCTTAATCTTGTCTGAGTAAGGTATACACAATATTAAATCACACTTTTATTTAACAAACAATAGCAACTTACAGATATAATAAGATTTTTATTGTTTTATGTTTTATATATAATACCACAGCTATTTTTTTACAAATAATAACTTCACAGCCTATATTCAATTTCATATCCCTATGGTGGTTCTTTTCATGAATACTTTATGTAATGTAACCACAGGAGTCTAACTGTGTCAGCTTGTCTTCAGGACTTCCCAAGACCATAGTGGTATAGGTATTTGAATGATATAAATATGTCATTCTTTTTACCTCTGTTGTACCTCTGTTCTACGAAATTACCAAACATAGGTAACGAGTATTCTTTTAACACTAGCTTGTGTTTATGTTCATAATATATTCAACTTTTACATATATTTACTATTGGAGGCAATTTGTGTAATCTTTAAGTCTTTCAATCAACATTCTTCATCCCCTTCAATCTTCCAGAAGATTTAATAATATACCGATTATCAGCTATGATAAAAGAAACAAACACCAAGCTTCCTGGTGTAGTATAAACATTGAAATATTTTATTCATTGGAATTAATTTGCTTAAGGTGCTAATGAATGTGTTTAACATCATGACTTCCTCGTTTTTCTAACTCAGGCAAGGCTGAATATTAAATTGTTGTCACCCTATTTATATATATATGCCTGTCTAAGAGGGAATTTCCCTTTTAATATCATGACCATTCCTATGGACTACTTCCATCAAACTTTTTCAATGGCCTCACTGTGCAATTGATATGTTTCAAAGTGACTGTTATTTGATGATATTTATGATGTAATTGTTAAAAGCAGACAAGATTTAATTCTAAGGTAAGAATCAATAATCAATAATAATACTAATAATAATTAATTAATAATAATAATAATAATAATAATAATTAATAATTAATAGTAATCAATACAATGTATGCAGTGCATTTTATATACCCCTCTTAATAATATAAACAAGACATCCCCTGATAAAAACTATTATTCATCTACAAAATTTAACTTAAGATGGTTGATAATATTTTGACAACAATTCTATGATTAACAGACATTCAATCAAATGCACAAGAATGAACTCGTTTTTGCTTTATCAGGGCATGGTAACCTTTTTATTTTTCTCTACTAATGATACCATTTTCATTAAATATATGTATTATACCGTCATATGTTTTCACATAATTAAAGTATACCATGTAATTTGGCTCACATAAGTGACAAGAATGTGGATTTTGTGCTTTGTTTTAGGTTTGTTACTATTATTTACAACTATTTTATTTAAAAAGTGCAATAGACAATCACATACTCGTTCACATTTTTAAAGTTTTACCATCCAACTTGGACAACAGTTAACATTTCATAGTTTATTTAAGGTTGTTTTTCTTTATAAGTTGGTAAACAATATAATTTACCTTTTTACGGGTGGTAAAGCACTGCTTTTATGTCCCACATATATGCACAATCATATTTTAACACTGCTTTTATATCCACTATATATATGCACTCTCACATTCAACTAAAATTCTCTCTCTTGAAAATCAATATATGTATAAAACATTTAAAGACAACAGAAAACGTTTAATTACTCGATTTACCCCACCCTACCCAAATAAGCGCACCCCTGGAATAAGCGCACCCCCTTTGACAGATTTCCTTCTCAACAACCGCTCCCTTTTTTCAAAGTAAAATATGAAAGGTCAAGAATAAAAGCAATAAAAACATATATATTTGTGAGTATATTCTATTATGTTTTTAACGTCTTGTGCGTAAATCACAATGTTCATATGTTTACAGAGAAAGAGAAAGAGAGACTGTATATTTAAATATGTCTTCTTAAACTCTTTATTTTACTTTCTAGATCCTAATTGGCCTCACAAGAGTAGCAGATTTTGCTCTCTCTGCCGCAAATGCAGTCATTGGTCTAGCCAGTCATGTAATTGATATTGCCAAAGCCGTATTGGCATTCGTGAAGGCAGCTGTACAGTTTGGAACGTTTATTGCACAACAGATTGTAAAATTTGTTACTAGTATGTCTCCTTTCTATTTTTTTAAAAACTGGCTTGCTGTAATAATGTAATAAAAAGTAATGACATTACAACTCTGCAGTATGGAAATATACAAAAATGCCAAATCGAATATATAAATATATATATAAATATATATATAAATATATATATATATATATATATATATATAAATATATATATATATATATATATATATATATATAAAACAAAAAATATTTACATTTATGAGTTCTATTTTATCATATCATTAATAAACTATGAATGTTATTAAGTTTCTATGAACGCCCTGACCTGTTTTTTACCAAACGATAAAAAATAGTAGTACTAATAACTTTAATGGAAAATCTCAATCTCAGCAAATTTGCTGTATAAATAAATACTGAGAGAGAGAGAGAAAAGGAGGGAGGGAGAGTAAAGGAGGATAGGGGGAAAGTGAAAGAAACCAACTTCTATACATATATATTTAAAGTAAATATAATAGAAGTCAAATTGCAATATTTAGAAATAACTGCTGTATGAATGAATGCAACAGTTTTTTCAACAGTAAACCAAGAGTAGTCATTAAAATCCACAGTAGTTGTTTCAAAGAGATAACACTCAAAGTAACTTTAGAGAGGTTGTATTTTTTTACCCTTAAGATTTATAAAGCAATTCCAATTTCATTGATTTCTTTACGACCAGCAGTGCAGTAGTGGATGAGACTCCCGGCAACGTCCATGGAAGGACTGCGCCTAATTTGCTTCACCCTCATAAGTGGTATACTACTAAATTTGACCATATTTTCGGACATAAAATTGGGAGAAGGAAAAATTCAAAAAATTAATAGGATTAAAAAATACAAGTAAAAAATTCAAATAAGAAAAGTAAGCAATAACGTGGCTTCAATGCCTTGTTTAGGGTGAAAGACTCTTCTAAAGTATTCTCCGTTTTTAATTATTCCATAAATTAAGATGAAAAGTCCTTTTCCATTTGGAATAATTTAGATTTGGTTTTCTTTTGGTTTTGTTAGATGCATTTGTTCTGGAATACTTGTGTTTGAGGGCTGACATAAAACTTGCATCGGGGGCATGCTTTGAATTAGCTTTAAAATGCAAAATATTTGGAGAAACTTTGCAATACAAAGGACGAACCTGCATTGGAGCAGATTCACAAAAGAAACTTGCGGAGGATGCTGTGAAAAAGAAGTATCCAGAGTCACAGAAAATGAGACAAAAAGTGTCTGATAGTGAGCGAAAGATGGCTGATGTTGACAGAAAAAAAGATGAATTACAAAGGAAAGAAAATGGGTAATCCCAGAATATGCTTCTTTCTTCTAACATTAGCAATTGTGTGATTTCAGTTTGTTGTATTTTATAAATTATACCGCATATTTAAAGAGTCTAAGCAGACCTGGTCAGACTAGTACTGAATTTATTTTTTTTAAATATTCAACCATACAAAATTATGTCTTGTATGATACATTTGTTACTTTGTTTATTGTTACTACCTTTCTGTGTATCAAGATCTCTCTCTCTCTCTCTCTCTCTCTCTCTCTCTCTCTCTCTCTCCCTGTCTTCCATGCTTTTACCATTTCTCTGTTTTTCTATCTACATTTTTTTTCCTTTTCCCTCTCTCCCTTCCCTTCACACCCCGCCTTGCATACACGCACAAACGTGCTGATGTACAAATTAAAGCTTTTTGCACAAACAATGTACTTCATGAGCCATTTGGCTGTTTCAAAATCAAGGTGTTGTACAACAGTAATGTAGTTATTTTGTTTTGGAGGATTGAGTAATACCTGGACACAAAAGTTCCAGTTTCGACGGACCAGAGTGAAGCAAGTCGTTAGTAGGAAAGTGAAGCTAACGTAGACAAGAAAAAGCCATCAATAATATAACAGAAGAGAACATTGATTACAAGAAAATTAACTTTGCCATCCACACTTTTCCATCACAAGTCGAAATTACTGGTTTCTTATTGGGTCTTTCATTAATGGAACTCTTGGTAAACAATAGGGCCAATTTCGTCTTTCACAGGTATCCACCTATGAAAGACCCGAAAGAAAGCAATATATCAAGAAAAAGAGGGACAGAAAGCACACAAGTCACCATAAAATGCAAGACATACGGATAGCCCCCTGAAGGACCCATCCTGGGAAGGCCCTTCCTCTTGGATTGGTTATCAGCCAAGGCTCAAGTATCTTGAGACCCCTGTTTTCATGGTTGGGCCCAATACCCGAAGACCCAACCAAGGAGAGACCAGAGCTCTACTCTTGATCTTAGCCAAAAGGCCGAGAAGCCAATTAACGAGAAGCCAATTACCAAAGAACTGTAGTCTTTAATTCTCTACAAGTGAAAATCACAAATGAAGTGAAAATTTAGCAAGATGTAAGAATTTGTTGAAGTAACATGATTTTTCATTTCTCGCATAACTTCTTGTGAATCTTAATTCCTGTGACATTTGTTTGTTTATGTGGAGTCTTATTTCTCGAGCTAATATATAAATCAATTAATGCCCAGTCTAGTATTTTAAAGTGTCATATGATTATACATGGTGAGTGAGAAAACGGTTTGTTAATATAAGAAACATAAAATTCTTTTGTTATTTGATTATGTTTTTCAGGCTTATAGCGTTTTAAAATTCTGGTATATTTTGTCTGTTTTCGAAATTTGTTAATTCAATTTTTTTATTTATGCATACACTGGCCACTCGTTGATTACAGTTTGTTCATATTATATATACATGTGATTTCAATACTGAAAAACCAAGAGAAAGTCGAGAATGCCCTCCCTCCTTTGTGTCTGGTTATCTATAACACTTAAAGATTTTTCCCAAAATCTTTTCGTCTACAAAGAGAAGGTAACGAAAGCTGAAGATGAATTGTCTCCAGTACTCCTAATTGCAAGGAAGGCGCAGCTCTCCACTTACTTTGAACTGATTTAGCACGACGATTTTACTGGATATATATATATATATGGAACACAGATAAATATCAAATAGCAGTTATGTGAACTTTCTTTTCTTGGCTGATCTGTGATGTTCATCTTCTGGGTTGTCTCTTATCAAGCTCCAGCAATAATCCGCCATCATGTGTGAGTCTCACCGACCTTGATACCATTCTTCCATTGTTTTAATGTCCTGATGAAAACGCTCCCCTTGTTTCTCACTCACATACCCAAGATTCTCCGGAAAATTTTCCAAATGGCTGTGTAAATAGTGGATCTTGAAACTTATTCTGGATTCAAGATATCGCAGGCTCATTAGTAGTTCTTCCACAATATCTCCATAGTTGTCTGCTTTCTTATTTCGTAGGAATTCTGCACCACATTACAAAATGCGTTCCAAGCTCTTCCTTCTGTCTCGTTCATGGATGTGATAAAGTCTGGATATCTCATAAGTGTTCTAATTTGGGGTTCATCAAATATTCCAGCCTTTTTTTTCTCTTCGCTAAGACTAGGAAAAGTTGAACATATATAGCTGAAACATTTCCCACTGTAATCAAGAGCTTTGACAAACTGTTTCATCAATCCAAGTTGTATGTGCAAGGGAGGAAAGACAATGTTTTTCCTATCCACTAGAGGGTCATTGAAGACCTTTTACATTGACAAGGCATTCATCTAAATGATTGCTTGGTTCTCTCCAAATCACAGGCACTCCAAACTTGAGTTTTACATTCTTTCCTTGAGACCATGATCTCAATGTCTCATTACAGGTGTGGCACACTTTGTGAAGAGCCCAATGCTTGTCTTGGTATCCAAGTGGTACTTTGAAGTAAGCCAAATACACGCTCTTAACAAAGTCAGTGATGATGCGCCTCTGATTCTTCAAAGTAAAGTTCCCACAGATGTAGCAAAATATATTTGGATCTCTTGAGCACTGTCTTTCGTGAGATGTTGAGGCCATTGTTAGATCAGTAACACATCCTGCAGACAAGAAAAAAATTGTTAGCTGTCTGATTTGTTTCTTGAATTTCTATCCAACCTCCCTCACATTAGGCATTATTTCACAAAAATACTCGGCAGAATAATAATAAATAACTAAATTTGCAAACGAATGTTGTGTAATTTGAAATTTGTTTGTTTACTTTCGTTTCATAAAAATGATTATGTTATGCATTTTCTAAGAAAAACAAAAATTTTCTTCAGGTTATTGGGAGACTAAATAAAAAGCAAATCTACCAAAATGAATCATATAATCCGGCCTTTTTGCTACACTATTTGATAGGATATTATTTTCTTAAAAATTCATGAAAAAATATAAATATGTATGGCGCAAAAAAACTTGATGTAATGGAGAAAAATTTAATTTCAGCACCCTTAAATTGGTCTAAAACTGTTCTTAAATTCCATTGCAGAGAAAAAAATTCTTTGTTTACCAGTGGTATTGAAATTAAATGACCAAGGGATTTAGTAGAGCAGGGCGCGGAAGCAACGATAGAATGCGTTCCAGATGGTGCATTATGCATTTTAGGAGTCCAATTCATGAATGGTAACGATAAGAATTGTTCTCGGACTTTTAAATGAAACGATTCGCAAAGTTCTACATTTATGTTGATTATTTCTTCAACAGATGTGTTACTAAGTGTGAATGTACTTGAAGGGTTTGTATTTTGACCAACGTCTTTCAATAATCTTAAAATATAGAAACGTTTACATACGATAGCAACGTTATTGGAAGCTTTATATATCGGAACCACACATTTTGACTGGACTTTAAAGGGTGAGACGCTGAGTTATGTAAGGAGGTATTTGATACTACCAGTACAAGTCTTACGTTACGTTTATGTCACATTCAAATGTTAGTGCACATCAAAACTAGGGAGATGAGTATCACATTTTCAACATAGCCTGCTTAAAGCTGAAAAATCCATGTGGTGAAAATGTGGAAAGAGGAAATTTAGATACTGCCAAAAGAGGAAGCAATTTAACCTTTTAAGTTTGCAAAATTTCAATACAACTGATCTAAGGTAACACAAATAAGAGGTAGAGGTGTTTGAGGAGGTAGGTTTGGTACTGACAATGCATGTGTTAATTGGAGGCACATAAATATATTAAGAGCAGTATGACATTCCTGAGAGCAGTATTATATTCCAAATTTTTAAAGCTTTACGTTCCTTAAAGTTGTAAAAATAATGAAGAGAAAATTGAGATGGAGCTCTAAATACTGTTTAAGTAATTTGCAAGTCAGCCTTAATCGCATGGTATAAGAATGCAAAAAAGGACACGGTTATTACAATCCCAGTGCAGCTGTTTACGTTTTAAAAAAGCAAAATATGGAATTTTGGAAGGAGATGGATTTGAATTTGCTTAACTGTATTAAAATTTAAACTTTGGGAGGGTCCAGGTAATTGTAAAGTTGTTTGAAGAAAAAAAATATTTAGATCAAAAGAGTCAGGAAGCAAGCCAGCAAGACATTACCTTCCACTTAATATCACATTAATAATTATACACATACATACACACTTATTCGTATGACGGTCATGTAATCCTAAAACTATGCTATTTATGGTCCACATACCAGGAGCTGCAAACTTTGTTTTGAAAGTATTTCACATTATTTGAAATTTCAGACTTTTGATCCATAATCGTGTTGCAATACCTTAATTAGTCGTTAACTTCATTTTCAATACGAAAGTTGAATATTGGGATCGTCATTGATTTACATTTTACGTAGATATAAAAAATGTCATTTCAAATCATTAAAAGGATGCCAGATGTTACAAAGCTGCCAGTTTTCATTTACTCCCTTGTGAACTTGGTAAGGAATAGAACAGACTTTTGGGTGGAGAGGCTTTTTATTGTAAAAATGGGCAGGAACTTCGATCACAAGTGGCACAAATAACAACTTTTCGTTTCTAGCCGCTGTAAGTTCTTCTTAACAAACATGTTTTGAATTCAAAGCAAAATTTCAAAAATCAAAAAAAGTTCAAATATAATCCTCTTTTTATGTTTTTGGTATTAATTAATGTTTTTACAATGTAATATACGTACTTTAGAGCACAACACGAAGTCAACAAACTGAACAGGAGATACCATGTCTACAGGCTACGAGACAATCCAAAGTTAAGAGAGGAGTTTGAAGAGGAGACTGACCAATATAGTACTCGAAATGAATATATGCGGAAAGTTTTCAGGGAGTCAGCAATGTGGAATCTTCAAGATGATGAGACGGATTCATATGGAAGTGGTATACCTTTACAAGAAGGTAATGGAGAGGAAAGAAAGAAAGTAACAAAACCATGTTCAGGTAAATTAAACATTAAACTAAGCCGTTAAAAAAATTGACCATAATTTCAGACTCAAAGTCCCATGCTATTGTTTTTTAATGTTACCATAGAACTAACAGCTTTCATTTCATATCATTTACTATTGTCAAAGTATCCATTTATCCATTTGTCTGCCTATCCAGCTATCCATCTATCCATCTATCCATCTAGTATGTCTTCCCATCCCTTTTTCTATAAAACAATTAACCGATCTGTGTCTACTTTCTTGCTTCACAATTTATTGACCTACATTGTAGTCAAAAAACCAGAACGAATGATATACTTGCTCTGGCTTTTCATGTGTTGCTGCTGTTGATATTTAAATATGCTGAAAATCTTGCTAATATTACAACTTATAGTTTGTTAGTGTCCATAAATAAAAATGTAATCAACTCTGCATAAGCAAAACAATTTTGAATTATTTTTTTCTTTAAGAAGATTGATACTAATACTATAAATATGTCATTTTGAAGACGAGAAAGCTGTTGAGCGATTGTTTCTCTAATTTTTGCTGTCTTATTTGCTCGTTTCAAAACCAAAAAGATAAAAAATTCACATGACATTCGTTTTTGAAAAAAAATGGTTTAGGAAATTTTTCACTCTCTCATTCATCACTCTAATTCATAAAATTAGACCTAAGCATGATATATTAGGTATCTTAATAGTAAAAATTGTTGATAAATCATCAAATATTTTTCTTCGACAGGAAAATCGGACTGCAAGAAAATGCACAATATTGCTGATAAGTATTCGATTTTAAAAGATGGTCTAAACATATTAACCAGAACACTATATGAGCAGAAAGAATCTTACACTTCGACAAAATCCAAATATGAATTTAGTGCAAGCTCACTGGAAAGAAAAGCAAAAACAATAGGTAATATTCAATTTTACTCATTATTAAAATAATACCTAAGAAATGGTTTAACTTGATTATTTTTACCAATAGTATTGATGAAGTGATAGATTTATCATTCATATTATTAATTCTTTTCCTTTTCTTTAAATGACTTGTAAAAAAGTTGAACGATAACTGTTTTATTTCGAGATATATTTTATCTAAACTAGTAATGCTAATTTGTAATAAAGATTCCTAAAGTTCTAAAACTTTTTGAAAAAATAATTTAATGATGTAGCCTTTGATTAACATTTACTTGATTAAAAACAGTTATATGGTGATCTTAAAATTAATATATCAGATAATTCATGGTCGTCCCAAGAAGTAAAAGGAAAAAGTAAAGGAAAAATTGTTTACTTTTAGATGTGATAAATTTAAACTTACTTGACTAATAAGTAAATTAGTAAATACCCATTTATCAATAGTCAAGCAAGGTTATCCTATTAAATGGAATATTGCTGAAGGGAAAAAGAAAGAAACAAATGCACAATTTACTACATGTTTTATTACTCAGATATTTATTTAGTTATTTAGTTATTTAGTTATTTAGTTATTTAGTTATTTAGTTATTTAGTTATTTAGTTATTTAGTTATTTAGTTATTTAGTTATTTAGTTATTTAGTTATTTAGTTATTTAGTTATTTAGTTATTTAGTTATTTAGTTATTTAGTTATTTAGTTATTTAGTTATTTAGTTATTTAGTTATTTAGTTATTTAGTTATTTAGTTATTTAGTTATTTAGTTATTTAGTTATTTAGTTATTTAGTTATTTAGTTATTTAGTTATTTAGTTATTTAGTTATTTAGTTATTTAGTTATTTAGTTATTTAGTTATTTAGTTATTTAGTTATTTAGTTATTTAGTTATTTAGTTATTTAGTTATTTCAGTTATTCATTTAGTTATTGCTACGTCATTCTCTTTGTCAAGAAAGAAATAAACAATTTATAGTTCTAGCTGGATAAAGAAAAATAAATTGTCTTGGGCAAGCATTTTCCATCAATCTCTCATGGATTAGAGACTGAATTGATGAGCAATCTCTTTGGAACAATAAAACTGTCAGAAAATTATTTTAAATTATTGCACCTTTTTTAGCTTTGCACCAATTTGTACCTAAAGGTTAGTTCTTTTCAAAAAGTGTTTACCTCGAATTCTTTATTTTTTGCTTGTTTTGTTTTTATGTTTCAGAAAAAAATAATCAATTGACTGAAGAGGAAAGACAAGATCTTTACTATCTGGTTAAAAAAATAAAAGAAGGTAAGGAACTTGGAGACCATGTGCTGTTGAATTTGAAATATTTCTTTTAATGTATTTTCATCATACTGAAAAATATTCTTGTTAAATGTCTTAAAATGACGAAACTACTGTCGCAACAATTAGGCTTTGGGATAAGTAATGATTAATGACCAGATTATGTTATTTTAATGTTTGGTTTCAAACGAAATAATTTTTAAATTTTAAGTGGCATAAAAAGAAAAATGAATGCTCATTGAAAAAGCTACACCAACTACTACATCCCATGATGATACTATGTGAACAATATCTCGATACCCGAAAAGTATTATTTATGCAGATTTGTGAAAGTAATAATAATTCTTATTATTATTTCTATCTTTATTGAGGATGATACAATTCAGTTGTTTAAAATAAAGATATAATAAAAATTGCTGTCAACATGTTTCCTCTTATGAGAGAAAGAGAACGTAATATTAAAAAGCTCGTCCCCAGGGCTTCTCTCTCTCACTTCTTGACATTCAAAAATGTCAGAAAAGTTAAGAGAAGGCCCTGGAAACGAGGATGAAAAATAAGTTGACTATATGTAATATAATAAAAAATACAGAATTATATGAAAAAACAAAAACAAAAGAATGGAGCAAGGTAATTCTAAAAAGAAGAATTAGTTGTTATGGACACTTGCTAAGATTGCCAGAAAACACACCAGCCAAAAAGGTCATGAAAGAAAGTCTCAGACTGCCAAAGAAGACCCCAGAAAAACCACCATTAAATTGGTTAAAAACAACAATAATTAAGCGATGTGTGGGAATCAAAATAAAAAAGAGCTAACAAATTTCTTTGACATGAAATTTCATCAAATAATGAAAGAAGTAGCAAAAGACAGAGAAGTTTGAAGGAGAAATGTGATGTGTGTCATGAACAAAGTTCGAAGAGCATAAATGATTGAGTCTTAAAAATGTGAAAACTATTTATACCGAACTGGATTCGAATCAGTGTATATGCCTATTATAACCACATATATTATACAGATTTATAGCATTTTAGAGGATTAAGAAAGCATGTACTAGTTGTTCAATTTAATGGTCAGTATATTTTCTTTGCATTTAGCTTTCTTTAAGCGTACAAAATTGAAGTAGGTCGCCTCTCAAATTTCAGGGGAAGTATAGACTTTATAGGAAACTGCATCCAGAAAGAAAGATTCTTTATTGATATTACCATTAATCTAAACGGACAGAGCAGAGTGTCAATATACATGGAAATCTATTCCATTCCTCAAGGAAAAGTTTCATATTTTAAAAAAGGTTTAAAAGATTTTTAATTTGTGTCGTTCGATATCGGCTAATTCATTTTCGTCTTTGAATTAGTTAACATACGATACTAAAAACCTTCCCAAGAAAATTTATGAATAATAGTATTTTTTCCCTTTTTTCCAAAATATTTGTTTTGCAAACATCTTGATCAGCTGCAAAATTTGTATAATGGCTGAACCTGAAATTCCCTCACCCTACACATATACACACACCTTGTTTTCTGACACCATATATTTTTGCGCTTTCTCTTGCAGTGTCCAATCTGTTATAGAATGCATTCTTTGCTCATTGAGATGATTGGGTGCATACGCTAAAGTAGTCATTTAGCTGGTCAACAACATCTTTTTTCCTTCTTAAAGCCATAGAATTTGAAAATGACAGGCTTATCTTTGATTAAATTGATAATGTTAGATTTGAAGGTTTGAAAAAACTAACCTTATTATCAATAGAGTGGAAATCAATCCTAAGATAATTTTTGTCGTTGTAACTTGACAAAAATGCACAGATATGCACTTATTTAAATAACAACAGATGTCAGCTAAATACAAAAGCACCATTAATGATATATTTTTTCTATCTTGAAGCAAAATATTTAAATCAAGTGTTAGTAAACTAAATTTATATAAACAAACAAGGTTTCTTCTCCATATTCTTTATTTTCAGGGGCAAAAAAATATGCAGAGAAAAACGACCCTGTGCTTGAAAAGTGGCAGGAGATTGGCACCAAAAATTTTAAAGCGCAACTAAATTATGTTTTGGAGTCTGAGGTTGGAAAGAACATTCATTCATACCTGCAAGAGCTTAAAGATTGTGGTCAACAAGTGGTAAAGCGATCAAGGATCAAATCGAATTTTGATTACCAACAACAGTTTGATCAAATTCACAACGTATGTAAAACTCGGTTTTATTATGACCATAATATTCTTAATTATTTGTAATATTAGTTAAGCCTCTATAAATTCATCCTATTGAAATTTCTTTTCTCTCTATATGTCAAAAAATGAAACACACCTATTACTGTATTTTGAAAGTACAGCAATAACCTCTTTACTAAAACAGACGCAGTCATAATCAAAAGATAAAATCATGGTAGAGAATCCAGAAATGGTGCAGCCAACTGCTTCCAATAAAGCTTAATGGTATAAGCCTTCCTCCGTAGTTTTTGTTAGCTAGACATATTACCTAATAAAATTGCTGGTAGTTTAACAAGAAAAATTATACAGGCTTTTGCATAATAAACTACACCTTAGTTACCACATTACCACAGTTGATTGAATATATGTTAAAACGTCAAGTAAAGCTAATGAACTTTGACAAATCAATTTTGTGAATGCAGATTGATTCTTTAAACATTTAAGATCCTAATACCTCAAAATGCTGCAGATTCTACTAGCATCTCCATTAGTAGATCCATCACCTTTGGACATCATCAGGTGGAACCACACCCAGTGTTTCGGTGCCTACTCCTCTACAGTATTGGATGTGGCGACACACCTCCGATAATTGAGGTGTCCTTTGGCTTTGGTGCTATAGTAGAAAATCAGTTACTCCCTTTGTGAATGTAGTAGCATAGTCAGAAGGAAAAAAAAGAGAAACAATTTTGCAAAGAAATTTTTTTATTTATTTATAAACTTCTCTCCGCATGAAGGTAAGAAGGTAATGAAGTAAAAATATTACCATGGAATATCTACATGCTAAAATTGTTATTGTGAATGTGATTAATCGAATCTTACCTTTTTTATTCCTGATATCACTTTAATTTCTATCTTCTTCAAAATAACGATGTTTACCAAGTACAGCCGATAAAATATTATTTTTTCTCTTATCTTGAAATTGTGAAGCTATTATGTCTTTGTTAGCGATTTGGTCCTTGCTATTAAGCCTTCTTTACAAATAGAGAGAAAATTAATCCATGTTCACATAATAAAATACAGTAAATAATGATGCTTCTAAACATTAAAATAATTCATCTGCTCAATAAATATTTTTTTTGGAAATTCACTCATTATATATATGTATATGCATGTATATGTATACATGAATTTATATGTATCGATCTATATATGTATATATAGATTAGGGAACCTGTTGCTTGCATTATGGGGAGCTCACTGCGCTTGCGTATTTTGAGCACTCTGACAGGATCCCACATTAACTCTTCAGGCTGTGTTTGCTCCGGCAACATGGCCAGAGAGTTATGTCTCAGAAGCTCTGTGCTGCACTGATGAGCCCACAAAGGGCAAAACGGTACTTTCTGCAGATTGAGTATATGTATATATATATATATATATATATATATATATATAAATAAATATTTATACATAAGGTAAAACACGAAAAATAAGAACCATGATTTTAACTATTAGTTTCACGATATTTGCAATCATTTTTCTTATTTTTCGTGTTTTACCTTATGTATATTTCTCTGCTATATGCATTGAGCACTTTTCGATACGAATACACAAGATTAAATAAATGCAAATATTTATGAGTATAAGTAATTTGACTATGTATTCGATTGGTTTTCCCTATATTGTCTTGTCAACTTGAAAAATCATTGTTAAGAATCCCAGCTTATTGCAGACTACCGTATAATACTATAGAATTAAGAAACAGCTAACAATTTTCTTGTCCGTCATATTAATGTATTCAACTATTTTTATGGTATATTAAAAATGTCATATGAGAACTGTGAGAATGAACAGTGGATATTAAAGAGATGCTACTGCTTTTTCATTAAAGGACGTAAAACCTCTTATGAAACCAGTTATTGTGGCTTGGAAAATTACTTTCTAGACAAATATTGGTGCTTAGTATAAGACGTTACCAGAGAGTTTTTAATTTGTATTACATTTCTTGCTATAAGCACTCATATTTTAAAGATTAGTCCTTGTTTGACTATGTTTAAATCTAAAAGTTATGAACAAATTTAAATGAAACTTCTCAGTAAATGTTGATAGTAGTGCAAAATCAAAGTATAGATTTTTAGCTTGTACGAGATTTCACAGTTCGTGTAGGATTGTTCATAGCTTCATTAAGTTTTTCATCCTCATCATTATCATCATCATCATCATCATGATAATGATGATGTACATTAATTTACAACTTTTGTTGCTATTAATACAAGCCTGAATTGCTTAGAATGAGGATTACATTAAAAAATCTTAAAGTCCCTAGTTCGATGAATTGTCTCATCAAGGTTATTGTTTGTAATTTTGTTGTTGTTGTTAATTTAATTAAAACAAAACCAGATTATTTGGGTAAAATCCCAATATGGGAAAGAAAAGGTACTGAGAGGAGGTTTCAATCTCTGGGTGCTTATCTGGTTTTTAATATTCTTTGTTTACTTTATTTTTGCAGGGTGCGGTTCATTTGTTTTCTTCTATGGAGAACGATGAATATGACTTGGCTGGAGAGGTAAACAAATGGAGTGCTCTTGTTGATGGCTTACAATCTACTCTAGGAGAATGCGAGTGAAGAAGAAATATTGAAATATTATTTTACTTGGTTAAGCATTTATTCTAAGAAAACATATAATCAGTGGATTTTTTCATTGCCAATTCCCAAAGTGATGTAAACAAATCTAAAATGATACTTCTGGGGAAGTGAAGTATTGCCTTGATACCTGCTTGTAATTCTGCAGAAATATTATACAAATAAATATTTGGAAACCTGCAGTCTTTTTTCTTCCATTTGTCTGCTCTGTCTTTAGAAGCAATATCTTGTCTAAAAATACTACCGTGAAAAAGTTAGCAAATTAAGTATTAATATATAACTATTGTTATTTGAAGAGAAAAATTAGAAAATGAGAAAATGGAAAAGTATGAAGTTATTTTCTTTTAGACGTATCCTTTCCAAAATAATTTGCAATTAATTTTGCGAAAAAGCAAACAACTTTTGCTTGAGATAGTACATGAATATAAAATAGTAAAGTGAATGTGTATAAGATCTTCTTTAAGAGATTTTAAATCTTTTTTCAGTTAAAATGGAAGTTAATTAATCTCATGAAAATTTCGTATTGTTCTTCGGCTATTTTCATACGCCATGACCCATTCCAATAAGGTTTCATATATTGATTCATTTCTTTAGTCAGAAATGTGAATGAGGAAAAAATTCTTAGTTTGGAAGTCGATAAAGATAGAAGTTGTACAGTTAAGAGAAGAATGGTACCGATCACAATGCTTAAAAAATGAACTGCCATTATGACGCTTTTTAAAGCGTGTAAAAAGCATCGATCTGTAGTATGCACAAAGCATTTAACCAAGCTTCTTCTCAGGTGAGCTCTCCCTAAAAATACTTCAATTCACCATGCAGTAGTTTTATATCCCCTGAGTTGCAGTAGTTCATTAACAATGCATTTGTATGTTCATGTCAACAGCGGTGATATGAAAATTATCAGTGGCTATATTAACATAAAAGTAGAGAGAAAGTGGTCAGCTTTATAATGCATTGTAATGATGAACACTGTTAATTAACTAGCCAAACGAAAGAAAGATGTCGTGTACATTTTTACAAGATTTAACAGCTGGGAAAATCCACGAAAAACGCTCAAGAGGCATACTTTTTTGAGCAAGATTTTCCAGACTTTTGAGGTACGTTTATCGATGCGCGTAAAACAATGCCTGGGATGTACGTTAGAACAGGACAAACGGCAGTTCAAGACGATTCTGTATAATCTAAAATATTTTCAATACAGCCGTACCTTTTTATTTCATTCTTTGACGCACAATGGTATTTAAGTATATATTATAGATATCTTTTTTGCGGTCCTAAAGAGTATTGTAATACTCTTATATTTTTTTCACTTAGCTCTCCATTCCTTTCCTTCCCTTCATCCCTTTCTTTTCTCACTTTACCAATCCCTGCTACAACTCTGAAAGGAATCTCATTTCTTTAATTATGCACCAGGTGATTTATTTGTTGCCACTGTAAGCGTACTATGGGTGTGGGGGCCAGTAACATGAACATACATACGACCTTTGCACAATTCGACCACTTAACAGATAAATCACTGTCACTAATTAAGAAATACATGGAGTCATGTGTCCTGTCCCAAGACCCACTCACCTAGGTAATTTCTTGTCGGATTTCTTTCAAATAAGATATGAAAGATGTTCCTACTCAGAAGGGTGGATAAACAACCATTGATAGACAACGGCTTACTAAGGATCCAACATCATACGACTTTTGCCTTGGTTCCGAAAAGCTAACCTAAAAGGTAAACAATTTCGAAGAGAAATGTTTCTGCTGTAAACATTTTCTAAGTTATTAACACTTCCCCATTCATTTTGTATTACAGTAAATACAAAAGTGGGTTGTTCACTGTCAATATAAAGTCTGCGGGTCCTTTTCGGGAAATGTCACAGTAAAAATTCTATCAAAGCCATGTGAAAATACGTAAATTATTAGTTAACCTGACAACAGATCAAGGTGGCTTTCTAGATAATTAGAATTTATAAATTGAGTAAAGTGAAAAAATCAATATAGACAGCAAAAGTAAAAAAGTAAAACCAATAATGTCCGTATTCTTGGTAAGTAGATCAAAACTGGTCCTTCTGACAGGAAAAATATCAGCAGGAGTACGTTCACAGTACATTTCACGCTCCTAAAATTGAATATGTGACATTTCAACTTTGAAAAGTTTTGATGCCTTTCTCACGAGTCATAAAAGGGCATGCTGGAAACATCTACTACAAACTATAGTATATAGTATGACTAATGGAGTTGCTTCGAAATTTTCTAATGGACACAATGTAAAGAGGTGTTCATTTTTGAAGGAGAACCCTCCCTTCTTTAGTCTTTAATGAAATTATTTAATAAGCGGGTCCACCTAAAATTTTATAATGGTTTTTTGAACCAACGATAAGTAGGTCAAGCAATAAAATTTTATTATGTTATCTTAGCAAATAAATAAGCGATAATTGATAACTTGATTGCTAAGATAACTTATTAAAATAATTAAACATTTAGTGGATATGGTTGCCATTTGTTTTACCTAAACATTTGTGAAATGAAATTGAGCAGATTTGGAAATTAAGATCACAAAATAATTGGAAAAATAATGTTCTCTGGCTTTAAGGTCTTTTTTCTTTTATTTCTGCCCTAATATTAAATATAAAATGCTATGTAAAATTTAATTGTACTTACTTTAGGCTTTTATTTAATTTCTTTTGTATAAAAAGCTAATTAATTTACTAAAAATAACATCCCTAAAAGAAACATTAGAGCTCGTAAGTTCTACTGTTTAAGCATTAAGAACGTTTTAACACCAGTTGCTTTAAAGCACTAGTAATCAGTATTAGTTCTTGGTACGTTTTAGTTTAAATAGGCAAGTGGCAAAATGCTTTCTATCTGGACTAGGGGTCAACACCAACCATAAAGGATTTCGGTGGAGCAAAGTCTGACAATAAAAAGAGAAACGATTCCATATGAGATTGCAAAATGCTATCCAATGTACTAAACTACATTACCTGCTGACGAGAACAACTCATGTAGCCTTCATACAAACAACCACTTCCCTAAGTCACCTTTCCTTTGGTATGTCCCAAAGACTGTCAAGATCGCAAGTCAGAAAATTTCCTACTATCCGAGTAACCTGAAGAACAGGCTCACATCCACACTAAGGAAATTATAAAACTAAACACTTTCCTGTATATGCGGCATTATTGCAAAACTACTAACTACTGATCCTAGATATTTCTTCTAATTCATTTTCTACAGATTTTTATTTCTTACTCAAGACAGTTTTCTTTTATGAAATTCTTTAAATCGAGTCAAAAGGACAAATGTCATTTTGACTCTACTTATAGGTTTGTATTAAAATACTATTAGCAATATTTCCATAAAACTAACATCTGAATAAGAAAAAGTAAGGTGATGAAAAAGTTATCTGAAAAAGACAATAAAATATTTTTTTAAGGAAAGAGGAAAACAATTTTGGGATTTGTGTCCTTGTTGTAACTTTACAGGTTAACAGTGGCATCATTACGAAGAAAAATGTTAATGAAAATTTTAAAAATTGGGGAAACAAAACAACCGACATTTGAATGAATCAATAAGTAATATAATTACAGCATTTTAAACAAGCAAATAAATTCTTCTTTACGCATTTTAAAAATTCATATGAATACCTATAAGGCCTTTCAAATACGCACATGAAAAAAATATTGTGTTTAGAATGCAGTGTGCCTATATATTGTCAACACTTTAGCATTACTGTACAATCTTATTCAAACTTTTTTCAATTTCAAAAATTACATCTGTAAAACATTGAAGCTGAAAGCACCGATTATAATGAGAACACTTAAAACATTTAAATGCAGATATAAGGTCTGGCATTTGTACCTCTGTTTTAGGGCCACAGATCCCTTAGTGATTAACAATTAAAGGTTAGAGTATTCAATAGCTCGGACTGCATTTTATGTCACTACGACCTTAAGACTACCGTCTATCTGGTTTTATACCGTTTTAGTCATGCCGACGTTCTCCTTTGTATGAAAAAAAACTACTTCTAAACCATCTTTTGAATGGTATTAACCATTTTAAAGTACAATACTACAGATGAATTATGATTACTTACATTATGTATGAATAGTAAAATATTTTTAAAGTGCAGGGAACATTTAAACACACTTTTTTCATCTTCTTTATACACTCTCTTGGTTGACCTGCAATACCTTCAAAGTTGTGGTAAAAATAATAAAGTTATGAATGCCATATCTTAAACTTTGCCTGCCATAACCCTAGAAAAACACATTATTACCCCATTTGTATATCCCTTGGAGGAGGAAAACGACAACTGGAATATGGTATTAAATACACTGGGCAAGCAAGAATTAAAGTGAATGTTAAGTCTCCTTTAGTTTTGGCTTTTGGGATGTTTTAGGTCACAGAGTTGTTTCTTATTTACTTCAATCTTACTTACATAAACATTATAGGGCTTACTTTGATAGTTGTAGATTTCAGTACAACTTGTAAGAGATTTACTAGAGCACAACAACTATTGTTGAGGTATGGTGAGACCAAACAGGATTGGGTTTCCAACAGAATTGGAAGGTAAGAAGAAAATGAAAAGAGATGGGACACTGTTTTTAAGATCTGGAAATATAATTGTTATGTATTGCTTTGAAAAGAGAGGTGTTTATGCTTTGTCTTCTTTACATGGTAATGAGATTAGCAAATATTTTTTTCAACCACAGACAGTTACTAGTCAACAAACCTAAGTTAGCTGCTCATTACAACAAACATATGAATAATCTTGATAAGCGTGACCAATCTTGTCGGGCAATGTATTGAATTTCAGAAAGTCTGTTACATGGTGGAAAAAAGGTTTTTTAGGCTTGCAGACATGTCCACATAATTTCGTTTTTATATAATCTTAAGAGTAGGAATTTTAAAAAAATGTCATTAAATAATGCTCTGTTTAGTAATGAAAGAATCATTGTAGATAGAGACTAGTTCAAAGCCTTTCTACTGTTGTAATGTTTTGATAAGTAGGAATTTCTTAACAAACTATTTCAATCAAAATAAGGATCAGGTGTAGATACAATCTATTTATTGGAATAAAAATTTGCTCAAAAACCCTTGTTATCTGAGATTCAATGTAGGTAAACTTTACTTTTCGAAGCAAAGAATGTTAACTAATGGTAGATCATGCAAGGGCCTGAAAGGTAACTCTAATATTTACATATATATATATGAATATATATATATATGAATATATATATATATATTATATATATATTTATATATACGGCTCAATAAAATGAACCAATATTAAAACTCTTTTTGAAATTAAGAAAGTTACTATATGCTTACTATATATAAAGTAATCTACTTCACCCTGCAAGTAAATCCTCGGTAGTATAGTGGTGAGTATGCCCGCCTGTCACGCGGGAGACCAGGGTTCAATTCCTCTCCATAGAGGACTTTTGTTTTTGTTTTGTTTTTGATCTTCCTTTTTGCCAATGCATTAGCGTAGCATTTTTTACCTGAAGTTCTAACATTATCTTTCGTAAGATTACCAATGTTTAAATTACCTATTATTTCTATGCCATACTCGGAGTATCAAAGTAATTGCAGCTCTTTGAAGTAAAATGCTCTACCATCAGATTTGTGATCGATCAATACCGTATAATTATCTTGATAGGGACTTTTTAGCCTACTAACTTGCACGTTTTTACCCGAGGAAATCTGGGTACCTCTGCTAGTATGTATATGTATATGTGTGTATATTTGGACTAACAATTTAAAGCAAAACGTGTAGTGACGTCTTCGCCTAATGCATGGACGAATGATTAACTCGATTGGATTGCAACTGTCTTGGGACAATTTCAATGTACACCTCATCTCCTTGCATGGTATGTACTTGATTTGCATGACCCAACAACTTTGCAGTCTTCTTAAGACGTCAAACATTAGTGATGTGTTTGACGCCTTAAGAAGCCCCAGATCTATCGTGCAAGAAAACTGTCAAAGACTGGTAACTGAACTTAATGATGAATTATTAGCCAATGATATACAAGAATATACTGAAAAGCGATATTTGAAGCCTCCCCCTAGATAATTAATTGTTGAATGGATTATGAACACTTGAAATAAACCTGGAGAAGATAACATCGAAAAGTCGTTCAAAGCCTGTGCACTTAATCTAAACGTCGATAGATCAAAGCATGCTTGTATCCACTGCTTTAAACAGGATCAACGCCCTGCAGCTAGTTATGAGAAGCTTGAATGACAATCAAACGTTTCAGATGCTCCACAGAAAATCAATCAATCTGGTCGACATGAGTAACGATAAAGACAATCTCGTTGATATTGGATTAAAATTATGTATTAATTAAATGAAAATATCTATAACATAAGCAAAAAACTTTCAAATTCAATATCATGAGCTAGATATTCAGAACAGAAGTGATAGTGTGCAGCTCTTATTGTGCATGCAGAAAGAAGTGAGTACACATCCTTTCAAACAACAAAAGTACCACTTAACTTTGAGTTTTTCGAGCTTTTAAGTTTCAACAATCAAGTTTATCTCACATTGTTGTTCATTGCCAGCTTCTCCACAGCAAAGTTCAAATTGTTCTAGCTTCTCAGATTGTTTGGGGTTTTTGGGCTGGCCAGTATAACTTTCTTAGCATGTTAATCTGTCTGTGGTGTATGATAACACGATAATTCCTCATAATTTGTCTAGTACAATTTTTAAAAGTAAGGGAGGACATGTAGATCTTTCAATTGGGCCTAGAAACATAGTTTTGGTTGTACTTTGTTGCAGGGGATTTGCTTGCAAAATTTATTTCGGAATAACAATATGTAACGTATGAGTGTTGTTAGCTAAACTATATGGAAAAAATTATTCTGACTGCAGTTAAGACTAATATCTCTGAACAAAGACTATTATAATGACAGCTGGGGTATAACCAGAATTAAATAATGTAATGTACAATAACGTTTATGTAAATTTAATTTTTTAAATTATACACTTGTTTTAAAAACGTATACGCTGAGAACTACAAATAAAATTCTTTCTACAATAAGTATAGTGTTATCATAAGCTAATTTTTCACTGGAAACACTCATTACACTTATTTGTATATTATTAGTCAAGGTAGGTCTAACCAACTTTTGCAATCACCAATTATCTTCATTGTCTCACACAAATTGCATCAATGTCAAAGGACTACTTGATTCACAACGAAGCTGCCACTTTGAAAATGACTGTTTTTAAGAGGTGTCTAAATATAAGAGGGTATCATAAAAAATTGAGAATCTGACAATACAATAAATTGATTCCAATTACAACTTCATTGCATTAACAGCAGCTACAATGGCCAAAAATGTTTCTTCACCCGTTGGTAAGATTTGATCAGCAGGGAGTAAAAAACCGAAATCGCCTCTGTCTCTTAATTCCAAAGCATAAGAGTATTTCACACCAAGAACACCATAGGTCCAGTCGATACTACCACCACTCACTCCATCTTGTGAAGAAAAAAAAAGCAAAAAGGAACTATCAAATTAAAAAAAAAATTATTTTTAAGAAAACTAATAATTACAAAGAAAGATTAAATAAAATTCAATAGAAGAATAAAGTTAGAAAAATAGCTGTATGCCATTGATAATCAACGGATGATATTTTAATTATTAGTAATACAATTGTCAATATAGTAAAATTTTGCAATAAAAAGACAGTTACTTAATAAACACTTAAAAATAACTCCTAGAGTCCCTTTAGGGCTATTGGGTTAAAAACTTATGTTTGTGTGTTTTATGGTACATGGCTTTTCTCTGAAAGCAATTAAACTGGTTGCATATACACTAGGATTTGTACATTAGATATATGTAAGTAAAGGGTAAACGAGACATTCTGAAAGATAATGAATTGTGTGTGTGTGTGTGTGTGTGTGTGTCTTTCAGTTAAAAGGAAATAAATTCTCAAGAAAGGCATTATAATCACGCTCTCTCGCACCAGGAAAGTTTAATATCTTTCATATTTCCAAAAAATAAAGAGATGTTTCAGAGGATGGAATTATCAGAATATACTGTACATGATTAACAATTTTTTCTAGAAAAGAGACTTGCCTACATTGTACTACACAATCGAAACACCTGCCTTCTGTTCTAATGGCTCACTTACAAAATTAGTAATACGACATGTAGTTTTCAAAGTTTTACTGCAGAAATTTCAAGGCTCTTGACATCAGTAGATGACATGCGTTGACTGTAAAAAATAGTAAACGACATTCTTAAGCCAACATATTTGATTCACCAAATATGGGTGTCCTTAACGTATGTCAGAGAGCAGTGCCAGAAAAACAAAATTGGGTCATCAAGAGGGTTACACCAAACATAAAATTCATAGTTGTATAATGCGATTGAAAAGCCATTGATTCAATGTCCTAACGTTACCCTGTCTCCACTATAAAGCAAAATTGGTACAGAGGTCATCCATTATGAGTAGGAATCATTTAACAACAAGCCTTTTTGAGAAAATATAATTTTTCCTTCATAAAATCACCAAAACACTAGGGAGTTAAGGAAGAAAAAATCGCCTTACAGCACGCTATTTCTGTGTGTATTAAAAAATTAAATGCAACTATGAAAAAATATATAAATGAATGTTTAATTAAATAGATAAAGAAAGAAGGTTGTTATCTACACTAAACTCATTAAAGATCCCTTCCGGCACAAACGAACTAGGTAGACTAAAATATACATGCATTAGTGATCATTTTCGTGCGGCAATTCGGCTGGGCCACTACCGCCTTACTGTTAGATAAGACACAACTGACCGGTGTCTTTGACCTCGGCCTTCCTGGAGGCATATGGCTTCTGCTCCGATTTACCGGCGTAAGCTTCACAGTGATTCAACTTTCAATTAAGTTAAATGCTGATAATGGAATATTGTATGATTGCTTTAGCAAAAGACGAAAGTAAGAATTGGTGGACTGGGGAAAAAGAGTGTAATAACTCACGGATCTATACCATTTCGGATTTTCGTCCTTGAAGTAAAACGGATTTCTTAATAAGCAAAGCAAAGAGTGAAATATGGCATCCTGAAAATAGCGTACTTTTGATTTGCACACAAAAATCAAAATCCTGGACAGGATCAAGAAAATGGAAAGAAATTCACAGGCAATGGCAATAAATTTGGAATTAATCAAAGCATGGTATTGAAAAATTCTTAAAAAGGAAACAAACTTGGGGGAAATGCTGCCGCAGGACTTCACAAGATAAAAAGTAAACATGTCTTTGAAGAGGAAGATGTTTACAATCGCGCCAGTTATATGGAGACAAAAATGCTGGAATATCATGCTCGAGGGAACCTACTCTGCTCAACCTGACGTATTCACGAACTCAACTAGTATATGGATGACAGACGATATCTTAGACAGCTCGTAGTCAGTGGAATTGTTGCCTAGCGAGCACTGACCAAAAAATCCGTTTGCTTTTAGACAACTGCTCTGCCTACCCCTCGGACAGAAATTTCAGTCATAGCAACCTATAATTCTTGCCGCCCAATACCACATATGTTTTGCAACCTTCGGAAATGGATATCATAAGAAACTTAAAGGGCCATTACAGAGCGCTGATCAACAAGCAGATTATTTATAACTGGAAAGTGAAACAATAATGGAAATGGCACAACTAAGCAAGTCAACTTCTCTTTGCTACTGAAAAATCTGCAACAAAAGCTACATGGCACTACATGTACCTGTTCCTGATTCTATGACAAAGAAATTTAACCAGAAGATAGACCAAGATAAAGATCCAGCGGTATGTGGGGTACTGACAGATGCAGAGCTTGCCCATATTGTCAAGAGACAAAAGATGACTGAAATAGAGAAAGAAGGCTAAGGAGATGGTGATGTTGAAGAGCTGCAACACAAAACATTTTTGGAAGAGCTATTTTCTGCATGCTCTACAAGTATACCTTCAACAGAAAGAACAGAAAGAATTGCGGCAGCACTTTGACACTACAGAAAATAAAGTAGCGCACCATGGAATAACGGAAAAGAACCAAACTTCCATCACATCATTCTTTCAAATAAATCAACTTGAATTGATTCCTTTGCATTTCAATTTAACCCTTCCCAGCAACTTTTCGCTTTTAGAGTAAAGTATAAAATAAAGAATAGAAAAAAGAATGTAGATTTAAAGCTAAAAAATCTCATGCATAAAGAGGGACAGTATCTTTTGGTGGGGGACGTAGTCTACAGAAAAACTGGTTCCTATTTTGCATAAATAAAAGGGAAAAAAATTTAAAATTTAAAAAAAGACAAAAGCAAAAAAAACCTGATTAAATTGTGACGTTATGTTTTCAAGCAAAGGTCACCCCGGTTTTCGCATGGGCAACGGTAAATAACCCATTTTGAAAAATGGTATTTTACCATCTTCATACTGTCCACAATACATGTACAAATAACAACACGTTCGGCTTCAAGCACAACAAAGTCGGCGTTCAAAGCCCATATTTGTTTTGTGGTAACTACTGTATTGTAAAGCAGTGAAGCTTTGTTGAAGCTCTGTATGAAGGTGGCCAATGTTCGTTAGAGCTGCTACTAATTCCCTGGTCTAAGCACCGAAAAAATAAAAGCTGAATTGATTGATTGCTCTCATATTAGAAAAATGATGAAAGAAAGAACATTTAATGAATAATACTGAAGCAACAACATGGGATACATAGAATAATGGTAACAGACTTCTTTGGCAACACGAAATCAGTAAACTGTGTTAAAGGAGTAAATAACATACTGGAGAACTTTAAACAGTTGCGTGTAAATATGAGCAAATACTGCATTATTGCAAAAGGCACCTTGATGGATTTCCAGTAAATCCTGGTGACATCAGTGACAAACAAGGAAAACATTTCTATTAAAAACTTTAAGCCAATGGACCAAAAGCATCAAGGTAGAAGATATTTTCAGGGCTAGTGTTGAGACTTTGATCTTCTCAAGGTTCAACACTTGAAGAAATCATAGAAAAATATTTTTAGCCTTAACAATTAAGAGTTCAATATCAATTCCATATCAATTAAAAAACTTACAAAGAATTCTTGATGGCTGTCCATAAGTATAATTTGTTCCATATGGTTTTTCTAGAGCTTTAATTGCTATCTTTGCAACTCTATCCTGCAAACATGAATGACAGGAAGCAACAAACACATGAGAATGCATTAACAAGCAATTTAAATCTATCCTTTGCAAAACAAAATCTATTGCATTATGTATTACAATAAAATAAAAAGGCAAATGTTAGGAATAATTAATTTTGAACTGTTCATGCCTTATCTGCAGAGTACGGTCATCATGAGATATTTAGCGTTGTTTTATTAAATATTTCTTTTTTATTTACATGGTTTACAACTTTTTCGCATAAATTTTGACTTGGCTTGGTAAGATACTAAAACTGCTGCCATTAAGACTATTTTACAGAGACTTCCTCTTAGTCAGTCTGGCTTTTATATCCAATTATCTCTGCATTTCATGGCTAGCAACAACTGTTCCGGAAAATTTTAGGTATTATTAAGCTTTGTATTTCAACGTCTCTCATTTGTTGTGTTTATGACAGGAGACTTTTTTGTTAAGCAAATATCTTATGCAATTTCTTAATGTTCAATTTGGAGTTTTTAAAAGTTTTTAAACAACCTCTCCATGTGAATATTACTCCTCTATATTTTTAAACTTTTATATGTTAACTGATAACTACATGATGATTGATTTAAATTTGATTCGTAATTCCTATACTCAATGAGGTCTTCAAATCTTCTCTTCCAGTGTTTCAATTGTTAAACCCAGTAGAGGAAAATGGAACTACATCAACTTGAGTCAAATTCAACAAGTATTCAATTGATTAATATTGTCATGATCCCTGTATTGGCTTTAACAAATATTATGAAACTAGAACTAAAAATAAACAAAAGGAATAGTAACAAAGAATCCATATATAAAACAACACAACATATTATAACAATACTAACAGTAAAGTGATAAAAAGTTGAATAAATGACAGCAATTAATAATAAAAAAAGCCAAAAAAGGGGGAAGAGAGAAGTTCTCCTTCTTTTCCATTTAAGAAAAGAAAATCAAATAATCAATAAACAGCAATTTAGCAAAAAGCTGTAAAAATTTGAAAACATAATAATAACTTTCTGACTGAATTAAAAGCAAAGAAAGTTCACCTGAAATAATTTAAGCACCATATATCTTTGTCTTTAAGAGGAAAAGAAGGAGAAAACCAACAAGATGCAAAAGATTGTATAAGTTATTGAAAAGTCATTGTAGGTATACAAGATTTCATATTTGATTTGGCAATGCATAACGTAATGGTCGGAATCACTGAAGAAAAGCTGAAACATTTACCTTCAAAAATTGGTGATATGGTTATTGTGTTGAGTTATTTTGAAAAACTTAAAAATTTAAATTTAGAAAGAAAATCATCTCTTTGTCGCACTAAAAATTACGTCGTTTAAAACAGAACCAAAGCTTCAGTAAAGTCGCGCAGTTTTAAAAATTACCAGGTGGGTTCAACATTAAACGAACAATTATTTTGAAAATTGTCATTTTTCACTGCGGACGCTTGGCAAAATTCACTAAAAAAATTGTTTTGCTACTAAAACACTATTTTGCTTAGAAGGGTGATATTTCATAATAAAACTTGTCATAAATTTAAATTCTATTATGACATATCACCCATCTGAGCAAAATTGTGCAAAATTCTGACCAGCCAGACAACTACAAATACCTTTTTGAACTTGGTGAGGTTGGAAATTTCAGGGCCCAACTGTACAGTACATAAGCAAACTTTGACTGTTGGAAGGAGTCCGAGCGAGAAAAAAGCTCTCTCGGACTCCTTCCTTCACTATTCTATTTTTACAAATACTGGATGGATTCTCGTTTTGTATAGGTACTTGGTTTAGCTGCTTCTGTTGTAGATCTTGAAAACCCAATAGTTTAAACAGAATTTACCTAATATTTGAAGTATCCACCTTTGTTTTTAGATTGGTTTATGATGTCAAAAATGTAGCTAACCTTAGAGTAAATATTTCTAACTTTTTTACGTTAATGTTAATACATGTTAATACATTTGTGATACTTAATGTTGGTTAGTGTGAACATTACTTTATATTGTCTAGCAACGACTTACAATTTCGTGCCAGTCTTTTGGATGCCTTTCTGTGTACGACCAAGGTGTTAACCACATTTGGCTATAAGCATGGATACTGTAGTATGCTGTCAGTGTATTTTGTATACTATGCAAGTACTTTGCAACACTGAACACCTCTATTTCAGAAAATGCTGAAGGGCCTCGATAAATTTCAGAACATGGGTTAGTACTTGTTCCAATACCTAGAAAAACAAATGACAAATTCATAAATGTGAATACATTTACACAAAACACCTTGAGTATTCTTCACTGGACAGAATTTGGTATTTTAAGTCGAGGTATTGTGGTCAAATGCATTTAAGTTTGACTTGAAGGCAATTGCTTCTGTCTTTTGTACTCAATTTGTCCAGAACAAAAAAGTTGTTGGTCTTGACTATAAAAAAAAGATAATGATAATGCTAGTAATAATAACGATTATTGATAATATTTTATATGTTTTAAGGCAATGATAATAGCCATGACAATGATAATGATAATGATACTTTAAAAGATCATGGCAATGATACCAATGATGTAAATGATGATTCTTACAAATCATATTCCAAAATTGGAGCTAACGAAAAGGGGCTTTTTTATGGGTTAACTCCGTGCATTGACACACATCTTCAGCATTTTATCTGTAAATAACAAAATAACAAAATTTAGTTTTACTATCTTATTAAGATAATGTACGGTGACAATCAATGGGAATAAATACAAACATGAATACAGGCATTAAGAGGTCAATAACTACTATAACAGCTGATTATAACTTAATAAATAATTTCCTCCTCCTGTATTCGTCCTTTGTATTGATTGATGGTCTGACATCCCGAACTTGAAGTGCTTCCAAAGTTAACAAAAATTGATCTCCAAAAATTTTCTCCAATATTTCAAATCAGTTTCACAAATTTACTTGTGATTTATGCAATGTCAGTAAATCCTAGCATGGGTCAAAAAGAAATTTTTATTGCTAAAAAAATAACCAGATTATGAGTTCAATATTACCTAGGTAAAAAGGGGCTTTAGATCCTCATTTTTGTATTGGAACAAGAACTAGATGTTTCTAACAGTTGATAATATTTGACTGAATTCAATACTTCATTGAATTACTAGGCTAAAATGGATAAAGAAATTATATACATTCATACAGAAAGATCAATAATATGATTTGAGCCCAAAAAATAATAGAATAGATCGGGTTATTTTGGTTTCTTACAATTTAACACTGCTCCTCATACAAAAGTTCTGATTCAGAGTCAGAATAAAGGGTGTAACTTTTTTTATCCTTCACAGCTCGCTTAAATATTTTCTGTCTCGTGGTATCTCCCTGACAGCAGTTTCTTAAAATTTTGTAGCCTGGTCTAGTTAGGTGACAATAATGATTCCTTTCAATCCATACTCCCATATTATTTTATTTTTGACCTTTGTGCTAATCGTGAATATTTCTTCTCTTTCCTGTTTGATGGGTGGTTAATCCTTACACAGAACAATGGTTGATTGTGATGACTGCTTTTTTCTGCAGTAAAACATTCACCCTCTGTTTTTCCAAATTCGGTTTTGTTGTAAGATAACTTCTGGAATTTCATAATCACTATATAGGGTAGTTGTTTTGTAATTGATGAAAGTTGATTGGGATTTGAGCTTAATTGTTCAATAATTGTGAATATGTTCTCTGGGCCTAACTTTAAATGTCAGGGGTAAGAAGTCATTTTTATACAGCTTTGTTTCTATGGTTATCATGGGCCCTTTATTTTCAAATGAGGTTATGAAACCTCTCTCTCATATATATATATATATATATATATAGGAAATATAATAGAAATATAATAGTGAAATCGGATGAATAATCTTAAATATTATTTGTATAGAAATTTATATTTTGTGTTTAGTATAGCTAATGAATGTAAAATATGAAACTTAAAAGGGCTTTTCATATATATATATCATAAATATATACTACAAATTATATACCTATACAATATATATGTATTTATATATATTTATCTATTGGTGATTTAATATATTAAACTTTTAAGTATGCTCATTTCTTTTCNTATATATATATATATATATATATATATATATATATATATAATTATGTGATAAAAGTTTTTAATTGAAACTGGAGAAATATAATAGTGAAATCGGATGAATAATCTTAAATATTATTTGTATAGAAATTTATATTTTGTGTTTAGTATAGCTAATGAATGTAAAATATGAAACTTAAAAGGGCTTTTCATATATATATATCATAAATATATACTACAAATTATATACCTATACAATATATATGTATTTATATATATTTATCTATTGGTGATTTAATATATTAAACTTTTAAGTATGCTCATTTCTTTTCTCTAGTTAATTGGATTACGTTGTTTTCTTTTAATTATCTTAGTTTATACTAAATAAATGTGTTCTATAGAGGTCTTTATTGTAGACATATATTCAGAATAAATTTACTGTAGCCTTACCACTGGGGAAAAAAAGAATGTAAACTAGTCTTACAGGCATTACTAACACTAGCATAATCATTCCAACTTGTTTTGTGTAACATAATCTCATACTAGGTATGCGATTAGGTTTCATTCTATTATTTTAAAGTTGGTGTTTTTTACATTCTTCCCTGCTTACTGCTTTTTTATTCCTTTGCTAAAACTGCTTAATGAATTCATTTTACTTCTTGGACTATAATGTAATATTTCCAGGTACCACAACAATATTCTATACCCATATGTGATGAATAACACGAGTAGTGAGATAATAAGTTAAGGAAACCTTAGAAAAATTATTTTAATTAAAACCGTGGGCCATTGAAACTATTGCCAACTAAAACAATTGGAACATCTTTGCAGTTTTCTTCTCTCTCGTTTGATTTGTCCCAACAGGGGTCGTCGTAGCAAATGCACCGTCTCCTTTATGCTCGGTACTATGGCGCACCACTTGTCAGGCTTTTTGCTGCCATATCAAGATTAATGTTGTCAATCTACCTGCAATTGTCGATCCACCCGCATGGTCTTCCCCTTTTCCTTTGTCCTGGCAGGTTCATTCTCATACATTTCTTTCCTACGTACTCTTCATCTCTCCTTTCTACATTGCTGTACCACGTCAACCGTACCTCTTGCAACTCTATGGAAGCTTCCTTAAATCCAGCCCCTCTCCCTCCTTCTTAATTTGTAACACGCCCCAGTCTAGTCATACCAGATGCCAAGCGTAGCATTTTCATTTCTGCTATTTCGAACTGGCTTTCTTGACTTTTGGTTAGTGGCACTCTTCGCATCCCGTATAACATTGCAGGTCGTACACGGGTCTTGTATACCTTGCCTCTAATTTTAATTGGTATGTGTTTGTTGCGTACCACACCAATTGTCTTCTGCTGGTTGTTCCACCCAGCTTGAAACCGCTTCTTTCCCTCCTTCTCACTTTCTCCGTCCCTCTGGATAGTGAAGACCAGTTATTAGGACTCTTCAACTTATTGTTACGTCTACAACATAGATCTTTATTGCCGGTCAATCTACTTTCTTGTTCAGAGATAAATTCTGCTTTTGATCTGCTGATCTTCTATCCCCTCCTTCTGAGTTGCTCCCTCCAGCACTCCAGTTCTCATGCAGCAACATCCTTTTCTTCTTTGAATAGCTCGGTCGTTCCTACAGCACTGTGTACTAAGATCTTAGCAGCCATAAACATCCCCTGTATCCCCCTAACCTTTGGATACTTTTCTTCACTTCTTTGCTCCTGAGACAGCACCACAGCACTTTCCTTGACATTCTAGGCCTTTTCCAGGTCGATAAAGATATAATGAAGATCTTCTTATCCTTTTATGTATTTCTCTGCCACGATTTGTTTTGGCTAAGATGGGGTTCACTGTGCTTCTACTTGGCATAAACCCAAATCACTGTTCTTAATCTGTCCGTCGCTTCTACTCCTACCGTCCACCACCTGTTTTCAATGCTTTAGAGTGTGACTAAGGGCCTTAATACCTAAATAATTTGCACTGTCTTGAATATCTCCTTCATTCTTTAAGTCTCTGGGATGTTGTTGAACAGCGTTACAAGAATCTCCAGTTCTTTCTCTCCCAGAACGTTTCCGACTTTAATTGGTATCTCATCAGGTCCCACTGATTTTCCATTCTTCACTTGCGTTCTCCTTTTCCTAGGGTTTTCTTCATCAAACACCTTTCCAAAGTGGCATTTCCATTTGTCCAAGATATCCTCTTTGTCAGTTAACACCCTTCCATTCTCGTCCTTTATCATCTTTACCTGTTACCTGTTGAACAACCCTGGGTGCCTTGTCCATTTGTTTTGCTATTCTGTAGATCCTCTTTTGCCCTTTCGCAGTGTCTATATGACCGTACATATCTTCATATGTTTCCTGCTTGGGCGTGGCTACTGCTACTTTTGCTTCTCCCTTTGCTCTGAGGTACTCTTTTCTGTTCCCGTCACTCTGATTCTTGTACAAAACTATGTAGGGTTTCCTTTTTCTCTAAACAACATCCTGGACCTCCTGACCACCATCACGTTTCGTTGTCCTTATTTTTCCCTTCTATACTTTTTCTGAGCAATGCTTCGGCCACACACCTATTAAATCCTGCTGTTGTTTTCCAGTTGACAAGCCACTCCTCTCCCAGCTTGCTTTGGAATTTGGATTGGAACTGTACCGCAAGTTCCTTGTTCTGCATCTTCCAACACCTTATCTTAGCCGGCTTCTTTTCTGTCCTCTTTATTGTCATCAGCATTCTTAGGGTGCAGACAACGGGTCTATGCTGGGTTGTTACATATTTGCTAGATATTACTTTACAATCTGTCAATTCTTTAAATGTCCCCTTTTGCAAAGAATATAATGGACCTAAGTGATTATATTCCTGCTACAATACGTTGCTCCATGTTGGTTTTCTTCCTAAAAGAATGTGTTAGCAATCGCAAGATTGGACCTTGTAACCATACTGATGATGGTGTCTCTTGCTCGGTTTGTTGTTCCTTATCCATATCTTCCTAACACTCTTTTGTCATCTACGTTTCCTCCACCAACTTTCCCATTTTGGTCTCCTCCAACAAACAACCCTTGTCCTGGCAACTTGGCAATCGTCGCATCAAACCTTCTCTAAAAATCTTCTTGTTCTGCTTCTTCGAATCATGCTTACGGGGCATAATCGCTAACCACACCAAGGTGTTCATCATTTACTTCCAATCTAATGGTCATCAATCGGCCCGAAATCCTTTCCACTTTCATATCGCCTGGTACAAGCCTTTTCTTTAAATTTATGCTGACCCCATTTCTTGAAGTGCAGTAGGCAGGGTAGTATCCCTTGTAGCCCCCTCAGATTTCTCTAGGTTTGGTTCATTTTGATCTCATCACACATAGTAGTTTTAGCTACCTCCTTTCCATCAGAGCTTATATTTCCCTTGTTCCTGTCAGACAACGTTCAGAGATCCCATTGTAATCTTCAATTCCATACTCGGCTTCATTTTCCTGTCTCCTCTGTTAGCAATCTTACTTCTTCCGTCTTCTTTGTGGGATTTTTTTTGTTTTACCAGTAGCATAGTTTCCATTACCACACTAGTTCCTCAGAGCAAAGGCGGTTATTATTGACCCAGGGCACGACCTATCCGGTCTCAATGCTATATTAGTTGTCATTTGCTCTTAGGGATTTGGCAAACTTCGTTTGCCCTGGATCGCCCCCATCCCCCCGTCTTACAAGGCTGGTTGACAGCATAAAGGCTTCCGTAATATAGGGAGGGGTGTCGCTGGGAATATGCAAGTTAGGGTTGCCCTTTCCCTGAGGTTCGGGATGAGCCTGCAAATCTAAGAAATGTCTTCATACCTGGTCCCTTATTCAACATCAGTAATACATATAATAGTTAATGTAGTAAAATTTAAGTTAATTGACCTTCATAGGTTAATGAAATACAATATAAATTGCATGGCACTTGAAATTTGAGGAAAAATCAAATTGTACCGACCAGAGGAAATATTATCAGAGCTAATAAGCCATAATAATATACAACTAATATGTAACTACTAAATAATAAACTAGCTGTATATGTTCTTAAGAAATATAAACATATACATCTAGTGGCTGTAGTCTTCATATCTATCGTAAGCTTTCTCTGTGAGTAATATATTATATGTCTCATCTCTCTATTTTAATTTCCATCCAGTCCATTTTAGTTGCCATTGGTTTTAATACGGGGAAATAATGTAAAACATTAATAAAGAAATTATACTTCTACAAAATAAATGCTTTAAGGTAAGTCGTAGCTTACCAGTTGACCATTTGTAATCCCAATTCCGGTTTGGATCAGCTCCAATACAGTGAGCATATGGTTTTCGTGTTTTACGCCATAAGCGGTCTGAAGTATGTGTATATTCATACCCATCGACATTGAATACAGGTACAACAATAAAGTCAACTTTCGCCAATGCTTCTTTTACCTCGTTCCGGTAACGAAGTCCATTTATTAGCTATATTTAGAAAGCAAAACAAGACTTCTATTTCAACACAAATAAATCTAGATTCGGTATATATTCAGTGTTTAGATATATACTCGTATATTACGTCTAAATAAATGTCATGTTTTCTATCAATTAATTATGAATGATTTTATGACTATTTGACTGACTTCTTTTTAGTCAACAAGTAACTAATTTATCTACTAATTTACCCTTGAATTACTTGGGTGATTTACCTTCTTGCCAGTCTACCATTCACTCACTTACCTTCGGACTCTTTACACTGGTTTATTTGTTGATGTGGACATACCTATTTCTTATATATTCACTCATGCAAATACCCATAAGTTAACTTTATCATTTGCTCACTCAATTAATACTTTCTCGACAAAAGTTAGTGCATTGAGATCCCTTGATGACGCTTTTTCTGAATATGATATTTTGACTACATTTGGCGCTTTGGACTTTGGGACACTTTGATACTAGATTTTAATGTCTGTCTTTTGGTCTTGACTATAAATTGAATCCAGATTAGTGGTGGTAGAGGAGGTAAAGAGATAACAGAATATGGCTTGAAATTGGGAATAAACTTGACTTGTGCTTTTGTTTTGCCTTCCTTATTACGTCTATAGCTTATTGCTAATTGTATGGTATACAAGCTCTTCAAAAATCTGATACAAACAAAATTTGATTGCTATCTCATCTGTCAACTTGTTTTTTTCCTTCTTATCTTTTTCCAGCAATATGCTATCTAATAAATCCCTCCATGTTCTTAATTTATACTATTTATGTGCAAATTTCTCTTGATCATCGAACAGCTAGAAATTCAATGCAAGGTAGTTTTTATCTTTCTGATCCAAAACCATGCTTTAATCATCAAAAGAGAACCAAAGGTCAACATCAGCCTGGAATTGGGAAAATAATCTAAAATTTATTTTGTTTTGAAAATTAAATTTTACAAGGTTTAAAAATTGCAAAGGAATTAAGTATAATTGTGATCATCAATAATAATAATAATAATGATGATGATGATGATGATGATGATGATGATGATGATGAAGGATAAAGTACGGTAATAATGAGAGGGAAAATAAGAAGAAGAACTAGCAGAAGAAAAAGAAGACAGTTTACTGAATACAGTAAGGCTGTATAAAAAAAAGTTAAATAGTATAGAACATTTCCCTTTTTGCCCTTTGCAAAGTGGAAGGTTTTTAGCCTTCATCACCTCAATTCTGCATTATCTTTTTTGTTTCTTTAAAAACACCATCAAATTTTAGTTTACGTTTTCAGGAAAACAAATGCCTAATGATGAGAATGACAAACAAATACAAAATGACAAAATAATGATACCTGGGTGATGATATACATGCATGTTGCTGGGGAGATCCACTCTCTTGCATGTATTCCACAATCAATGAATATTGATTTCTTTGGAAACGACGTATCACTGTATATCTGGAGAAAGGTAAAACTACACAAGTACTTTTTGTGTCTTAATTTTCTTACATTAAGATAATGGGATCAATAAGAAAATATTTTCACTTGTATCAGAAATGAGAGGACAAAAATTTTGCAACAAATTCCAAACTAAGAAAAGGCCAACAACAGCCAGGAAGAGAGTTAACAACTGCTAAGATAAGTACTCACTTGAGAACAAACTTTAAAGCCAGGGAGAGTGTAGTATTGGGTAGGGCAATGTGCAGCAGAAAAGTATTTTATGAAAATAAATATTTTGTAATAGCAATCAGACTAAAATATCCTAACCTACCTCAACTACCGTGGAGAAATTTAAAAAATTCTTTCTACCTCAATAATTTTATCCCTATATGGCCATTTCATCTTGATAAATCTCTATCCTACTTACATTTTGGAACATAATATCCCAATATTACTTCACCTTTATAATAGGATTTCTGTATTTTCTTAATGGTAATACTTCTCAGTTCTTTTTCTTCCAAAACAAATTATTATTTCTGTGTAAGCCAACTTCATCTTAGTCATCAACATTTAAAATTTTGACTCTTTTTTCTATTGTTTGAATGACAGTTTAAGAAATACAGTACCATGATTACTTATACCTCAGCAATAATTTTATATCACCTATTACATCTGCCTTTTTTCTTTACCCCTTTTTCACTTTACCATACATAGGGTTCCTTTGTAGACTCTGGATGGTTAATGATGCTTAAATCCTTTTCTTTGATAAAAACCGCATGGTTTACATCTATCAAGTTTCATACAAATATCAACAGTCTAAAATTTAAATATTTATTTATTCCATATATCATATGTAATATATCCTCGCCTTTCATATATTTACCATTTTGTCCTTTGCTAATCAATTACGTGATGTACTTCATGATCATGTGCTTAATTCAATTAATAATTATATATATATATATATATATATCATTTAGAGTGTTACTCTAAATAAGAAGGTTACCCTTATAAGAATGAAAAACCTCCGTATTTTATACTAATTTGCGATCTACTTGTAGTTTTCCCTTACAATTCTCAACAAGCGTGCATGTAAAAACCTTGAGATCCAGTTTTAAATTATTGCTAATATGGTGTAGCTGCCTACTCCCTAGTGCTAAATAGAAGATGGATTTCTAATAATAAAAGGGATCGGAAATGTTAGTCAATATTAATAGTGCAGGATCTGTAATTAATGATGGGAATCTGGTTTTTTTAATTTTTTTTATTAAAACACGAAAATTACAGTTGGCTCTTCTAGATCTAAAAGTTTTCGACAATCTACATTAATAAGTCAAATAAAGTTGTTTTTTCATCACTCTTCTAGACAACAGCATCACTTTTTGTTTATTCTGTTTTTTCAAACTTCTCTGTGCTTCAGTTATTGTTAGCTTCATTTTCGTAGCCCTTGGGATAAATAATGCCGATGTGGCGTTTTCATCAAATGCGCTTTGAACAGCACACGAAAAACGAACATCATGTACACGTTATCCTCATTACAAATATCGACAATGAAATAATCTGATTTAGATTTCCTGAAACACTATATTGCAACAGCGATTTCAACTACTTCTGCTTTGTCTTGTGGGTTAGTTTCAGAGGGCTCAGCATCATCAACATTACTTTCTTTCTTTCCTTCTGAATCTTTTATTTCGGTAAGCTTAACAACTGCATTTAAAACTTTTTCGTCTTATTCCGTTCGTGAAATTATCTTCTTAATTAACAGTCTGGATTATCTGATGAGTACTTTATTCCATGCACTTCTCTCGGAATTCTTTTATTTCCCTCACAGGTAAAGTAGCTTCGTAAAACTGAACGGACTCGGGATTGGTGCTGCGTCTTTAAAAGGAACATGCTTCTTTTCCTTTAACTTGAAACTCCGCTTTATTTTGTTGTGTTGTTTTTTGTAGTTATGGTATATATTCAAAATTCAACACAAATATTCAATGTGATATGCCCCATTTGCTTTTCATGCAGTGTGTCTTTGATGATTTCTGATGAGGTCAAATACCTTTCAACTTGTTAGGTAGTCATCAGAGCCATCTAGTTCATTAGTAACAAACATCTACTAGAAAATGTTAGTAAAATTGACGTCAATATTTTTGAGGTTTTGTCAGTTGATTATTCTTTTTCAAAAAGGCAGGGAACTTTCTTTGTATCTGCTTGTAATTTTTCGATCTTTAATTTTATTTCCAAACCAAGGTAACATGGTCTCAATTTCTGGGGAGAGTATGTGTCATTCACTTTAATAAAGCCAGCTATTTCACCATCCATAACGACAAGCATATATCCACTTTAGACTAGTTTTTTTCTTATTTCTGTTATTTAGTGGATTCCATAATCGCCATCTACCTAAATTGCATAATCTTTTAAAGTAAACGGATTGTAACCATTAGGCAAGTTACTTAAAATTTTTGACTTCTTATCTGACCTGCATGAACCACTTTGAGACCAATGAAACTTTATATCACCTTCAAAAATCATCTTTGTACGAGTTCCTTTTCCCTTAAAAACATACTCTAGTGTGACAGACTTTGAGTCAGAAAACTGTGACTCTTTCCCGAGATAACAAATGGTTCTTTTTCATTAACGTTTCTTCGCCTTTAAGGTTAAGGATCTTTCGCATGAAGCCTTTATTACGATGTACTGGCATCTGGTCCTTATCAATGATAGATGGATCCATTTTATACCTTTCAATGAGTTGTGGCGAATGCTGAAGACACTTACTAAGAAAAGCCGACTAAGTCCTCCATCTAATTAGACTATCTTTTATTTGGCTTTCCCTAATCCCATATTCTCTTTCTGATATCTTTATCTCTTGATTCCCGAATTTCAACTCTTCTGACTCTGCTATAGGACTTTTACGCGAACACTCGATACAATTTATTGGCTTTCAGTTTGAACATGCAAAGTGGTGAAAGATCTTTTATTGATTCTCTAATATCAATAAACTTGGTGGATAGAGCATCTCTACCTCTGGAGCTTTGAATTTGCACTTTCATGAAAATGCTTTTTTTGCTTCTTTTTGGGTGATGTACAGGTAGAGGTACCTCTACGTCGGTCAATTTGATTAAAACATCTAGTAGCAGGTTTTATTGCTTTACAGAATTGTGGATCCTTAATCTTTACTATTGCAACATCAATGTAAAATTTTCAAACTGCTTGCTATGAATCCACCAGTAAGTTTTGTAGGACGTTTCATCCTATTTGAATCATATCAAGATTTTTCCTTCATTTAGGGCCACTTCAGCACTATGTTCTTCTATCATTTTTGTATTCAGCTTTGCAAGCTGCAACTTTTCATCTATGAGGAACAGGCATATATGCTTCTTGGTTTATTAAACACTCTAGCTCTCATGAATGCGAACAGAAAGTAAATGCGCTTCCCACTTCTTAATTCCTCGTATCATGTTAGAATATATGAAAACTAGTTTTAATAAAAAAAAAAGGAAAATCATACAATGACTTCAATTTAAATCAAATGCAATAAAATATCTTATCATATTTATGTACCAGAATGTGTTGAAAAACTTTGAAAAATTAATAATTAATGAGACTATTATTCAGGAATAGAGAGTAGCATAACAAAGGAAAGATGCTTTTTATTAGGAGCGATTTTAAAGACTAGTGGGACGCATTTTGATAGAGGGCTTAATTTTTTCTTCCATGCAAAATAAATATCGTTAGATTACCTTTATAGCATAAATTTTTCTTCCTTCGTATGTTGTTCCGATGACGTGTAAGTTGGTATTAGATGGATGCGACTGCGAAAGAAAGCGTAGTTCACGAACTATCTAAAATAAGGAAGATGAGCACATAAGAAAAGTGTTACTAATACATGGACTGTACAGGACTTTTGCATTTCTTGTTAGAAAACAACTAAAAATCTAAAAAAAAATCCTGATTGCCACAATAACATGTATGGCGTCAATAAGCAAGTTTTTATTATATTTGAGAGATAATTAGTTAAATGTAAATAACTTACGTCTGACAATATATTTACAAAAACTGCTTCTAATTGAACTCCTGGGGCCGTAAAGAGGCAATGAAGAAGAGTAAATAGATAGACGACCTCAGTAAACGCTAACTGTATCGGTACTAAATTTCTTTACTTGTCAATAAAAGAGGGTCATGGAAGCAAGTTCTGTCATTGCCAGCAGTCTTGAGTAACAAGGTATCACGATAAGTGAATAAATTGTAGATTATTCTTCATACTTCATGCACCAAAGCCCATACATCAAGACACTTATTTCAGCATTTCTTCACACTTTCTTCTATCTCTTCTTCTTATCCTCCTTTATAGTTCAAAGTCGATCTTAGGTATTTGAATGTATTGACTTCTTTTAGCCAAGATCGATGTCCGTCTTTTACTATCATCTCGTCACATGCACTCTACGAACATGCCATTACTTCTGTTTTTATTGTAATTACCTTCAGGCCCTTGCTCTCCATCACTTCTTGCCACTTTCCAAGATTTCCTCGGAGTTTCTTCTTTGATGCTGCGGCAATAGCAAGATAATCAGCATAAAGACGCTCCAAGAGTGACTGCTACCTCATGTTCTTCAAGAGTTCTTCAATTACTGTGATGAAAGGCCAATGACTTAATGACAATCCTTGTTGTAGCTCTACATTAACCAAGCCTCCTTTCATCTTTACAGCGGTCTTTGCTCTCACATCTGCACATTTATTGTAATATCCGGACCAGTTTCTCTGACACTTCTTTCTCCTCAGCGTCCAAAGCACCATTTTTGTTTGCTACTCGGTCGTGTGGTTTTTTCTTGTCTGAAAAACCTAAATGGAGTGATTCGTTGCCTTATGGCTTATTCTATTGTAAATATCTAACATATTAAGTCGCATCTGTTATTGCTTTCTTCTTTATGAATCCAAATTGTCTTTTGTCTCTGTCAGCTACTTTCATCTACTACTCTCTCCAAGATAGTCATCTCATGTTTCATCAGTTTAGTTCCACTGTACTTGCGAAAAAATTTTTATACAGGGACCTCATCCATACTATTCTGTTCAAATCAGCTACCCACTGTATGTCTTGCTTTTCAAAGGGTAATTAGCATATCAGCTATAGGTTCAGATGACCCTGCAACCTTTCTACCTTTCATAGAATTCTCAATAATTTCTTTAAAAAATGTTTTTTTTTGAGAAGTGAGAAGTACCCCTCAAAAGAAACACCTACACAATACAGGATGAATAGTAGTCGAATGTCGACTTGACATCAGCTTATTAAAGTAAAAGCTACCTCTTTATTTTTATGACCACAACTACTATCTAAAATTAAATTGCCTCGTAGCATATATAGTTAATCATAACTGGTTACTAAATTAACTACCTGTGTGCCCTGGTAACCTTAATTTTGCTTGTTTAGAGAAAAACAGTCATTCAGGGGTTCGGGCAAATTGTTTTCTTTTCAGTTTGTGGCATGTAATGATCTTTAATCAAAACCTTTTGCATGGTAAGCAGATGATGTATTAGAAAGAACATTTCTGCAGTGGTTTAAACCAAATTAAGAAAAGAACTAAAATCAAACAAAATTAAGATTTAAAATGGATTATTTAGAATCAGCTGTCAGTATTCTGTTAAGTTCCTTATATTAATAAGATCCTATGACTATTTAACTAGATTCCAAAATCTATCCGTATGCCACTTGCTGAATTAATATAACTTTAGCTCTATGATCTGTTTAAAAAAATCCAGCTGATATAGAGCCGATCAAACCTTGTAGGTCATTGAATTATTATCGGGGTACTCTCCAATACCTTGCAGATAAAACAATTAAAGAGCGTTCTCCTAGGGAGAGTATACATGCCTGATTTTAGTGTATTACTTTTGATCCATATTAAAAGTCATCTAATAGTGATTGTTTGTTCCTATACCTTGTATGGTCGTAAATAACCAGCCTAATATCAGTATTCCTAAAAAAGAAACTATCTTTTGTTTGTGAAAATCATTTGAGTCAAAGATACTACTTTGGGTTGTTATTGATAACGCAAGTTATTATACTGTATTGCATATGTTTTATTTGAGCCAATGTCTAAATAACTGTCACATATTTTCGTCGAGAAATGAATGACTGGCTCCTCAAAATTATTGTGCCTTGGTGTGTTCCTAACCAAAAAAGATCACGATTATTATGGAATTAAATAGAACTTATTACGTTAAGGCCAAATATCAAAATTTTCTTCTTTTAATTGTGCATCCAGTGGGGTCAAATTCACAAATAAGAATTTGATTCACCTCTGTGGAAAATACCGCTTGCATTTCCTGCACAAAATGGCTTACAGGCATTACACTATCACAGGTATGTTTTCATTTCATAGTAGCTTACAGGCACTATCATAAATACTTCTTCCGCTAAAAGAACTCAAGTTTTGTGTATCAGTCCATTTTCCCCAGTAATTTTTAAAACAAAAGCTATATAAGTGGTTTCAATAATCAATAAAAAGTTATTGAATAATGGTTTAGTGAGACGGTAGAAACATAACCATTAAGAAAAGTTGGTAAACATAATAAAAGTATCAATAAAAACACACTGTAGCTTGTTGATATCAAAATAAATATTTCATGAGTAGAAACCAATAGAATAGCTACCTGCCTGATTAATAATCATAACACAACTGTTGGAAATATTTCTACCCCATATACCTATGCAGTCATAATTGTTTGGAAAATTTTTACAACATATTCATATGCGTAACCACCAAACCTTTTTAACTCTAGAACAAAATGACCTACAATATTAGGGAGGTACCCTGCATGGAGTTCTAGGAAGGAAAAAAATCTATAACTCTGCATGCCTGATAATAAGCCACACATTCCAATTCAACAAACAATACATCAACCTCAAAGATCAATAACTGGACTAGTATTCTCTGTGGGAGCACCAACACAGGAAGAGGTCACTATGAATATAATATACATTTATTCCGATGCTAAACATGTCAAAAGCTTTTGACTCAATTTACTGTCGCAGCTTACTTGTTTTTCTCAGTGCAATACTGACTGAACTTGAATATAAAATCTATACCCCTTGATAAATGATGAAATAGGTGAAAATATAGACATAGGTATGAAAACAAACTTAGGGTCATGTCAAGGAGGCAGTTTGTCAAATATTATTTCATGTTCTATTTTGAGTATGTGAACACAAGACCATTTGCAAGTTCAAAAAAAGGGTTAGGATAAACCTTTATTATCAGAGTTACATTGGATATTAGATCACGAAAATACCAAATAAGGACCTCAAATGTTCCGATAACATCAACTTTATCAGTAGTTATTCACCTTTGATTAAGAAACGAAAAAGAAAAATATTTTAATTATTAAATGATAAAAAGTTATTCATGAATGGAACAAAGTCTAAGGACCAGAAAACACATAAGGAAATGGCAGTTCAAAGAAGAAAGTGAAAGTCAAGCATAACAAATCGTTTAAAAGTACGTAATAGTTTGGAAGTCCTGTGGTTAGTCTTAGTCGTGACAAGCAGTTACGAAAATTTCAAAGAACGGGTGTGTCAAACAGGCTCCTTTAAGTAACGTCCCAAAACATTTACAACAAACATCTGCTCTTTTGATTGTAAAGATCATGAATATCTTGTGTTGAATTTGCCTCCGATAGACAGCCTTAATAATCCATATTATGTCGCAAAAATTAGATGAGTTAATACATCATAGGATAGACAAGTTTTTGTGTAGTTTAACACATGATATTAAAAACAATGCTGGATCGTCACTGAATTTCGGTAGGGGGATGAATGTGCGTGAAAGCATAACTGCTTTTCTGTTATGTGTTTACAACCACTAGCTGGAGACTGAGAATGAGACTGGACTATGTATCATAATAATATCAACATGCAATACTTTTTTGGCTCTTCTATTTTCACTGCCTTTGTGTCTATCCTTTATCACGAATCAACCCACAGCTGGAGTCTACCTACTAAGGCAAGCTTGTTAGATTGCTTTTCATCTAACACGTCATCGCCTTACCGACTAATGGAGCTCTCAAACTGAAACAAACTCCCAGAATGGACGACCTAAACCAAAACATTAATACCGAAAATATAATACTGGTGTCACTTTCTCAAAACCAGATTTGGAACAAGTATCTGTAAGTGATTGTAATGAAATGTTAACAGGCAAGCGACAGTGAAGAGACTGAAAGAAGAGAAGAAAGAAGCGATCCAATACGTGACTCCACAAAAAAAGCTGCGTACTGAGATAAAACAAGAATATGGACAAAACAACTCATAAAAAGTTGATGGGCAAGGGTACTCTAATTTGGATAGAACAAAGAAAGGGCAATGATTTCGAACAGATGAAAATAATTGGACCAATAGTGATCTTGGTTCCCCTGCTAACGCCTGACGTCGCAACGAAGTGATATGGACAAGCAAAATACTGTTTCAGCTAACAGAAGCGTGGAATCGAGGAGAATTTCAATTGAAACACTCCTCAGTGTACATTTATTTGTTTCTTCAAGAAACAATTCAAGGGAAAAAGAGCTGTCAGCACTCCTCATATAAAGCTTCACAGCACTCAAAATTAAAAGCTTGTTTTGCATCCATCAACGAACTTTTTCAGAGCGTCAATCAGATCATTATAAGAGATAGCTACAATTTTTGGCCATGCCGAAATGACGTTTCATTTACAAGATAACAAATTTGAAGTCTGTTTGATTAACCGCTACATACACGCAAGCGTCCCTGGTTACCTACATGGAATATTAGGTCATATTGAGTGAACGTAATATTGTTGTGGTTCTCCAACATAAGTTTATACATTTGGCTATTGACATCATGACTGTTATCAAACTTAGAGACCTAACTTATGATGCAGTCACCTATTGAAGCTCTAAGTACATAGGTATCAGAAGTGTCAAGCATTCAGGAACATCTGCATTCTCTCATCTGCAATACATGACGAATAAGACCTCTCTACCTGGATTTTCATCATGTTGTTGTACTGAAAAAGATAAAGAAAAGCAAGTAATGATATTTACTGTTGATAGGTGTTCTGACTAAACCCGAGGTATGAAAACACTACAAACTATTCCATTAAGTACTTCGTTAAAAATTACCTCGCTTCGTTTTCCTTTGCAAAAAGTTGTCTTCGTTGAAGTGCGTTCACTGGTGTTAAGTGCAAGATGGAGCAATTCAACAAAGAATTGGCTGGTGTAATACTTGAAAAATGATAAATTTGGGAGTCATTTTACGCGAAGAGTGTGACGATTAACAAAGATCTTGAGCTGTAAAATTTTAAAGTTGTTAGACGAAAGCTTAATGAAATATGTGACAGATGGCATACCTGCAGTTGCAGAGTTAATAGAAGACGACGAACCTGTTATCGTGGTAGTGGAAAAGAGTGGAGAGCGTTTCGTGTTCGGCAATCACAATATTTCTTTCAAATTTAAATATGCTCAGATGTTGCTCGAGTTTTCAATCATCGTACTTTTAAAATGTTCCTAAAAGTTATTTACTACCATCTGTACCAATTGTTCATAGGCTAAACAGAATCAAGTGGGCAGTAAATAACAGGGTTGCCACGTACTTTTTGCTTTATCAGAATATTTCATTGCGAAACACCTTGATGACCAATTAAGGTACAGACATATATTCTAAGAGAATTCCATAAGATTATTCCTGTCCATTTGTAAAACAAGGTGTAATCAAAGGACGCATATGTTCCAACTGTAGCTTTTATTTAGTACCACCAAAGCAAAAACGGTTCACAAGACTATTTGAATGGTCACTGAAGATCGTACCAAAAGCGAGACAGAGAGCGTTTGATAATAATGAATTGCAGCCCGTCGGTAACGGAACATGTTGTGTGTGATAACGTTTCAAGAGATGGATTGGGTCTTGATGGACTACGTTGATGTTGGACATTTTGATCTTTAATATACGGCTGAAACTCGAAATGAAACCGATACTCTAATCTTTGATACTAATGAAGGATCTGGTGCAATAAAGTTGAGCACTGAGTATATGGATATAGCTTTAAACAGTTTTTAAATATCAGCCAAGGAGCTTTGTTGTTATATAAATGTGTTATTGATGATGTATTGTGTATTGTATATACTATCTTTATAGATGTGTTGTCATTTTACGTTTAGAGGAGAAGGGGTTTACAATAGCGTTACGTAACAAGGGGGTATATCAATTCAATCTGACAGGCCGTTACATCCTGTATGGTGATAAATATGCTTATTTATTCCGTTACGCAATTTTTGAACGATCCCTAACCTTAGTGATACAGTATCTGTAGAGACAAAGTACTGTCCAACTATAATAGCATATAGCAATTTAGAAAAAATATTTAGTGGTAGAATCTTTAGCCCATAAACAAAGTTGAAACCTTCACATGAAAATGTTGACTTGTTGGATTTGGTTGAATTAAGCCTTCCCACCTAGCAAATGTACATAGACTATTATGTTTATGAATGTTAATTCCCAACACGGAAGACTACTGGAAAGAATATTTAACCATATATGCCAATATTTTTTTTATCTCGGTCACACATTTATTATTCGAACATATACTGCTACCTAAATAGTAAAATGTTTATCTTTGGATTATTTTCCGACGAAAATTTTATATGTTGTTATTATTTTCTCTTTGCAAACGATCATACTTTCTGCCATTTTAACCTTAATTGAAAGTCTTCTTTTTAAGCTTCTTCTATCACAAATATCCAATAATTCTGGAAGTTTCATTTCAAAGTCTATTACTAAACCCCTGTCACAGTCTATTACTAAATCCCTGTCACAGTCTATTACTAAATCCCTGTCACAGTCTATTACTAAATCCCTGTCACAGTCTATTACTAAATCCCTGTCACAGTCTATTACTAAATCCCTGTCACAGTCTATTACTAAATCCCTGTCACAGTCTATTACTAAATCCCTGTCACAGTCTATTACTAAATTCCTGTCACAGTCTATTACTAAATTCCTGTCACAGTCTATTACTAAACCCCTGTCACAGTCTATTACTAAACCCCTGTCACAGTCTATTACTAAACCCCTGTCACAGTCTATTACTAAACCCCTGTCACAGTATATTACTAAACCCCTGTCACAGTCTATTACTAAATTCTTGTCACAGTCTATTTCTAAATTCTTGTCACAGTCTATTACTAAATCCCTGTCACAGTCTATTAATAAATTCCTGTCACAGTCTATTACTAAATCCCTGTCACAGTCTAGTACTAAATCCCTGTCACAGTGTATTACCAAATCCCTGTTATCGCCATATTTCATGTTGTTAACACTATTACCTCCTACAATCATTTTCCTGTTGCTTTCAATTTCACTGATGTTTTTGCTTCAATATTTGCTTATAGAAAAATCAATTTTGGAACACACACTCAACTGTGAACAAAAACTATATGTAATACAAAATGATAAAATCTTATATAAAGCTGTTAGGTCTAAAATGTTAAAAAATAATAAGAAATAAAATATTTTGATGTATCACAAATTGGGATAAGTCTTTTACTATAAAGAGAGAGTTGTAAGTTGGTTGGGGTAAGTTCTTAATACTGTAAGTACAATGTTTAAAGAAGAGCATTAAAATAGATTTTTAAAATCATGGTTTTTCTTTTTCTAGGAAATACAGTATTTTACTTTTCAATTCTACTGCCAAACGCTATCTTTCTGAAACTAATTGAAGGTAATCTGCCTACTATGTTTTATTTCAACCACTCTTTATCTTTCGTCATCTGTAACCTCGTGAGTTTAAGTTGTCCTCGGGCTCTTTTGGTAGTGACACCCAAACCCATAAAAAATAAGCCTTCAATGTTGTAAACGTATGTTTTCTTTATGGAAAACTGTAATGTTTGAGAATAGATGCTTTTAGAGCGGCAGTAGACAAGGGTAATATTGAAAACCAATTGACATGGGATGAAAATACAGAAGGTGTGAGCATAGTCTGCAGAAGAAAAAACCTGGTCTGGCGCTCTTTTGTTTTACGTTTTTGTTTTGAATTTCATGATGAAAATGAATGAACATATGATCACGTGATCAATGTGTGTGCAAAACAACTTTAAAAAATAGCGACAGGTCAGGCGGTGGATAGTGAAAGCCAACCGATTATGGATATTCTTTTTTTACAAGTTTTGGATGAAGACGTACTAGATGAGGAATTTGAAAGAGAAAACATTGATGATATTGCTAAGGTAATAGAAATATTTATTTCCACTGTATCATAAAGTACGACAGCACATAAACAACAATCTTAACGTCTAGTACATAAACAACAAAACTCTATACCTTCTCAAATCATACAAGAAAACAATTTTCCAGACAGAATGATTATTCGTGCGTGACATTATTCATCAAAGTAGTCTTTCTTTTGCACACTGAATGTTTTTAAAAATGTTATTAAAAGAAATGTTTTCACAGGTGTTTGATAACCCATTTACATCTGTTTTCCTTTAGATTTCCACTCCTGGAAACTTCAAGTGTGATGAATGTGATACGATATGTAAGACAATGGGTGGTCTCACACGACATAAAACTTGCAAGCATAACAAAGTTTTATCACAAAACCCTAAAGTTAAACACCAAAATGATCTGGACAAGTCAACCTTAAATAAGTTGATACATCAAGCTCAATGTTCGTTATATGAAGAACATTGTTGCAATGAAAACCGACAAAAACATATTAAAGATCATAAATGTGTTGTATCTGAACTATTGTACAATTATATTAATAAGTTATATCAAGAGTTACATGAGACTAAAAGCGTTGAACAATTTTACGCTTGTTATTATTGTAAAATAGCTGCAAATGCAAAAAGTTATTTTCCCAACTTAGTAATTCAAATGGCACTCTCTTAGCTACAACATTGGCTGACCAGATCTTATCACATTTCAAGACACCACGAGATACTGTAGTAAAACAACCAAGGCCAATCACACAAGATGAACAAGGAGCTCTCCAGTACCTGGCTGGTTATGTTGTCAGAAATTTTTTAAAAAAAAGCTAAAAATAACAAAAAATTTCGAAGTGACGAAAACCAATTAATAATTAAGATCTTAACAAACAGCATTGCAGAGGATTATACAAACCAAAAACTTATTAGTGCTCAAAACAGGGGTTGGCTTACAGCGGTCATTGAAGAATGGGAACATATTTTTACAAAAACTGAATTAAAATTTCGAATGGAGACAGATACCGCACATCTGAGTAAAATTGATATAAATAAGATAGCATTCAACCTAGTGCAAAACACTGAAATAGTGAGTTACTATAACTGTATATTTTTCAAGACTGGGACTTGAAGTTCAAGATGACGTGTGCATAAACTTAATTGAAAGCATGGTTAAACTTTATCTTCGTTTACGATCCTTTTCTTTAGCTAGGGATATTACCACCAGACATAAATTAGTGTCGAAGCAGAAAAAAGCAAAAGGAGGCCTGAGAAAAAGTTTAAAAAACCAGTGTGATGATGAACATTGAAAGAATTAGTTATATATATATATATATATACATTAAAACTGTAATGTTGAATATGTAAATATTGTTGAATATGTGTCTTTCACAGATGTATACTTCTACAAATCACACTTCCTGCCCGGTAATTTAAATAAACTAATATAGTTGTGCTTTTCCGTAAATGAGACAGTACAAAGTGGAAGTGCACAGTTTCTACAAGGCATATTATTGTATAACAAAAATAAGTTCTCTTTCACTTCGCCCTTCATTCTGCAACAACGACGCTATTTTGAATTTTTGTTTTGCACACACACATTGGTCACGTGATCGAAATAACCGCGAACAAAAACATAAAACAAAAGAACGCCAGACCAGGTTTTTTTTCAAAAGACTATGGTGTGGGAAAGCCACTCAAAGCGAACACTACTTAGTTATAGCAGGAGATCACTTAACCCAAAATACAGCATTTTCAGTAAAATTAAGTATTTTCAATTTGTTTCTAGAATATCTAATGCAAGACTTTAATGAGAGTTATTCGTACCTCATTATATCGGTTGTATTTTGCATAATTGTAAAACTCTCCATCGGAGAGGTGATTCCCCATGAGGAAGTTTTCTTTCTTAATAAGTTCTCCAACATTATGTATCCTGACTTTATGTCTGATCCGTCTTTTTGCTAGAAAAATCATTAAATAAATTTGGTGCTTTGGTGGAACATTTATGGAAACAGGAACTCCTGGTTGAGTAGGTGATGTCCAAAAATCGAGCTAAAATTAAAATCGATTATTAAGTTATTGCTACATTACTCAACGTTCTGCAGGAAGGAAAAAAAGGCGTTCAAGAAAAAGAAACAGTACAGGAGGTAATTCTGACAAATAATTGCTTTACCCTGGAGGGTAATTTTAACATTCTAACATTTATTACTTCACCGATGACTAATTCGTACATTTTATTACTTTTACCTGGGGTAAAATAAGCATTAGGGTGAAAGTAATCTAGAACGCCTTTATCCTAATGTATTTTTCTAATGTAAAATTTTATGCTGATACCAAAAATGCTTGGAAAATGTGAGGTAAAGTTTTTCCTTGTGGTACTCCCTCGTTTTCACAGCTTAGTTTACGGAAAAAGGAAATTTCAGGTGCTTTCAGGCAATACTGTAGACAGGCCACTTTCGGAGACCTCTGTCTTCCTTTAAAATATAACTAAAATATAACTTCCTTTATAAAAGATATCAAACAAGCAGATTGGTAGGTTGCCAGACACATATAAACACACATCCTTAATTGTGATATACATGAAAATATATAAGGATGGGTGTGAATGTGTTTTCCATCTTTTTCTCGTATTCTGTCGATACCGTTGCTCGTATCTCGATTTTTTTATAACATTTTCTATAAATCATTTTCCTTTCGTCTATGACCTCATGACCTAACTTGGTGGTGGCATTTGGACAATACTGCTGGGAACCATATCGTTAAAATTATCTCGACGTTAATTCCCCGATATAACTGATGTGGTCATCGACTGATTGAACCACAATTTCAATTCACCATCTGGTCAAATATTTCATCTTTTCATTTATTTTCTACATTTCTATACACCCTGATTCCCTTTTCCAAAATTCATTTTTGTTATTGTTATCGTTTTGTCTATGTCCTGTTTGCGTTACTGCCTCATTGCTTTTGTTTATTTTTCCCGTTTGATATCTACTTCTATGAGCTTAGCACTCATATATTTATATATATATATATATATATATATTTTCTTATTCAAATTTGTATGAACTGTTGTGTGCACAAAGCACTAAAAATAAGAAGTAGCCTATTTGTAGATAACATACTCGAGCACAAAATTTGTAAAACACGGTTAATCAGTAGGATATCAATATTTGTTATAATGCAATTCTAACAAGTAAAAAGTTGCAAGAAAGGGAACTAATGTGCACCTTAACTTCCACTTATTTCCTGTTTATATCCTGTATTAAAAAAGGCTGATAAACACAATAAAAATAAAAGCCCTTCAAGCTTCCTTTGTGCACCTAGAAAACCAGCAGCTAATATACAAAGAAACAAACAAAATCAGTTTTGATGGTAACAGAACCAAACCAAATAACTCCTGGTAAACACTTGGTTGCATATGTGATGTTATAAAAATTACGATGAAGCAGATAAAGTGTCTGTATTACTGAATATGTTCTCTTATTACTAACAACCAAAACCCATTCTACGCAACGAAACAAATAAGCAATCTCTATTGGTAGTATAGAAATGAGGGGACGTGGCTTAGTAAATAGGTCAACTGCACCGAAACCAGGCTCCGACTTCGATTCCCGGAGCGGGCAACTTTGGAACTTCACAAAAGAAAGAGCCATTGGTGGGCGTCAGGAAGGGCATGCGGCCAAGAAATTCCTCACTGCCAAATCCAAGTTTCTGTGAAGAGCACGATCTGAGCTCCAGGTACTGGGGAAATGACGTTAAAACCTAAAAATAAATAAATAAATTGGTAGTATGGAAATAAATGAGAGTGTTTGCTGACTATCTTCGGAAATTGGAAATCTGTTACTACTCAAAATATTCTTTCTCCCTTCCTGGGGTAAGTTTGGTGCTTTGTCTTGATCCCACATTCAATATAAAGGGTAAAAGAGTATGGCTATTCATTCAGGATACACTTTTAAAAGATCAACATTAGCAATATTGTAGCCACGTTGCCTTTACATTATTAGAAAAGAAGACAGAATTAGTGAATTTCTTTCTATATGGCAAAAAATTATAGATGTTTAGGTACATGTTAAATTCTTATGTTTGCGCTAAACTTGCCGTAAGGCCTCTGTTTGGTATTTTCTTGAAACAATTGTCTTCACTTTTCTTCTCGAGCTACGGCAAAATATTTCTTTGTTTGTCTTTCAGTTATTGATTTGTGCTTAACTTTGAATTGTGACCTGTGGGTTTTCTATCAATGAGTGTTAAGTTTCGATTCCATTGTGGTACGATAAACTCCATCGATGCCATTTGTAACGCACAATGTGGATAATTCCTCGCATAGTGGTTCCGTGGCACCACGAGTGGATGCCCACCCAGGGATAATAACTGTAGCAAGTAACAACCAGGTGCAGCTAAATCTATGCTGAGGATTAAACTTTGGACTAGGTGTAACCTGGCAAAAACTGTGAAGTCCAATCAACCAATCCTTAGAAACTTTTACGACCAATACATGATCACAACCAATCGTTGAATATACATTGTTACACCTTCAGCTCATTCAAAGGCACATGACTTTACAAAGGAAAATAAAAAAGCTCCCTCTGATTATCAAAATAAGAATGAAAGTTTGTAAACCTCTCAAATTATCAATATATCTTAAACAAACAAGGCCGATTTCATCAAGTGATTGAAGGTTGGAAGAAATTTGTCATCAAAGCTACACAGGTGGTAACCCGGCCTCGATATCACCCTTCTTTAGAACACAGACTATCACTGCTATTACGCTTCTGCAACCAGTAAGCAACCAGTATAGAGGAGTCAGAATTCTTATAAAGAAAAACCTGACCAATTTTCTCTCTCAATTAACTAAAGTTAATAAAAGGGTCATAAACATAATACTCCAATATAATAAAAAAACAACAGTAATATGTGTCTACACTCTAAGAGAAAGTGAAGATGCCGAAGTGAAAGACGTATTCTACAATCAGTTCAATGATGCTATATCTAGTACTCCAAATCGAAACTTTTTTGTTATTTTTAGAGACCTTAATGCACACATTGAAAGGAGGTCCATGAAAGCTCCCCACAATCCATTGAAAGGTAGGAGTTTCATAAATTGGGAAAGACTCGTTAGCTCATGTGATGAGAATGAACTTTTCACAGTATTTTATCATCAACAACACAAAACAGGACACTCCGAGACGTGGAAAAACCTAAGTGGTGTCAACAAAGCCCCACGTGATTATTTGGTCATGTGGAGAAACTCTGATAAAAACTGTTGAGCCTACTCCACAATGGAAATAGATTCCTACCCACAGGATAATAACTGTACATTTAAAAATCACCCTGAGAGTACCGAAACAAAAAAACAACAAATGTTGTGAGAATCTTTAGCAATTCTGTTGAGATAAAAGAGCAATTCAATTTTGAAATCCAAAATCGATTCAGTTTACTGGCTAATAACACTGGGTAACTAAAAAACAACGAAGTCTTGTTCCAAGCACCAAACCAATTTTTCTAAGTTAGATGTGATGCAAAAGTGACAGAAAACAACATTTCTCTTCTGAAAGATCGATTTTGGATAAATGGGGGATAGCGCCATATATCTTCATCTTGTTTAAAAGCAAAGTGCTTAAACTTTAGAATTCATCCTAGTTATCTTCCGAATACCAAAGATAAAGATATTCTTTGTTACAGAAGCTCACGTTCTAAAACAGAAAGGAATTGTATATCTATTTAAGCACTTTTATAGACTGATTAATATAACGATTCTTTGACTTATACCGTGTAAACAAACATTCCACCAAATGGAAAACTATAATATAATGATGCTGAACCTTTGTTAACCATAAACGTGCGAAAACAGAGAATAGGTGGTGATTTTGAGGCAGCGCTTAGTAAATAAATACAAATGTTTCTATAAACTGAGGAGGTAACGCAGTTTAACTAGGTGCTGCTCAGCTCTCTGTCATATTGCTGAAAACCATGGCATCTCTTAGTTGCAACTATTCTGCAACTCTTTTTGCTATATATGTGGAGTTTTTATACGCATCAGGGGAAATACGCTCACTTAGAAATTTTCGAACCGTTTATCGACAGCCTACAAAGCTTGTCTCAGGATTGCAGTTGGAGATCAGGACAAAACTTGAGCTCTACGTGTTGTGAGTACTGCAAGAAGAGACCTGAAGGTTAGTCTTGATTACATCTTAATATCCAGAAAAGCTAGATTAGTTGCTTATTCCAAAAAAAAATACTTACTTTTGTAGGCCAAAGAGCTCAGTAATCAGATAGTTAATACATTAGACTACTGTTCATGGAACCTGTCCCTACAAGACATTCTATATTTAGCAGCGCTTTTTGCTCAATTGACCAAGCAAGAACCGTACGATTTACCAATGTGAAGCCGTGGCTAAGAAGCACAGCTATGCTCCTCCAATTGCTGCTCAACACCAAAGTGTGTTACTACTCTACTATCAGGATGTATATGCCTGGTATATTAACCCTCTTACGCTGTTTTCATTTCTATTTTAGGCTTGTATAGAGGAGAAAAAAGGTCCATGAAGTTTGGCATACCTCTAATATGGAGAGAACCAACAAACCACCATGACGACTGCTATTTTTGCATGGTTAATCCAGCAGTCCGCTGCTCCGGCAAGAAGCCAAGCAGTATAGAATATCCTGATACTTCAAGCTCTATTGTGCCCGTAGCAGACTTAGCAGATCTGCCAGTGCCTGAACCACCATCAGATATTGATGCCGGTAACTCATCTCCTGTCTCTAGTAGCAGTGATAACTCAGATATATCTTTTATGGGAGAAGACCATGGTGGATAGCATCCCTACTATCCGAATAAAAAAGACCTGAATGACTCGATTAGAGACCTTAGTCTAACGAAATCAAATGGAGAGACTTCAGTTTCTAGACAAAAGCAATGGTGAGGGCGTTTCCAGTCAACGTAAACGACACCCGACCTTCTCTACAGTTTATACAGTCAGAGAAGGCCCTTATTACCGTAATGATGCTCCTACTTTATTCAAATAAATAGGAATTCTCTGCTTTTCCTAAGAATGGGGACTTTTCATCGACAGTTTCTTCAACAGCTTAAAAACAGTGCTTCTCCATAACAGAAACGTATATTTTTCCATTCCCTTAGCACATGCTTCTGATATTAAGGAAGATTAGAGCTATATCAAAGTCTTGCTTGATATGATTAACTGTACAGAATACTCATGGTTTGTTATTGGAGATTCTTTCCACCCCTTTGAGCAGCTAAATTTCAACAAGAATGTTTTCAATGAGCCCCAGGTAAAAGCAGATCTTGGTCTCCGAACAGTTCGAGGAGCTTCTACTGTTTATTCTGTTAAGATGTGACTCATTTAAAAATTTTGTATTTCCATTTGCGTAATACATGTACCCATTTGATAACACGCTTGATTTTTCAGTTAATCAATAGGAGAGACCTAGTTGCATTGTAGAACATAAACAAGAGGAAAGTTAGTTTCTGAGCATAACTGTGTTTTTCTCGTTTCTATCCCTCATTATGGCTAGATATATAAGTTTAACAGGATATGGGCCAAGTCCCACGACTCAATAGCAAAACCTAGCGTTCAATGGGGTCAAAGAAAATTTGAAATTTGGGAGACTTTGATTATATGAAACTCAAGAAGCTGGAGGACACCCTTGTAGGCACAGGTGTAGTTATTGTTGAGAAAAACGAAACTGCTTTTGCAGAACTGATACAATTTTTAGACGAATGTTTGTTATCGCTTGTAATACGAGATCCAAAAGACGATGGTTGGAAAACATTCCAGATATTAAAGGATCATTATGGTGGGAATGGTATACCCAGAATTATTACGTTGTACAACCAATTAACATCTTTTAACAAGAAAGCTTCTGAGACTCTCACAGGCAATATATTATCAGATGAGATAGCTGCCAATCCACTCAGGACTGCTGAAGAAATTGTAAGTGACAATTAGCTAGTAGCTATGGTTATGAAAGGACTTCCTAACGATTATCAATCATTTGTTGCTGTGATAACCCAGTCTGAGACTGTGAAGGACTTTCACAAAAAAGGCATTGGGAAATTTCGACGAAACCGAAAAGACCATAAAATTTAAAATCTGATATCAAGAATTAGATCATGAAAACAAAGGACTGCCCGAAAACCAAATTGACATGCTATAACTGTGGCATAACAGGCCAAAAAGCCAATAAGTGTAACAAACCATGACAGGAAAGGAAGTAGTGTAGCGTTTGTAAGTCTGCATCTCATACTGAAAAAGGTTGTCGAAAACAAAGCAAGGATAAAGCAAAGAAAGCTGCTGAAGATGATAACTGACAAAGTTACGTATTCAAAATCAGCGATGATGTTACGTCGCTTGACACAGATGCTGAAGCCTTGCTGCTCAACTGCGGACCAACCACACACATTGTCAACACGGATGAGAATTTCATTTATACAGATAAATCGTTCAAGCCAGAGGACCATTAAATAGAGTTAGCTGATGGCACCCGCTCAAATAATGTTGCAAAGAAGCGAGGTACAGTTCGACTCACTATGTACCGTTGAAGGAAAGCAAGTTCGAGCGAAACTTGAAAACACTCTATATATACCATCCTACCTTCAACGTATATTTTCGATTCAGGAAGCAATCAGGAAAGGATCCACTGTAAATTTTATTTGCGATTTCGCTAAACTTGTCACCAATGAAGGAACAGGATTCCCTATTAAGCAGGATGGTCGATTATACCATTTGTACAAAAATTCTGTTACCGAAAAAAGGAGTGAAACTTTCAAAACATGGCATAAAATCCGAGGACACTGCAATGTACACGATGTAGCTAACCTAAAATATGTAGTGTAGGGTATGAAAATCAGTGATAAGTCACACTCGGATTGTGTGTACTTGTCAAACAGTTGAACACTCGACATCGAGAACCTAATATCATAGCTATCAAACCGTCTGAACTGGTCCACACCGATCTTGCTAGACCAATTGATCCGAATGCAAAGGAAAGATTTCGATATGCTATTATATTCACAGATGATTATAACGGCTGCATCTTCACCTATTTTCTTACAGAAAAATTGGATGCAGCAAGGGTCACCAAAAGGTTTTATATATCTCGCCTTATGGCAAAGTTAAATCATTAAACTTTTTTGAAGATGTGTTCCCTGCAGGCGACATTCAGAAAATGCGCAGCGATAATGGAAGAAAATATATTGGGAAGAAATTCAACAATCTCCTTCTGAAGTACCGCATCAAACACGAATTAAGCGCACCGCATTCATCCGACCAGAACGGCACGGCTGAAAGAAATTGGAGGAAATTATTTGAGATGTCTAGATTCATGCTTATCGAGTCCGGATTACCAACGTATTTATGGACGTATTCCATCTTGACCGTAACTCACATCCGAAACCATTGTTTTGTAAAACGCATCCTGAATACACATTATAGAGTTATCACTGGAATCAAACCGAATTTATCACTGTTGCACATTTTTTGGACTGTTTTTTATGCTTACAAGCATCATCCGAAGAAGCTCGACCCAAGAAGCAGAATGGGATATTTTGTGGGATATGACAGCGACAGTCCGGCGTACCTCGTGTATTACCCTGAATCACATTCTGTTTCAAAACACCAATTGGTCAAGTTCACCAACACGTTTGAAGTAAGATCCCCAGACAACACTATGATGGAGTTCGACAAGGAGGTGGAAGTAAACAAGAGATCGCGACAAAACTGGAGGAGACAGCACAATCGTGAGTACCTGAGAATGTTGTCAGATCGTCCACTGTAGGAGTCTACTGGAAATCAGGACATCGATACACATGAACAAGAAGGAGCTATAGAATATCCACATTTAAAGAGGGAGAACATCGATGGCTGATTGTGGCATTTAAGAGCAGAAAATTGTAACTGGTTCGAGCAAAGATACAAAAAAGAAGAATGCAGAGGAAGAGATGTTTTTCTAGCCCAAAAATTAGCAGACCATGATTAAACAAAGCAGAGAATACAAACATATGAACAAAAAGTATACTGAAAACAATTACACTTAATAAGGGAATTGGAGGTTTGGCGATTAAGTATGGCTTCAAGAAGCAGGAAACTGGAACTGGTCTTCGTAAAGATGTGAAAAAGAAGGAGAAAGAGAATGATAAGGAAAAACAATAAAGAAAAGCAATAGAACTTACTATTACATTTGGAAATTACATAAAATAGGGGTGGACTAGGCATGTCACTGGAAAAACGGAAAATTTTTTCAATTTTTTTTCAACTTTAGTCAGCCATACATACTGCCATTTCATGATTCCTACAAACATCTGGTTTCCCTTGATTGATATAGAAAGAAAGATCTTGCATCTGCCTTTTAAATTCAAATACGTTATTGTCATTTAGTCAAAATTTGGCATACGTATGGTTATTTTTGTAACCAGCGTTTTTTCAGCAAATTTTTAAACCTCAGATATTGCTAAAGAACGTTGCCCAATTTTTTTTATTCCAGTCATTTTTGAAAATTACCTTTTACACAAACACGTCAATAACTCAGCCAAATTTTGACTAATACCCATATATATATATGAGTATTAGTTGTAATTTTGACGTTACATATTTAGAAAAATGATGGGCTTCCAAAATTGAATGTTAACATGTCTTTAACAAAATCAAGAGACGTTAGATATTTGAGTAAAACCAAAAATAAAATTGCAACATACTTCCGGGTGCTCCTCTTGTAATCTATTCAACAGTTTTATATGTTTTATATTGTCTGGATATATACTGTACACCTTGAATCTGAAAAGCAATAGAAAACGAATAACTTCTAAATATAACATTATTGACTCTACCCAAGGAAACTTTCCAATAAAGACAATCAAAAGCCAGCAGGTGCCTGAAGCAAATACTTGCTAAAGTTCCGCAAATTTCTCAACTTACTAAATTTTTAATATGTATGATCAAATATATTTATTTTGATTCCTGCTAAGCAAACTAAGGAAATGAATTAAGAGAGCTGTTGGGTCACGTTTGGAAAATATTGTCAGGCTTCTTCTAATAAAAACTGAAAGATAATGAGATGTTTGAAAAGTGAGGTTTCATTTTATTAGCTATCACTTTATTCCAGATTTTTGGCTTGGTTATTTGATCTTATTTGGGCTCCTCCACTTCGATTAGTTTTGGGACATTTAAAATGTTGGAGAAAGTGCATATTGAGACAGGGTATTTCTAGGATTTTCTAAGTCATCAGACTAAAAAAGCCTAGCTTAGATCTCAGGTTTCCCTTGGATACATATAGACTTACAGAAAGAGGTGTTGACTTCATAAAAAGACCGGCATCGGTTGTTTCTCTTCATATATGATGTCATGTCTCGATAAATGTACCATTGACAGTTTCACTTTATCACCACTCCTCCCTTATAAGGGAACCATCTTGTAGACAGTGTCTGCTGTCACTTCGTTTAGATACCACCCTTATCACTGTATGACTCAGTTAGTCGGGAAGCTGATAGTCTACCTCTATGTGATGGCTTCGACATTAATTTCTCATTTTTTCCCATAACTAGTTCAATCAAACGAATGGTCCCCAGTACCTAACAGACCTTCAGTGGTCAGGGTTATGAAGAATCTGTGGACTTACTCCATATTCGACAGTGTATGCTCTATATAATGAAATACTTGATCTACTCACACCTAAAAAACTCAGTAATATCAGAGGTTTATGTTCCAATTTTTGTTCTGTAAACGCTTTCCTATCTGTTTTAGAATAAATTCTGTTTATCGAAGATCAATTTGATAAGTTTTGCGTTAAAAATATGTTATTTCAGTAAGTACAATTTACTTACTCTTTTTTTCTAGAACTGTACTTGTCACTTATGTAATCTAGTGCTAGAGTTTGGAAAAAATCTAACAATCTTGCACAACTTGATAAATGCGTTGTTGGTTTGATTAATTTAAATGGATTTATGCCACGATTTTTTGTATACAAATCTTGAAAAACGTTGTGTTGATTGCCGTATCGGATTTTTCTCATTTTTCACCGAATACTCACTTGTAGTTTTTTTTGTTTTGGTCGTCCGTGGCTTGGATGGCCTCTCTTAATATACATCTTTAGCTATGAATGTAAAGTTAGGCAATAAAGAGGAAAGAACGTTTCAATTGTAAATTGTCAACTTGCCCTTTATTAATTTTAGACTTTTGATACGCAAAGCCTAGGAAAAACCACTTCCGGTTACATCTTGAGTTCACTTCCGCAAAAACCCCAGAGCTCCTGTGCAGAAATGTTTTTGGTGATTGCAGCTCTATTTTTTTCACAAGTCCATCTAAATTTTACAAAAATTGTAGCAACTAAATGAAGGTTTTTTGAAGAAGTATTGAAAAGACAAAGTTTATTTTAGTGTTTTAGAAAACAAAGGTATAAAACTAGGAAACGTAAAGAGAGCCTGTCCACTATGGCTAATCATTATAGGAGCAGATAAAAGAAAGATATCTGCAAATTCTAAGGAAGCTTGTCGGCAAAATGCCCATTTTATGTTCAATTAATCAAACGTACTCACGCATGAAACAGATTTGCTTGTCCAAATATTCGAAGCAGTAGAGAAAATATACAGGTTTAATCTGGGTTAAGTAGGGTTAATATAATCTGGGTTAATATACAGTGTTAATCTGGGTTAAGTAATACGATTACAATTATGTTACATTATAAGAGGGATATTTAATGTTTAATAGTCCTTTACCTGTACAATTAATAAATAAAGAATTGTTACTAAAAAATTATATAATAATTTTTAACCTAATAACCATCCTTCTAGGATCAAGAATACATTTCACTCCGTATACTAAGGAACAAAATAAAGGATGATACGAATATTAACATTTTTATCAATATTAGTATTAATTATTAACAATACCTGTTAAAAATGACACAGTAAGATGTGGAAGTATTCATAATCGTTACGATCGGTGTTTCCTTTACATTTTGAATCTCAAAGTCAAGAATATGTTAATATTCGGACTATCCGTTGTTTTTTGTTACACTATGAAGTTATGTGTTATTCATCAAAATGTCTGTCACAGGTAATAAGGGCTTTGTGATCTTAATGACACCAATATACATTCACTAGTATATAATATCCATATCTAGTTCAGATTATCGAAAATAATATCACCTTAAGATAACAAAAATAAAATGTCACAGTAGTCCCGCTTTACATCTATTTAAATCGATTTCAGGTAAGTTCTCTACAAAAATGTGGTTGAAAATACATTCTTTCAGTTCTGAAATATATTCCAGTACATATTCAACAAAGTTAAAGAGTATAAAAGAAGTTTTCAAGTTCTACATAATCCCTAAACATACCGTTTGCGTTAAAGCAAACAACTATACGTTGAAAAAAAATAAATAGGATTTTTACTTGGAGTATCTTTTTCTTAAAATATACAAATCCATACATTTTGTGTAAATGAATTGACATCAAAATACAAAATATCTTATTAGACTCAATGACAAGATTAAATTTCTTGTACATGTTGTATAGTACAATATATGAGATATATATTTACATCTTAGAAAACGAAAGAAAAAATATTGACTTTCAAATTAATTTATAAATTCCAATCTGAGTGGTAGTGGTCAAGGGGCTTAATCAAGAGATTACCGTGGAAGCGGTTAGGCATTTGGGGCTGAAACCCTACCTAGTTATTTATTTCGAAGTTTAGAGCCCAATTATTTTCCTCCGTTATAAGTGGCATACTATTGAATTGGTACATATTTTTCCAAATGGGATTCAAGAAGCAAATGACCAAATTGCCTTGTCTCCGAATACTTAAAATTATACTTACTAAAATTATATATATATATATATATATATATATATATATATATATATATATATATATATAAAATTTTAGTAACCCTCAGCCTTTAATATTTTAATGCTTTACAAAGCTCCACATAAAGATGTATTGAGCACTTTTAGTTTCTAGTATATTTGCTAATATTTTCACGTTAACATTGGTATAGATACAGATGCAGATATAGATAAAGATATAGATAGAGATAGAGACACAGATAGAGATACAAATATAGATATAGATATAGATATAGATATAGATATAGATATAGATATAGATATAGATATAGATGTAGATATAGATATAGATATAGATATAGATATAGATATAGATATAGATATAGATATAGATATAGATACAGATATAGATATAGATATAGATATAGATTTAGATATAGATATAAATATAGATATTGATATTGATATAGATATAGACATAGATATAGATATAGATATAGATATAGACATAGAGATAGACTTAGAGATAGACATAGACATAGACAAGGAGTGTATAAACGCCTATCTCCTGCTTGTTGTATGTTAGCCGAAACGAGAAACCTTAGGAAAAAACTGTTACATTGGGTCCCCTGTATATGCCGCTAACCATGAATTATTTACCTTGCTTAAATATTACAATCTTACGTAAAGCAAAATATTAATTATCCACTGTAATTTTCCTCTACAATTTGTTACGTAAGAACACTTTTGTGAAGAAGACTTTAATCCAATGTATGATGGACTCAACATTAAAAAATTATACTTATCTGGCATATTTTCCAATCTATTTTGTAAAAGTTACAGCCTAAAAATGTAATCAGCAATAAAAATCATAGATATTTAATTAATTGGCTTTACAATTCCTCAGTTTAATAAGACGATTTCACCGAACCATTAATTATATTAATTTTACTTTTCTTTGATTTCCACAACTATTTTGAAAATATTATGCAATACCTATGAAATACCTAAGTAATTTGGAGACAAAGCAAACTAGACAACACAAAATAAGAATAGATTTAATCAGGGTTCTGAATTGGAAATATGATAATAATTAAAAGAAACCGTTTAACAAATTTATTAATTTGAACGGTTGCTGAAAAGAGAAGTAACATTTGGTGAGATAGCACCAAATGGAAGGTTATTTATGAAAGGAAGGAATATCAGAGGTCTCATAGTAGTAAGAGGTTTTTAAGTTACTTGATTTTTAGTTTTTAATTTTATTTACTTTTCTCTCTCATAAGAGGACACATGTTGACAGCAGTGTTTATTATATTTTTACTGTAAACAACTGAATTGTATCATCCTCTATAAAGATAGAAATAATAATAACCTTTGGTAAAATAAAATTTATAGGAAAAAAAGACAGTTCTCCATTTTTGACAACAGAATTAATGTTGTTGATTAGAAAAGGTGCAATAATTCATAAAAATTGTCATACGCCTTCAATTTCTGAAGATGTCCTGATTGCCAAACCTTATCAAACCCCTTTGTAACATTATGGGATAAAGTCTATTTTATCTCGAAGACTGCTAAAGCACAATAAGAACGCTTAATGATGATAAAAGCTGTGCTGTGTATTGAAATTAAAGGAGATCGTATTGCATACAGGAGAACAGTTGATGGTACTGTAAAGTGGTTAGTGAGAGATAATCTGACTCTTGATAAAATGTTCAAAAATCTTGCTGCGGATTGAGGGCAAATTTATAGAGTAATAATTCAAATATTAGATCAATCACATTTTTAAAGACAGGACTGAGGCACAGATTGGCATCTCTAAGAAGATGTGGACAGACACTTATTGAAGATTCTTAAAGTCTAAAAGAAACCTGAGAAGAAATTAAAAATGAATTATTGTGAAGGGATCAAGATATGCAACTGAATAACCCATTTACTAAGAAAGATATTAGGATTACGTTGTGTTAGGAGCTATATGGATATGCCAACTGCCAATGTTGTTTTGCAGGGATTACCAAGGCAGAGCTTCAGTTTATAGCATAAAAGAAAAGATACTTACTTGGCTTTTTGTTGGAAGTCTTTCTAAGATTCAGTTCATGCAGGTTTTCAAAAGTTAACGTTTTGCTTTTTAAAATTTCAGGTTACAGAAATTAGTAACCTTTGGTATTTAGTCAATTACTTCACAACAAAAAGGGAGAGATGGTTCCGTTTTTAACGTCCAAAGTATGCATGACGAAGAGACAAAAAAAGTTAAATAAGCAAATTTGTTTGAAAAGCAGCTATCCATGAAGATATTATTTAATCTATTTTCCTCAGATTTTTGAGTGGTGTTAGCAAACCATTCAAGAATGAACAATAACCACATTCTTATTAGATGTGGATTCTGCTTCCATTCTTTCATTTACATCAGTGTGGTTACAAATTTACTAAAATATTTTTTTATTTCTTAATATCAACAAAATTGTATCTTCTACTTCGGCCTTTATCCGACGTTTGTGAGGTGGGCCGCTCAATACTTTTTTCTCTACTTTGCACGGTCTTCTCAATCTCCTTCTCTCGCTCTCACTTCTTTTATGTCTCGTTCTATGACATTCCTCAGTCTAAGCTTTTGTCGTCCTCTAATCCTCCTTCCTGTCACTGGTGCCTGCCACACTGCCTTCAAAATATTGCCTTTTTCACTCTTCATTACATGTCCATGCCATCTTAACCTTGCTTCTCTTGCTTTCTCTGATATTTTCTTTACCTTCAAAAATCATCTTATGTCATCATTTATCCTTTGTTGGTGCAAGGATATTTCGGATAGCCACCTCAGCATTCTTATCTCCGTCGCTTCTAACATTCTGTCCTCTGCATTTTGTATATGTAATTGTATATGTAATGCCAAATACTTGTAAATTACAGTCAAAATTAAAAAATATGCTGCCAAATTTCTTTGAGCCTTAAAAACTTGAATTTATATAGCTCCAATCAAAACAATTCCTTTGTCTGTGTAAGAACTGTAAATCTACTTGTATAGTCCAGTGGACTTTACCGAGGACTTTACCCTCCCATAGAGGTAGACAATAGAGGATGATATTTTTGTGTTGATGTCCTCATCGAAAATGCGAAAGTTAAGAGTGATTCCATGATTTATTTGTTTCTGTTTTTTAGATAACATCGCTTAAGATTGAGAAAACCTTTTTGATCTTGAGGCCGACTGCCAAGAAAAATGAGTAAAAGCGCTTTTCAATTACACTGGTAGCCATGATGTACCTCCCATATCGCCTTTTGGCACAAGACCTTCAGCGGAATGGATGCTGGAGAGCATTTCTACAATACAAGAAATCAATAGCAAAACTCCAACGCAACACCCTCCGCATTAACGTTCTAATAAAGTGCAAGCATTTAGACATCATCCCTCGATTCTTACGATTTAGAATAACAAGACTGTGCGCGATTTCCAACTTAAGCTGTTAAAATGGAGATCATAAAGCAAAAACAGGCCTGAAATCCAACCTTGAGCGTCTGGCAGAAAAGCGCAGCACCACCCAGTCAAAAGTAAATAGCGTGCTCTTACCATCCATCCTTGTGTATACACGAGCGAATACACCCAAAATACGTCGTGACCAGATACTGACCCACAACAAAAAACTGGAAGCATTTGAAGGAGAGCACCAAACGTCCCATCTTCAGCGTGAAGAATACTGTACTAGAATGCGAACTTGATCAGCCCCTACCCCAGTTTGTCACAAACACACTTGCTCTAGGACCAAACCTTCTGTCCTAGACACATTCAATCCCAAAGATACGCTTGCTGAACCCGATGGTTTGCTCAGCCACTGCAAACCGAACAAAGTGAGCAAAGAAATCACCATCGACATCAATGTTAAGACACTTACATACATAAAAAAGTGCAAGAATATCAAATCATCATGTAATATCACATTGACGCAACGGTAAGTAAAGAAAAAGGACTTGTTAGCAGTTCCTTTTGACAAAGGAATTGAACTTACCAAAATTGCGTCGTGCAATGTAATCATATCAACACATGATGGGTTTTAAAACAAACAGATGGATTAGCAAAGGGCAGCCCACCTGCACCACACCTTGTCAATGGCTGAATGTTTAAATTCGACCCACAAATCTAAGACAATGCCAAATTACTTACGAAATACATCGATTACGCCCTTAGGGAGATTAAGCGCAGTGAAATAGACAATAAACTAGCAGAACTCAACAACCTCCATCCCAACCTCTCCTTTACCATTGAGAAAGAAAATGAGGGCACCCTACCATTCCTTGACATGCTGCTACCCATCTGGCACACAAAGCCAACAGATACGGGTCTTATCTCAAAGTTTCATGCCTTAGCTCCAAAACGATACAAACATTCTGTAGTTTCCGGTTTTGTTCATCGTATATACAAGGCATGCAGCAGTTGGAGACTATTCCACAGCAGCATACTGAAAGCAAAAGCCATCCTTGAACGCAACCAATACCCGCTCTCTTTCTACGACCCAATAATTCATCAAACACTTAAGAGTGTATTCAATCTAACCGATAAGATTGCATTAAACTCTTCCCAATTATCATTGCAACAACAAGCAGCAGAACAGTCATCAACCGAGATTCCAAAGCAAGCAGTGTTTATTCAGTATCGGGGTAAATGCTGGGAGGACTACGCACGCAACTTGCAAACAAAGCAAAGCCCCTTGCAATACCATCTTTACCCAAAGAAAAATGAAAACTGTTCTTCCAGCGCTGAAACCCCCAGTAGAGAAAGCTCTCCGGAGCGTAGTCGTATATCACATCAAATGTGCAGTGTGTAATGCTGCCTATGTACGCCAAACAGGCCGGCATCTAATGACTCGGATCAAGGAGCACAACATACAGTCATCGCCAGTGAGCAAAACACATGCAGAAATGCGGCGCGTCCTGTAATCTCGATTCCACAACCATTCCTTCCACAACAGCAAGACGAGAAGGTTACCGCCTCACCCTGGAGGCACTCTACATTAAAGAGTTAAAACCGCAGATGAATACGAAGGAGGAACACAGGAACAGAACTCTCACCATCAAGTTCTTTCAGTGATGGTAGTAAAATTTACCCACAAAACAATATCTGAGACAAGTTTGAGTTGCTTGCATATGATGAAATCAAATGACTGTTAATTATTACATTATCTTAATTTCAGTTTAGGTTGTAACTTGTACCTGTTCTGTGAGTTCAGCTACTCCATCAGAAGCCGATGTTTTACTAAAAACTTAACACCAGGGAATACCACCACGAAATTAAAAACCTTTACAAAAACTAACACCTCTGACGTTATTAAAGGCTAAGAAAAGAGTAGATTTTTTGAAGACAACAAGATTTTTGACGTCTTGGCAGAGCCACTACTACTACATCATAATTTTAGGCTCTCGGATAAAAAGTTATTAGTAAGTTCAGAATTTCTTCGCACCTTCTGACCAGTGAAGGGCCGGTGTGTACTGAGAGTTATTCATTTGATTGAAAATTTTGTGAGCAAAATTTTTAAAACTCGAGTAAATGTCCGAAGCAATCACCTAGAACCGAGGTACTAAGTAACTATTGCTTATTGTGATGGCTATGGCATTAAACGGAGCAACGGTAGATACTGTCTAGCACACAATGCCCTCATATGAAAGGAGTGGTGATGAGGAACGAATACCATTGGTATTTTATACAGAAACTGTAGGAGGATTCCTAATCGAGGCTAAAGAGATCCTCATTTCCATGCAACAGATGTCAATCTGGTATTTCAAAGTCTCGGGAGGAACTGATTCCACTTTCGTGAATCAGTTATTACGTCATTGTCAAAATACTCTTACATCTACATTTCTATGAACTAAATTTTGCTGTTGTACATTTAATTATTTTGTCTTTGCTTTTCCTACATTTCACTAAAAGTCAGTACTTCAACCTTCCACAAGTAACAAAATAGGGGGTCTAATTTTCATGCAAGATTGCTGGCTAAGTGAGCTCAAAATCCTCTTTATTGGGTTCTACATTTATAAAATTTTAAAAACCACTTTCGTTCATACACCTACCTTCGCCATCTGAGACCAAATAGGTGTAGCCTTTAGAAAGCAAATGGGCTGACATGAAATAATTATACGAAATTCAATGAATTGCCAAAAAAGCCCACATATTGAATCAAGTTGTCCTTTATTTAATAACCTACTATTTACATAAGACAGATAGAAGCTAAATTTCATACCTCTTTTTGTTGTTGTTCTTCTTCTCCTTCTATTTCCTTTACTTCTTCTAATGCCTTAGTATCGATTACCGTAAATGGATAATGGTCCTGCGCCTTTTCTCCGTCTCTTTCTGACTCTTGTAATCTGGCCTAGCTGGTTTTTTATCTCTAACACTAAATCTCTCCGTCATCCATTCTGACATCTTCAATTTTGTCTTCCACTTGCTCTTTTCCTAGTCATTTTAATTTCCAAGATCTTTCCCTTTCTTCCCTCCTTCTCTCTTCAGCCCATGCCCCATGAAACTGCATTGCCTTCTTCTGATACTGTTCAACAGCTATTATTATTTTTATAGTAATAAAAATACTATAAAACATGGTTTCTCTGCAATACTCCATACCATATCATAATACATTTTCACTTACTGTACTAAATCTCTATTAGTAATTTTTTTTACATACATTTTCTCAATACATGCGAATTCCTAGTCTTTGACCGAATAGCCTCTAAGCACACTGTCCAAAAAGATCACTCCAGCTTTGAAAGGACTCTCGCACAGTAGCCTGCTGTTGCAAGGATTGCCACTTCCGATTAGGTCTTTACAGCAACACACATTGCTGCTTCATAATCAACACTCAGAGTCTCCATAGTGCCCTGAGACTGACGTTGGCCTTCCTAACTATTTCGAGTCTATATTTTGTCTTAATCTCCAACTTGACAGTCAAATTGAAATTTTTCTACTGTTTTAAACATATGTAATAATGTTCGTTTATCTTCTGACCTTGTAATGTTTTCTTAAATGTAGTAAAATGGTATAATATTTCTTTAGCATTTTTCAGTCATATATTCTACTAAATTTTTACCTCAGGCTATTTTTCCAACCAAGAGTCACACATTACCGAACTTTCACTATAACTTAACGAACAAAAAAATTCACAGGTGTTTATGAAATATAAGGTTTAGCAATTTTAATATCAATGACAATTTTATCAGACATGCCATTTGAATTTAACGTGGAGATACGATGAATTCAAAAATAAAAAATTAAAAATAAGTTCTGACCCAAGTATATCCAGTGCTATTTGAAAGCAGAAATATCTGTAATATAAACTGTTGGTTAAAAAAAATAATTTTTAAATCGAATAGAAGACAATTATCAGCAACAACTTCGATGAAGTAGTTTTCTGTTAAAATAACAAACATGAAGAATAATATAATAGGTAATAATATATAATAATATATAATATTATTAAAAATAATAAATATTACGAATTGTAATTAGTAAGACAAATTAGGAAATGTAATACCTATTGTCCTCTTTACTGTTAGTTTCTTGACATTAGCAACCCTGCTAATTTAGTTTAGCAGGGTTGCAGTTTTTAACTTAATTAGCAACCCTGCTAATTAAGTTAAAAACTGCAAATATTTTTTCTTTAAAGTATAAGCGGTAAACATATTTCAAGCTGCATTTTCTAGTCGAGTGAAAGAAGCGAGCTTTACGATGCATTAGTAAATTATCTAATCAAGATCACCTATACAACTTAATCAAGTTAAAAAGCAATTAGTGCATCATTTAAAAGGGTAAGCGTTCTGACTTGAAGTATAGCAATGAACCAACTGAACTTCAGAGTTACAAAAAATTATATCATGAGATTAAAGAGACCAAAAAAATAACATTTTCTCTTGAAGGCTTTTTTATCAAGTAACATTTTATATAGGATTATTTGTTTGAACAGATAGACAGTTAACCTAAATCGCCTCAGCTGAAAATCTTGCTTTGGTCAACAAAGCGTTTTCATTATAATTTTGACTGTCCTTCCTTGTTAATAACTTCTGTACTTTCATACAAGGTAAAGATCTATGTGAGTAGAAAGTTAATGTAAAAACATAATTTATAGAAATACTAACATAAGATCGTTAACTAATATCACTTATTTAGGAAAAGAACTTCTGTTAGAAAAACTCTTAGGTATTACTAGACAACGAAAATTTTGAATCTTCATCTTACCCACTGTAGTGTGCTTCTTTGCCAACAACAGTGTAGTTTGATAAAATAATGCATAACAGATTACTCATTACAAATCCAACGCTAATGGTCATTGTCTTTGTTTGACTTAATTTGATAAAATTCCACAGAAAGTAAACTACAACGAACAGTTCCATATTTCAGTATCCAATACTTAGGCACTTGAAGCACATTGATTTATGTTTTAAATACACCGATATTGATTTCATTTCACGGTTAAAATCAATTCCATGTTTTCGACTAACGTATCCTTACTTAACCTTTTCATTCTGAGACACAGCACCTGCAATTTAAACCTGATATTGATTATGCATAAGGCCTTTGTTTGGTGTATTTTAACAAGAAGTTTTCTTTTGCCTTGAAATGGCTAAGGCAGAGCTGTTGTGTCATTGTAAAACTGGTCCATGTGATTAACTGTTAAAAAAAACCCAGTAAAACTAATGAATTGTAAAGGTTTGATATTAAAAGCATTTGTTGGGCCAAACGTAGACATAACCAGGAAAATAAACATGCAAATTAAAAACTGTCCCGGATATATGTTTTTCTTCTTCATTAAATTGCTATCGACAGGCTACATAGAATTTCTTTTCTTACGTTAATAGCAAAAAAGAACGGTAAAAGGTATCAAAAATTTTTATGACAATAGAAATAAGGACAACAAAAGCTACAGATATTTATTTTTTCCTAGTGTTTTGTTTTAGTTAATATCTTTTCGGGGTTTTTGGTTGCCACATTCTATATTAATAAATATGACATCACCACGGTGTAAAATTTATTCTTAACCATAGGGTTTCAAGACACCTGTATATTAATGCTATGCAATATATTAGTAATAACAAAGAAGAAAAATTCTAAATCGAAGTCTTTGTGCTTTTGGTATACACCACTCACGTCCTCCTAAGGTCCAAAAGTGTTACGAGCTTCTATCTATAGAAGAAAGCTAAAAATGAGATTTTTGTGAACACACTGAATACCTTGGCGCATTAGAGAGGAAACATGGAAGCGGTGATTGTCAGGATTCCTATGCTATGGGTAGGTTTACTAAAGGGAAGATATTACTGCCACCCCAAAACATAAACTCAATCTAGAAGTGGAGCATACATTACATATATTTAATCACTGTCTGTATGTATGTAAATATATATATATATATATATATATATATATATATATATATATATATATATATATATATAGACAGCACTGTTTCGCCCTTTGTGGGCTCATCAGTGCAGCACAGAGCTTCTGAAACATAACTCTCTGGCCATGTTGCCGCAGCAAACACAGGTTAAAGAGTTATTGTGGGATCCTGCCAGAGTGTTCAAACTACGCATGTACAGTGAGCATTGCATATATATATATATATATATATATATATATATATATATATATATATATATATATATATATATATTGCTTATTTACCTGTGTTTGTTGGATGATAACCAGGAAATCAATGTTCACACTGAAAGTGTGGAACATGTACGAGGGAGCAAGCGAGCATCATCCAAAAGATAAATGTATTGTAATGTAATGTTCAGCATTATCAAACTTAAGTTAACGTCATTACGCCGTTTTGAAAGAAAAGAATCATCTGGTCTCCCACGGACTTCAAAGTGTTGTGTTAGGTTTCATATTTGATTTTGCAGTGCTCGAGGTAATGGCTGGAATCACTGAAGAAAAACTGAAAGACTTACCTTCAAAGATTTGTGACATGGTTGTTGTCTTCAGTTCTGAAAAATTTAAAAACTTGGATTTGGAAATAAAAACATCTGTTTATCGCACTAAAATTGCGTCGTTCAAAATAAAAACAAAGCCTTAGTAAAACCGTGCACTTTTGAAAATTACCAGATGGGTTTAACTTTAAAAAAAAATTATTTTATAAAAATCCAATTTTTCACTGCGGACGCTTGGCAAATATCATTAAATAAACTGCTTTGCTACTGAAGCACAATTTTGCTCAGAAGGGTAATATTTCATAATAAAATTTAATTTCTGACCAGTCAGAAAACTACAAGTATCTTTTTGAAACTTTGTGAGGGTTGAAATTTCAGGGCCTAACTGTACAGTACATCAGCAAATTTTGACTGTTGGAAGGAGTCCTCGCTTGGTTTGCTTGCTTGAAATAATTATAGAAAATGAGGATAAAAGTTCTCTTTTGGTTTCAGCACGTGTTTTCTAGCAAGATGTTTATGATTTGTCTTCTTTTTGGTCTAATGACCCATTCACAAAGCAGTGAGGTATCGGTTGCTGAGTGGTGGGACGTATCAACATGCCGGTGGGCCCTGTACCCTGCTATCCCTCAAGTGACAGGTTTTGGCCTGAGACACCCTAGCCATTGCCTCGTTAGCTGGGATCGGGGAGGAACCATTTCCAGGGCACACCAATAGGAGATGAGATTGGCTTGGTCATAAGATGGGTCATATACAGGCTACTTAATTTTGCTTTTCGCCCCTGGAAGCTGGTCTATACTGTTTCACACCAGGCTAACAGGCATTCCACGCTCTTTCACGCCCCAGTTTTGCAAACTATACAGGACAATTGTGAGACCAGCAATGACGCACGGCATGGAAACAGTTCCTCTGAGATCAGGACTCGAAAACAGGAGTATATGTTATTGTAATTTCTTTCAACTTTTTATGTCCTAAGCTTCATTTGTCTTTTAAATCTCTGAAAGTACATTCAGACCTTTTAGTTTCCCACTAAGGAGCAAATCAGAAGCCGTTTATTTATAGGTGTAGACGAGAATAAGCTTTTAGCTAGCCACTTCAGTAGTACTACTTGACATATAACGTTTAATCTTTCAACAATGGTTTTTAAACATTGAGCTAAAGTTTTCGAAATTGAATTTGTTTTTGTTCGAACTTTTTTGCAATAAATATATACCAGCAAATGAGAAAAAGCTATTTTTTGTTTCTTCAATCATAAAATAAAATAGGGTTTTTTAATATATTCATGAAACATTTAGTGTTTTTCAAAGAAACGACATTGAACATACTTTAATCCTACAATATTAATGCAATGATTTTTGTGATTTTTGTGATAATGTTATTTTGTAAAAACAACATTATCAAGAGTCACACATTTGTTAAACCTTTATCAAAATGTTTTCTTGCTCTATCTTTCAGCTAATAACAATTCGACAAGACAGCATATATCTAAGATAGACAAACTAAGAATCAGACATCATTGACGTATTGTTTCGAGGAAGTGAGGCAACCGTTTGTAGGCACCTTCAGTAAATTGCAAATTGACATTCGTCTCCCTATGACTGTCCAATCTGCTTATGCGCATGTCTTGTGATTTCTGTCTTTAAAATATTTTTTTAGCAACTTATAGGTCTTTAAATATTTTTAAAAATTTGTTGTTAGATCATTAACTTTTGTTTCTATAGTGCAGGGAACACGTAATGACACTTTTTGTCCATTTTCCTTTTAACTGATTATTGACCTGCAATACCTTCAAGACTGTGGTACAAATGATAAACTTATGCATGTTTTAATTTACACTTTGCTTGCGTTTAACCATATCACTAAATGCTTTGCAGGGAAAAAAATGACAACTTGCATATGGAATATATAGAATATACTGGGCCAGCAAGAATTTCAGGAAGTATTAAGTCTGTTTTTTTTGTTTTTTTTAATTTTTCTTTTCAATAGAAATGTTCAATTGTTTTGTATTTCAAACAAATCTTTATCATCAATAATGTTAGTAAACAATTTTTTCAAATATGTTTTAAAATATTGTTACTTGTGAAAAGTTACTGGCTTTTAAAAGTTTTTTAACCTAATTTATCAGTAAATCCAGAAATGATAAGATCTAATTATAGGTTGTCCCCTATTCAGTATATACCAATAAAATTGAAGTTTGGTGTAAAGGTGTTAACCTTCTGTGGATCTCTCAATGGGTGCTGTCTTCAATTTCAAATATATACAGAAAGAGCTGAGGAAACTGCTGAGTGGATCTGGAAATATAACTTTTATGTGTTGCTTTAAAAAAAGAGATATTTATGCTTTGTCTTCTATAGATGGAAATGAGATAAGAAAACATTTCTTCCAAATACAAACAGTAAATAGTCAACAAGGGTATTGCTTATTCAACAATTAACAAGTTATTTGCTGATTATGGCATACATATGAATGGTCCTGAAAAGAACATTCTGGAAAATTCGAGAACTTTTGAAGTACTTATTAAAATAACTCGAAACTTATCGAAAGAATCTGTAAGTTCTTTAATTCAGCCAGAACATCAACAACAATGTAAAACTGACTTAACAGTTAAGAAAGAAGGTCATTTTACAAAATGTTCTTAGCTTTTAACAAACCACTGGTGTATTTTCTATACACTTAAGCAAGAAACGTCAGCGCTTTTTATGGAAATATAAAAAATGGTAACTTTAAGGAGGACAAAACTCAAAGCAATGGATGCAAGAACAATTGGGTGTGACTTTTTTTCCTTTCTCACATAGTCCGTAACTGGTAATTAGGTGCTGTTACGTAATAGATGTCTTTGTCATCTCCGCAGCTAAAGGAATTTTTAAATATTTTTTCACTCTAAGCAACGTTGGAAGAAAATACAATTGAGTACTACATATTTCATTAATATTTTCTTTTTTTTGTCATTATTTGGTTTCCTCTTCTTATGTTACCCCTAAAACTTTTTACTAACTCACTACTCTGCTTCTTATAGCCTAGACGCGAATAGGAGCAGTACTTCAAAGGCAATGACTGAGGCAGTAAACCACTTGCGAATATTATTACTTGACAGATAACCGCTTCAATTTTAGGGGGTGAGTGGAGGTCAATAGATTTGTATTTATTGCCAACGCAACAACTAACACCCCTGTTTGGTGTCAAATAAACTCAATACATAAAATATTTAAGGAATATTTCGAGATACATGATATAAAATGTGTGCTGCTTAGTCCCTTTAATGTACTTTAATGCTGCAATCTTCGGAGACTCCTTTTACCGCATCTAGATACCCCTGGCAATTAATCTTTACCACTCCAATTTTAGCCTGTAATTGGAAAATAGTTTACTGATAAGCACAAAAAGCCCAAGTTATGAAAACGATTCGTATGTTGATGTCGACGTTGTGACATACTTCAATAGGTAAACTGAGTGACAAGGAGGTTATGTTATACTATTGATGATTGTTTGTTTATGTGCAAAATAACTCTAAACGTTATAAGCGGACTTGGATGACATGTTCAAGAAATGTTGATAGTAGGTCAAAGGGGATGCAAGCAGAAAGCCTCCTCGTAGCGCATCCCGGGAAACGCTGAGAAACCAATCCTTAGTCGGCCAATTTCTGCCAGACTCGCAACAATCGACAATCAACGCTATATTAACGTTACCCGCGACATACGATCAACATGCCTTCACACCAGAGTCAAAAACACGGGTTCTTTTCAGAACCGCCACTGGCTGTCGCCTCCTTTAATATTGAAGGATATACAGACGTGCAAGCAGACCTGCTTGGACAATCTATCAAAGACTATGACATAGTGTGCCTCCAAAAGACACACCTCAAGAACACAACACCACGACCGGCCTTGCCCGGAATGAAACTGATTGCTGAGATACGACAAGACGACTAGGTCAGGGAAAAATATTTAATTTCGATGTTTATTTGGATAAGAGTCAGGATTTTTTTTGCGTAAAGACTGTACAGAAACTGCACAGAAAAAGATGTTTGTGCAGAGCAATGCTACAAAATTATAGGGATTTTTTAAGATAAAAGAGCTAAGGCTTATTTGGGTAAAACGCCTGTTTAGAAAGAGATCACCTGTCTGGTAAACAGCTGATCTCTGGTTCAAATGAGGGCTGTACTTTACTTTTTTATTCACAATATGTGTCTCTGTTTTCAGAAATACTATCCGAAAAAGCACTAGATTCAAACAAATTTGAATATTTTATTCAAATGAATGCAGGATCATTGTTTTTATTATATATCATAATTGCTTGACGGAGTTTCTACTCTCTAAGTGATTTTCCAGTTGTGATTAAATTAATAAATTCTCATCAGTAAAACAACTATTTTAGTATATTTTTATAGCAGTACTATTAGCTCTACCTATTATTTTATTTTTTGTAGGTTTCTTGAAGACATATTTCGTACATTGTTTGACGATGACACTGAGGTCAAAGGGAAAATTTAAACTTGGATTTAATAAAACATTTTCTTTCATCAGTAGCATTCAAGAACCCAATTGAAAAAGGCAAGTAAAACCATTAGTGATACCAAAACTCGAATAATTTATAGACTCATTTGGGTTGACAGAGGCTTGGCTGAAATGAATGCACTTTGGATTTCTTTGAACGCGTACGAAGAAAACCTGTTTTCTGCAAAACGAACTTCAGTTAATTTTATACAATCGAGCTGGATGGAATAAAGGAAAATTATTTTGTTCTGCTTTTTTGAATTTCAAAAATATTAAATTATAATAGAGGAATCTTATTATTATTGTTGTTATTATTATTATTATTATTATTATTATTATTATTATTATTATTATTATTATTATTATTATTGAATATTTTGACAGGATATGTAAAATAAAATACCCGGTTGATAAACAAAAGTAAATCAGTGGTTCATTGAAGGAACTTGGAGGAAACTATTTCAGTCAGATTTTAATAGTGAACTGTAATAGTAAACTGTATACCTTAATTAGTGAATTTGAATCACAGGGGTGTTCTGTAATACTACAGAATATTATGCCAAGCAGGAGTACCAATAAAAGTACGAATTTATGCGTGTACTTGACAAAAGCTNATATTATTATTGTTGTTATTATTATTATTATTATTATTATTATTATTATTATTATTATTATTATTATTATTATTATTATTATTATTATTATTATTATTATTATTATTATTATTATTGAATATTTTGACAGGATATGTAAAATAAAATACCCGGTTGATAAACAAAAGTAAATCAGTGGTTCATTGAAGGAACTTGGAGGAAACTATTTCAGTCAGATTTTAATAGTGAACTGTAATAGTAAACTGTATACCTTAATTAGTGAATTTGAATCACAGGGGTGTTCTGTAATACTACAGAATATTATGCCAAGCAGGAGTACCAATAAAAGTACGAATTTATGCGTGTACTTGACAAAAGCTCATCAAGAAGCAGAATCCCAATAATTGGCTTTTTGTGACAACTTCTGTATAACGATCTTTTCTTGTAAAGGAAATACGTTTAGATCTCCAGGAAATTCATAACCATTGCTAAACTTTAAATTCTGAAAGACTTTTTTGTAAATAGCTGCTATGACAAATATTGATAAAAGTCGATCATGATTTCAACCATATTTAAATGGTAAGAAATTTCTCTATTTTCTTTAACCTTAGGCGGCAAAAAAGTTTTGAGATTTTTAATAATTTTACAATTCAATTAAATTTTTTTGTTAAAAACATTCTGTCTCTGGTCTATCAAATCACAGCAGTGAACTTTAATTTATTCTAGCTCTTAAAAATGAGAAAAGTGGAGATACTGCGCATTTTATCACCCACTTTACTTTTCCCAAATGCTAAGCAAGAAATGGTAATCATGAATAAAGAGATCGCTTAAATTGTGTGATAATTCTTGACTCTTCTTCTGAGTTACTTTTTCTTGTGATATAAAATGCATTGCTTAACACAATTTAACAGAACCTGTTTTCTTTGTCATCATAACAACGACGACCAGAGTCATCATTTTTATCATCATCATCATAATAATAATAATAAAAATAAAAATAATAATAATCAACAACATCATCATTTTTATGCTTTCTTGTCAGAAAGAAGCTTCCTATAATGTAGGGTGTGATGAAATCAGCTTCAGTCATGATTAAACCTTTCTGCAGCCCCCATTTTTTCAAATATTTCTTTGAAAGTGTTACTTTCTTCTAACTTCCGTTCCTTTTATGAACCCTTTGACTTCGATGTTTGTGCTTTCGTATTTATTCAAACCAACTTGTAACGATACTTGACGTTCCCTGAAATAAAAAACTATCTATTTCTTTAAGCAAAGAAAAAGCGACCCTCTTTATAGGGACTTTTATATTTTATTGTTTCATTTCATGAATTTTAATGCAATATAATTCAGTTTCTCTCTGTTATTTATAAAGGAATATCTAGGTAAAAATTATATATTTAATTTAGTCAAAATTGCTTTGCTTAATCGTTTGATCATATTTAACAATTTCTGATAGCCATTTCTTCATTATAATTACTTCCTTGATAAATTGATTTAACGCAACGAAGACTAACGCAAGGATCATAAAAGCACTTTTATCTCAATATCCTGCTGCACCTGTAATTGAAATGATCCCTTGTTTGGAAAACATTATCTAGCCCATTATATATTTAAAAACAGTTAAAATCCATAAAGATTTCAGGATTTTACCTTTAGAGCCTATAATACGTAGAATGTTAATGAGATGGTGTAGTATAGTTCTCGTTCTTATGGCTAAGACCAAGTGTAAAGCTCTGGTCTCTCCTTGGTCGGGGCATTGTCAAAAGGGCCCAGCCATGCAGTACAAGGGTCTCCAGATGCTTAAGTCTTGGCTGAAGACCAACCCAAGAGAAAGGGCCTTCTCATGGAGGGTTCTGAAGGGGAGATGCCTATGTTTTTCATTTGATGGTGTCTTGCGTGCTTTCTCTCACACTTTTTCTTAATCTGTTGCTTCACTTCGGGTCACTTCGAAACAAAAATGGGTTTACTGTTTACCAGGGGTCCCATCAATGTAAGACCTAGTATACTTTAAGTATTGTTTCTAACTGCCCAACTTTCACGTGTCCCTATCTCTTTGCAACAGTAGAAAAAAGCATCAAATATTAGCATATTCAGATATCTGTAATTAAGTCATTTGTATTCCACAAATTTGTACAGGTTCTTTTTTATGAAAAGATGTACAATTTACAAAACGAATCGCTGTTTATACTTTCATGGCATTTACTGCAGCTAGGATAGCTGCCATTGTTTCCTTTCCTGTTGGGATAATTTGATCAGCAGGAAGCAAGAACCCATGACGTCCTGTGTCTCTTAATTCCAAAGCATAAGAATACTTGACACCAAGAGCACCATATGTCCAGTCAATGCTACCACCACTGACACCGTCTAAAGGTATTAAAAAGATCATAAAATAAAAATAAATGCTTAGATATAAAAGCATATATAGTAAAGAGCTAAATTACTGAAATCTACACAGTAATCTGTAGAAGTATGTCAAATAAAAGGAAAAATTTTTAGAATAGTATAGCTAAATAAAAAGAAGCAGTTACTTTTATATCTCAAAAAGGTCATCTATAAAAGCAAATATATGTAATATATCAGTAAATATAAAAAGTTTCATGCTCTGTGTTTTCAAAATCAACACAACTATTGATTTCAAAATTAACAAAAATGTATTCAGCTACTTTATATTCTATTTTATTCTCTTCCACGAATACATGAGGGAAGGGAGAAGAAAATGCGAGTATTTTTAATACAAATTGAAATTAGAATAACATTTTTTCTGGTGCTTTTCTTAATTTCAGTAATGGTCTTGATCTTTCTTTATACATCCGTTCTTTGAGATAGCCCTAAAGATAGAAATCTGGGACTATAAGTCTTTGGCTACATTTTGTTCACTCAAAAGCAGTTTGGAGTGGGATCACAGCGCCTACAAGTAATACTGCTTTACTTTTCAGAGAGCTTCAGAATTTTCAAGATGCATTACCTTTTTTGTATAATATGAAGAATTGATATGCCACTTATAATAATTTTTTTTTATAATTGTAAACTTCTTATAGGAATACTAGACAGAATTTACATAATGTTTACAATAATGTACATGTTATCACTTACATAATATTCTTGAAGGTGGTCCGAATCGATACCTGGTACCATAGGGTTTGCTGATGGCATTGACAGCGATCTTTGCAACTCTCGACTGAACAGAAGCAGAGAAAATTATTGGATATCATTATTTTACACAAATGTCGTCTACACAAATTAATCCATTGAATCTGTTTTTATTTCTGTCTTGGTTTCCGTTTCTGTCTGTCTATGTCTATGTTTCAGTCTGTTTCTGTCTCCGCCTTTGTCTGTCTCTTTCTCTGACTCTCTCTCTCCCTCTCTCTCTCTCTCTCTCTCTCTCTCTCTGCACCTTTTCGTACAGTTCGTTCGAGATCACAGGCGATCAAAGGTCATTCTCACTACCTATTTGAATTAAATAAACATTTAAATAAAAACTGAACCTATTTGGCCTAGTGTTCTCAGGAGGACAGTTAAATTTACCTTAGAGGCAAAGATGTATCTTCTTTAAAGAAACCTCAGAAAAAATGAAGACATGCAGCCAAAGCAATGATCTGAATTGGCTTTCTATCTTAAGCAACTTACCTACACTAAAAGAAACTAAGATCTAAACCGTTGATACTTTAGGTTAATTGGAACATGTTCAAAATATTGCAGATTAACAATAGTAGAAAATGGTATTTGAAGAATATAGATACCTTTTTGTAGTTTATCAACATCATATTGTGCCGCACTGTATAGCGTTCGCAATCATGGATCCACAAGTCATGTTGCCAAGTGCACGATATCCCATGCACCATAGTTTGCAGTTTGGCGGTAAAATTATATGTTTGACCGTTGAAAATTGAGCATCACCAAGCGAGAAGTATAATGTAGTATTAAAGTAATACTGAATTTGTTTTATTCGATAAAGTAGAAAGATAAATGACCTTATACCGTTGTTGATGCTGATGATGAGAATGATGATAGATATCATTCAGTGATTATCTGACACAAAATACGACACGAAACCTTTCTTAAATTTACAAAACCTATATTGGAATTTGTAAAGTTACGAATAGTAGTTACGTTTCGATTTCTCTAATATCATTATCTTCAACAGGATGCCAATTACCAGCTCTCTCTTTATGCCATATTAAACATCAGTGCTATACTATCACACACTAACAAATTATCCTAGATGTTTAAGAGAGAGAAAAGTATAGAAATAAAAGCATTTTAATATTGGAAATTAAATTTGAGATTAGAAAAAGATCATTTTCTTGGGCTTACGAACAACAACTTTACATCAGAGAGGCTACAAGTTTGCTAGTTTTTTCCTTTTTTGTTAAAGTTTCAATATAATTCATAATTGATCAGTAAATCATTTTTAAGAATAGTAATGAATTCCAACCCTAATAAGCAACATATGCATAGTAGTATATTGTTAGCAATATTTTGTTTTGTTAATTAGGTTCTCTATCTTTTCTCAGGTTAAAAAATAAACTTACTATTTCATCCCAATCCTTAGGCAATTTCTTTGTGTAAGACCATGGTGTTAACCAAAGCTGACTGTAAGCATGGATATTGTAGTAGGAGACCAATCGGTCCTTAATGCTTTCAAGAAATTTTGCAACGCTAGCAACCTCAATCTCAGAAAATGCTGATGGTCCACGGTAAATGTCGGCGCAAGGAGAGCTGCTTGTACCAATACCTGAAAAATAAAAGACCAAGTAAATAAAGATGAAGTCCTCCAGAAAATAGTAAGGAGTATTATATATATTACGAACAGCATAAGTATTATTATGAACTGTTTGTTAGTATATAAATAACTCTGATCACTACGGGGCAATTATGAAGTAGAAGTTTAAACTATGACTTTATAATTTTTAAAAGATCAATCAGATAAGAATCAACTTGAGTCTGATACCTTTGGTACCAAACTTCAAGCTGGTACTTGGTAGTTCAAAGAAAAAGAGCTACTGATATGGAGACCTCATCAAGCTAATCATGACATTGAGTTAAGTCAGTGTGACATAAGCACAAACATCAGAATATATTTGAAATTCTCCCAATATAACATAAAGACAGCACAAGATCTTCATGGAAGTCTCCATTGAAGAAAAATAAGTAAAGGAGGCCCAGTCCATTCACAACTATTTTTCATTGGTGGTGAATTCGAAGCTCCAAGAAAGTCAACTAATTCATACCTACATGCTAAGAGACGAATTCTGTCAGTACTCATACATCATGCTAATCCATTTGTCTCTTTCTTATTGATATCATTATTATTATAATTATTTTTATTAATATTATTATTAATATTATTATTATTGTAAGCTCCGCTTTCAGCCAAATTTTCTGCAAAATATTCTAAAAACATCTTATCAAAACAAAAATGGCAAGCAATTTCAATTAAAGGTCTCTGTCTTTAACAGCGAACCCACATGTTCCCCTTTTGGCCCTAGCAGCTGCTCTGATAGTCATATTGATAAATAACATAGCCTATGTCCACTGCAAGCCTAAAACCAATTTTTTAGCTTAACGCATTTTCTGGGTGAATTATTTTAACATTGTAGGTATTCAACTTTAAGACTGAGCCCACATGAAACTATTTTCAACCCTTAGCTCCTGCTTTGAAGTTGGTGTCATAAAATAACATAAGCTATGTTCAACCAAGATTTCAAAAACCCTCACACCAAATGCTAGGTTTCTATTTTGCCTGGTGTGTGATTTCATTTCAACCATACACTCAAGCAAACAAACATTTTTAAAAATTTTGTTAAACTTAGTTGACTATTACATAAAGGGCAACAATAGGTGTATTTAGCTGTCACTAAAATTCAGAGTCAACTTTCACAGATGGCTTTGCCAAACGCATAATTTAATCTGTAATGGTTTACTTGTTCCTCTTACAATACAGAAAGGAAGCAAAACAAATCCTCTTTAAGGAATTGATAAAGGTTAAAAAAGAATAATTAAAAGTTTGGTGGAAAAATCCTTGAAACACCTGTTGTTGTTACTACTACTACTACTACTACTACTACTACTACTACTACTACTACTACAACTACTACTACTGTTGTTGTTGTTGCTTCTGCTGCTTCTGCTGCTTCTGCTGCTTCTGCTGCTTCTTCTGCTTCTGCTGCTTCTGCTGCTTCTGTTGCTTCTACTTCTTCTGTTGCTTCTGCTGCTTCTGCTTCTTTATTACTACTACGACTGCTGCTGCTAAACTGCCAACAAGTGGGCAGAACATGGTGCCACCAGAGATCTCTATTGTACATCACTGCAGTTAAGTCTTTGATGTCTACAACTATTTCTATTTTCTCTCTTCAGTTTAAAAAATTCTGAATAATCAAAAGGTGTAAAAGCAATTGAAAAATTTTTAATGAACTGTTCAAAAAGCATAGATTCACCATTAAAAATGAATGTATCAACAAACATTGAAAGTTCTTAATTTCTTAAATTATTATTGTCTAATGTGCTAATAGAGACCGTGTTGTAGCCCATAGCTGCAGACGTGCCGTCCAGAAAAAGTACATGTCAGTTTCCAAAAAAGAAACATTTGAAAACCCTAAAAGTATCTTAACTGAAACATCCGCTAAACTAAGTCACATGATCGGTAACTGAGAAAATATTTTATTAAGAAAGAGGAGAAAAATGTTGCCGTATTAAGAAAATGGTCTTAAAATTCTGTGAAAAAGTAGTATTTTAATTAAAGCAACACTATTAAAAATCTGAACTTACTGGAGCATTACTACTACACGAATTAAAAAAATACTTTGCTGAAAAGATCAAGAAAAATCGTTTAACAAATTTTAATGGGTAATATCCTCAAAGTAACCTTAGCAAGAGTATATAGTGTTGTGTTTCCAATATACAAAAAAATTACTTAAACAATAATGAACATACAATGATCTGTATTATTATAGCCATTTGCTAAACTCAATATGAATTACTTGTCCATTTTTATAAGATAAAGTACCTAAGAGTCCACTCACTACTAGTCCAGTTCGTAGGTTACCTAGATATCCTGGCAACAAGGAGCCATCTCCAAATTTATAGTATATGATACACTAGAGAATGTAAGGTCTGATAGATTGCATATATCGGTCTGTCTTAGCACGAAAAGAAAACAAATGCATTAATGCATTTTGGAAGAAAACCGTTGATACAATGTGTGCTACATTCTAGGGACTGGCTGAACAAAGCTTCTTGAGTAAATACTAAGAAGAGTCTGTGAAAAATGAAAATATCAGTTTTTACTTAAACGTTGTCAGGCATAGAAACCTGTAGAGGTTGTGTTCGCGTTGTCTACTAATGTCTACTACAACCGAATCTAGTCTTATGTAAAGCCGTACTGTCAGTCTATAGACTATGGAAAAAAACCCATCGCAGCTATACATACTTGATAATCCCGCCAATGCTTTTGTCAGTCAAAATTCGGGAAAAAATTAATTCTTAAACCATTAAGTAAGCGTTTTAAATGATTTCAGTATTTGCCTTGATAGTGATTTTCACAAAACTCTTTCAATCAATCCATTTGAAGAAAATAAGGTATAGAATAATCGTGATCTTCTTGAGCACAAATGGATATTATTTTAAGAGTGAATTTAGTGACTTTATTGTTGATTTCAATGTTAAACTAAATAACTTGACTAAGCCATTGAATTGATGGGGAAGTCATACAGGAGTAAAGAAAGAGATCAATGCTGAGTGGAGCAATTAGGGAAAGGCAACGGGTGTCCTCTGCAAAAAGCACGCACCAAAAACGCTAAAGTGAAAGGTCTAGAAGACACTGGTACGGCCAGCAAAGCTGTACGGAATAGAGACAGTGCCAATTACTAAACGTCAAGAAAGCCATTTTGATGTGGCAGAAATGCTAATAGTGCGGTGGGCAAAGGTTGTGACCAGGAAAGACAATTCGAAAAGGGAGCAAAGTGTAGATTGATTTGGTTTTTACTCTTTAGTATCAAGTGTTGTTCACTTGCAAATCTTTTAAATTTACACCAAAATCAATGAATGATTTATCATACTTTAAAATTTGCAATTTAATTCCATTGCGTAAGAAAGGAGTGATTTTATCTCTCTTTATGCTAACTTTTCTTATCTCTGAATCTTACTTATTTGCTGGTACGTTATATTTTATTTCTTGCACTCTAAAGCAAGATTATCAAGCACACTCATGAAAACATTAACCTAAATAACCAAACATAGCAGATGGGAATAAACACAGCAAATGTCCAAAGGACAGCAACATTAAGTGAAGCATTTCCAATCAGGAATAATTAATTCCTGCAGGAAAAGCAACCAAGGAAGAGGAGGATTGAAATATTGACTATTATAAAATATAAAGTACTATTACCAACGAATGTATATAGAGTGCAAAAATTAAGTTATGTTTTCATTAAAGATTGATTGTTTTCTTATGATTTAATAAATAGCTTTGTACAAATGTACAATGTTTGGTTTTAGCTGGTGTAGCAGCCGAGTGACAATATATATACTAGGGCAAATGTCTGTGTATATATTCCAAAATGTCAATGATTAAATTAAAAAACGAAATATAATATTGTCCTTTGAAGAAAAAGCTGAGATCTTAGCTAATTTTGCCCCAATTTTTTTCTCTACATGACACTGATGCACTTTTTTGCAGGAATTCCCTTCCCAAACGGATCAGATTTTGGACTATGTCATCATATCTCGAAGATTGGTGGCAAAGGTTATTTATTGTCCTCATCAATCTAAAGCTTTTGGTCCAGATTTAACTTTGGTAGCTGTCTCGAAAGAATGTACTACTCCTATATTCCTTGCAGTTTAATCTATTCAATCAGAGCCTATCGAAGTCTTTTCTTCTGTCTCCTTAGAATGTTTCGATATTCCGAATAAAGATTTCAAAGTGGCAGTAGAACCACCTAAGAAACTGTTTAACGATTGCTGTACTGCAAAGATGGATGATTGCAAAAAGTATTTATAGTTTTATACATACATCTGGTAAAGTCTGGTAAATAAATCGTATTCTTTAAGCCACAACCTTTTCATTGGTTCATTCTTATTCATCCTGTAAACCAACTTTACTCCACACATCTTTTGCATCATACTTCTTTCCGCTTTTCTTGATACAATAATAAAAATTGCGTTTGTTATTCTTCAGTGTAGGGAGTAAAATATTATCTATCAATAACAAATAAGCCAGAAATGCATATTTATTTATTTACATGTTTATTACATATATTATATATATTATATATATTATATATTATAGAATATATATTAAATATATTATATATAATTTAATATATTTCTTATACATTTTGTATGTTTATTATATGCATATTTACGTATTTACAAGTTGACTTTAAAAAGTCCTTTTGGGGAATCGTTATAGAGGTAGAATTCCTTACCCACTTCCCATTTGTATCCCCAGTTACGATTTGGATCAGCACCAAAGCACCAGCCATACGGTTTTCTTGTTTTCCTCCAAAGTCTGTAAGATTGATGAGTGTAATCGTAGCCATCAATATTAAAAACAGGAACAATGATAAAATCATACTTATTTAGTGTAGATGTGATTGCTGCGTCTCTGTTATACCCAGTGATAAACTGTTAGTAAAATAAGAAATCCATACAAAATATTAATGAGGAATGCAGACATGTTATCAAATTTTAGTTATTCACATCATAATTCTACAATAATTCCTTATGATCTTAAAAATTCTGACCTTCAGGGACTCAGACAAAGCCAAAGACGTAAGAGCTTTATCATGTCATCAGTCGTAAGGTTTTTCTGAGCTACGTTTCGAGAGGTACTTTTTCTATCGTCAGACTCTACCTGACGCCTGACAATGGGTAAAATATCTCTTGAAACGTAGCTCCGGAAAATCTTACGACCCATGAGCGGATAAAGCTCTGGCATCTATAATTCCTTATCCTGGAGCAAAAACAGATATAAAGAGAGTTAAGAGTGACCTTCATGTAATTTGACTACATGTACATTGCGCAATTAAATCTTAATTTCTGTGCATTTGTATCAAAAGGTGTTTTGATATTTTTCTAATATTGTCAAAAACGGTTAAATAAATGGGTAAAGGACTTCCAAAATAGCCTTTCTATTAGCCATTATATTTGGGAAAAGAAAAGAAGAAAAATCCATCTTCGGTAAATGCAAGCTTTCTGTGCACTTGTGATTTTGAAATTTAATCTTGAAGATATTTAAGTTTGGCTATCATCTTAAATTTTGAAGTTTTGTTAAGTATACCATAGAAAAAATTACATTGGCATCTCTTGTCTAAAGTAATAAACACACTTGAGAAAAAAGGATAAACTTATAGTAAAGAGTACCAAAACATAAATGTTGTTAGGTACATTTTTATCAAATTTTTAATGCAAGTAACGTTGAAAATATATAATAAATAATGTGCAATGCCATCACAACTTTACGCTCTGTTAATCTGTTCCAATTAAAATTAAAGCTATTATTAGTTAAAACCACTGAAAAGTAGATCTCTATCACGGATGAGGTATATCTGATATTAACTCGACGGTTGCTATTTTAAAAAAAATCTCTAAACAAGGAGTGAAGCCGCTTAATATAGGGGTATTTGATAATTTAGAAAGAATTTACTGGGGACTTGATAGAGCTCAGGTTATAGGAAGAAAATCAGTAAGCTTAATGATTTCCAAAGGTATGTGGTAATGAAGAAAAAGCTTCAATTTTAGAATGACTTGAAAAACCACTGGAAACATAACAGCTTCAGATTGAAGGAGCTGTGAGCAGTTAGTGGGGCGGGGTATCATCAAATGGTCTGTAAGCAAATGAGGACGTTTGCCATAGCACTTTTCGACATAGTAGCGACAAAAAAGGCTGGGGCTGCAGTTGATATCGCCTCTAGGTAAAGTGTGTAGAATTAAAGTCATAGGGATACAAATCAAATTAGATACTCTCCTCTTAGCCTGGTCAACTAGATGCATTTGACGAAACAGTGCACCTTTTAGTACATGACAACAGTTTTTTGTGCACGAAAAATTTCTGGATTGACTAAAGTAAAAGGTGGCCTTATGGCTAAGATAGCCTTTTAGTGTATAAAATAACCGAACTGAACTGGAGATACTTCTTAGCAGTTCTTAATTATGCAGGAATCAGACTATTGTGACAACAAGCAAGTGAAGACATAATTAGCTTACTGATATTTCCATAATATACAGTTTGTATTATAACATAGGTTTTTTATACACCACATACCTTGTTTATCATATACATACATGTAGCAGGGGAAATCCATTCTCTGGCATGAATACCACAGTCAATGAAGACTGTTTTCTTGTTAAAGCCTTTCTCAGACTGAATCTAAAAATGAGCACAATAAAGTTGTTTTCATTCCTATTATTTTTACAACATGCAATAACGCCTGATAAAAATGGCATAGCTTGAGAGAAAAGCTGTAGACAATAAAGTAATTTTTGTGAATTATATAATCACAATTTATTCTAATTTAATAAAAACTAGTCTTTTTTTACATAGAAAAGTAGAATTTTTAAAATAATTCTACCATTTAAAATTGTACTAGAAACCAGTCCAATTTTAATATAGGGTCATAAAAAATTGCTATTGCCAACCCATTTTTATTTCTAGACCTCACCAATATGTGCAGAAACATATTTTTTTTTACTCTTTCTATCTCTTCTTTAGAGACCTCGACCATTTCCTCTTCATTAACGATAGTTTCTCATAATTGGAAAAAAAATTAAACTCTTTGGCTTTTAAAAATTAACATACTAAGGTTCTAACTGAATACTTTGATCTTATTACATATTTGATGGAAGATAAAAGTCTAGCCATTGGAATTCACAAGCAAGTGTGAAAGAGATGGGGAAAAAGGCTAGATAAGGTAAAAAGGGCAGATCAGGAAAAAAGGCTAGATAAGGTCAATTTCTTTCATGAACTGAAGACTGTTTTTGTGCGGTCTACAGTGTTGGCGCTAAATATGGCCAGTGATTCTGAACCTATTGTGATATAAATTGATCACTTATTTCTTGCTAATGACTTAGTGGAAGCTTAACTGAACAGTTTGCTACTCTTTCAAGAAAAGTACTTTCAACCAATAACAAACAAGAGCAAGTCATACATTTGGATCTTATTTTTTGGTAAAGTGGCAAGTTATAAAAGAATATTTATAAATTGTGGGTGATATGTTTTATTACACACAGGCAAAATAAAATTTTCTTTCGTCATCAGAATAAATATCTTCAATTTTTTCTTATTGGAAGCTAGTATATTTTTAGTGTAAATTTCTTGATATGAGTGCAGAATCGTACTTTATTTTCATCACACCCACTATACAATATAGAAATATAATCTTATTGATGCCCCTGAAGAGCCAGCGCAGTTTATTTTTGACTCAAAATGCCAAAACAAATGTCCACTTTCCATCTCATTTTAATATAATATGATATATAATACTATAATGTAAGATGTTATTTATACGATAAATAACATCTATAAATAATATATATATAAATTTTTTATATGTAAAGGAACAAAAAGGACCAGATATATATATATATATATATATATATATATATATATATATATATATATAAGCTCAGAATAGTTGCGAAACACCAGTCTTTCTTTTTTATTATCTTAATGTCTAATAAAATTAAGTTGCTTCTTGTACATTGAAGAAGTAAAAAAGCATTTTTTTAGATTAGACGAAAAATTTTCATGTGAGTAATTTATGCAGGAAAAACGCAGCATTTTTCTTAGATAGTGCATTTTGAAAGCTGAAATTATCTTGGTAATCGTTTTTACTGAGTTACCAATTTGGAAAAATGGGGGTAACATCACATTGTAATAGTCTTTACCAGACAACAAAGGAGATATTTAAAAATATCCGTTTGCTTATGTTGTTTGGGGTAAGTGAAATTCAGGATAATATTTGTTTCACGACATTTGCATTGTCAGTAACAAGTTTCTCACATTCCGTCCTAATAATATTCGCTAACACCGGTCCTAATGATGAAAGAGATACTTTTGCATGTAGTTTTACACAGCCATTTCAAGGTTAATAAATGTATGACTGAAAAAAGCTATGAATATTTAAATGACAAAAAATAATATGGCGACATTTATGGTTTTAATGCAAAGGTATTAGTATTAGTTATACATAAGCCTATTGAACCTTCTATCGTAATTCAACAGGATCGTACTAACATGAAATCCAGACGTTAGAATTAAAGTATTACAACACCTAAAAAAAGCATCACCTCTTTGGAAAATTTGAAATTTCAAACAAAACTCAATCGGATTTAATCCCACTCTCAGAAAACTATAATTGTTAGTATCCACAAGGCCTGTTAAATCTCTTTCTAAAACCACAAACTGTGACGTAATTCACAAATTAGAGCTTCTTTACAATTTGAGCTATTTGGTATTTTTTTATTTGACTTTTTTGAGAAAAAGGTCATGTTTCTTGACAATTATGGCCCACTATTGCAATACTTGATATATTTACTTGTTGTTTGAAAATTCCTGTCCATAGATTATACATGCACTAATGCGTAATTCATTAAAAGATGGGGTTTATTGGTAGAAGTATAGTGTTCACAGAGATTTACTGGCAAATGGGTTAAGGCATGCAAGAAAATATATCAGTTTTTGAGAAAAACTTGAGAAGAACATATGTCTTTTTAGTTTTTTTAAACCTATGTTTTTAGTTTTGATTTTCTTGAAGATTGGTAATAAGAGTTTACAATGTTACATCACGCGATTTATTACCTTAAATGGTTTACCTTTAATTATGCATTGTACACAGTATTATCTCCAATTAGCAGACACTCTAAAAGGAGAACACCTCTGATTAATGGACCAATTTTTTCCCCGGATCGTTTTCTGGTCAAAGTCTCATAGAAAATTTTTTAAAAAGCGGACACTTAATTAGCGGACACTCTAATTAACGGTAAATATTTTTTGCACAAAATAGTCAATATGGCTTTTTTTCTTTCCAATTAGCGGACAGTACAAAAAGGTTTAGAGCCAGCGAACAGAAAATAGAGACGAAGGAATATTAGCTCAAACATTAATTTCAAACACTTTGACACTTTGCAATCTACTTGCTTTTCACAGCTTCGAGATTATTCACAGCCTAGCTTATTAACTTTTCTTGTCCATGAAAGTGGTAAATTACTGGAATCTCCAGAGTGGAATCTCGTGTTAATAACAAAATACAACAGTCAATTAAAGACGTTTTTAAGTAAAAACATACAGTATAATACATAAACATTTACTTGCAAATTTTGCGTTCGTTAGTTGATATTATTAATGATGTTGATATTTATTCTTGTTTCAAAAAGAGTTGTCTTACATTCAATTTAGTTATATTTTTTTTAGTGGCTGGATTAGTGATACTCACTAATTACCCAGATTACACCTTTTAAATACAATACTTGGGTCTATTTTCAAATTTGGAGCTCACATTGCAAAACTTTCCAAAAGGCGGACACTTCCAATTTGCGGATACCTTGTTCTTGCCCCGATGGTGTTCGCTAATTGGAGAGAATACTCTACTATTGTATGTTTCATCACCTTTTATTGTCTTTTATTTGCGACATTTAGTATTTTCCTCATTTCATGATTTGTATTCATTTAAAAGTGTTGCATATTTTTGTTAAACAGCAAAAACCCTAGTGTAATTTGCATTTATATGTCAGGGGAAACAAATTATTGTTTGCAGCTTACTTGCTTACGGATCTTCTTTAATTTTAGTCGTATTTTGTTATTCTATTATTATTTTGTTTATTTTAATATTTTGTTTTTTTCATTTACAGAGTACGGTTCCAACAACAACATAATGACTTGTTTTCGCAGATTACTTTTGTTCCAACATTCTAATATAAGCAAAAGATAAATTAATTTTTATCTTGTTCACGAAGTGTTAAGAGAGAACAGATGCATATATTTTATTATTAACATTTTATACTGTTTTTAAGCGGTTTTAATATTCTATCAGATCTGATGATGTGAAAATCCCTCTCGAAATACATTATCAGTGAAATGATAAAGGCGTTGTTGGTTTGATTAATTTATATAGAATTATGCCACGATGTTTATTACATATAAATTATTTTGTGCTTTGTTTTAAATAATTGTTTTTCTTCATGCTGTTTTGCTATTTTGGAAATTGTTGTTGAAGAAGGGTATCTCAAAAGTTGTTAAAATATATTCCCCCATATCGTGGAATTTAGAAAGCGAATAAAAGGAGCAGGTTTACTGTAAATTATTTCAAGAGAACACGCCTTTTCCATTGTAGAACTCGAGAGGCTTACGCTGAGGTCAGTGTCTATGCTGTGGTTGTCCTCCGAAATAGTTCGCCAGTTATCACCTCCAGGCAAGGAAACAACGTCGCATGGAAGTTGCATGAAAAAAACCTTTAAATGATCGATACCCAAAGTTTGGGTATTTATCATCCCTAGCGCGTTGAATGAAGATGTTGATTACTAGATTAAATATCAATGGTGTTGTTTCTGAGATTAAAGGGGTGCGTCTTTATAGTTTTTATTTTGGACCATGGTTGCTTAAAGCTAGATCAAGATCTGTCGGGAAGGTTTAGGTATGTCCCCGTCATTGTTTTTTTTATTGTCTTTTTTTAACGTCTCTTTTGATATCCTGTACAATAGTGTAGGCTGTGAAATGAGAAATGCGTTATTGGTTTGATTAATTTAAATGGATTTATGCCACGATGTTTATTGCATACAAAGCAAAATCATTGGTTGTCCGTGACACGATTAGGAAAGAAATGTAAAATCACATGTAAAGTGTTTTTTAAGCATGTAATTTTTGCAAGTTTTCTACTTTGTTTTGGAGAGTTATCTTTTAAAACTTCTAACCCCTCAAAAAGAAGATCCCTTACTTCACACTTGTGTATTCAAGTACACCCAATGGCCAACAAAGAGATTAAAAGCCAACATGAAAAATTAGTTTTCATTGCAAAATTAAACATTTACTGCTTTACATTTACACGTATATCAAAGCTGGTAGATATTTACACATATATCAAACTTTTATCACTACATTAATTTGCCTCTTATTTGAGTACCTTTCCAATAAACTCTGTCAAAACTAGGAAAAAGTGTGAGAAAAAATTCTCTTTACTACTTCTTCTTATTTTTCACCATTAAAATCCCTCTGGTAAAAAAAAACTGGTCTATTTTTGAAAATGAAAAGTATGTTGGTGTTATGCAAAATATTGAGTATTTACTACTAATAAATCTTTAAATTGGTTCTATATAGTTTTGTAACTTTTTTGTTTACATAAAAACACCTTAACAAGACCCTAAATTTATATGTGAAAATGTACATTTTCATGCTTATGCCAAACATTTTTAAAAGGCCTCCATTTTGCTAGGGTCACCTCAGAAAAACCAGCTGCTCTCAGAATTTTAATCTTTTATCTAATACGTTTATTGGAGAATTGATAGTGTTTATTGGGAGTGTCAGCTTTGGAATAAAAATAGTTGTGTTTTTTGTGGCTTCCTTTTCATGATTAAGAGCAATGCAAAGCATGAAGCCAGTACGTGAATGGAGCTGTGAAAAGAAGCCAATAAAATGGCCAGGCAAAGAGATACGAGTTGACCAAAGATCTAAAACATCCAAATCACATGATAGAAGAAAGCATTGAGGACCCAAAGGATTTCATAATCAAGCTATCTGAGGAAAAAACTACACTCACGGGAATGTCTTATTACACCCAGAAGAAACAAATGCACAAGGAAAATGTTGACAGAAATGAGGCTAGTAAATGCGAGAACAGTTTATTGAACAACTTTTTTAAAAATTCTTATAGTATATATTTCTTTTTCTTCCTTTCGCCTTCTCCTATTTAAATGGGGTCGCCAAAGTGGACTCTCATTTTCGCCATTTCCCTCTTTCAGCAGTGTCTGCCGCTGACAGGCCAAACATTTCCATTTCCTCCTGGATCTTCTTTTTGGACGTTTACGTTTTCTTCTTCCCGAAGGTTGCATTTTCATCGCCATATTTTTGACGTAATCCTTTTCAAGCCTCATGACATGTCCAAACCATCTCAGTTTTGCTTCTCTCGCTTTTTCTCGCAACCTAACATTCACTCCCAGCTGACCCCTTACTGCCTCATTTCTGATACTAACGCAAGCTATGTTTCATTGCTAAGACAAATGCTGAATAGTAACAGCAAGAATTGAACCTATCAAGCTACAAACATGTCTCTAAACTAGATCAAGAACATGAAGATGAGATAAAGAAATACCTGTACATATGTGACAACACTACCCCATAAAAGGACGGATGCTAGTTTCATTGAGGCACAACATGGCCTTAAGTGTAATGTACACTCTACACCAATACAAAGGTTGAACTTTTTGTGAAGGCAGCTTACCAACAGATTGAATAAAAAAATCCTAAAAAAGGTAAGGAGAAAATGACAAATCAAGCAGTCTCATTTGTAAGTATTCCTCAAGAAGGGAATCAATGTCACCAGAGTTAACATAAAAGTAGTTGTATATAAATATTGGAGGAAGGGAAGGGTTACAGTTTCTATTGAAGAACACCAATAGTATTTTAGCTACATTGAAAGAAAACAACCACCTATCCTATGACGGCCTAATGGTCAGTCTCCACATCATTTATATGTTTGAGCTGTTCCTTTGGGGTCAAAACTCTTGTACAAGATAGTGGCATCACTTAGGATGTTGAGGAATAAAAGCAAGTTGCTAGAATAACCACCGATATAAAGCAGATAAAAGTTGGATCAAGAATAGAACGTTGAGGAATCACAGCAATACAAGAATACTTCTCAGCTGTATTTCCATCCACCGTGGTATTCATTTTTATAATCTAAGAGAAAAGGCAGAATGATAACAAATACTCCTCAAAATAACTTTAGCAAACGTCCTAGTGACGTAAAACAGAGTCCACGACTTAACAAATGCCTTGAATATTTCAATAACTATAGCACATACTTCACTAAACGTATCCATAAGCCTAAAAGTCCTTTTCATGATTACAGCCAAAAGGTGACCAGAGGAGCGAGAGTCTATTTTTATACTGAGCATCAATGAAATCACGTATGCTATGCATGAATCCCTACAGTGATTTGTTCATAAGTCGTTCAAATACCTTACTAATGACAGAAAGGAAGCTAACAGGTTGATATTTATCAGGACTAGCTTGATCGTTTGTACTCTTAAAGAGAGGAACAGTATAAGAAACTTCTCAGGGAGTTCCTGCTAAGAAAAACTAGTATCATTTAGAGAAGAATTGCCTTAAATAATCTAGCAAATAGATCAACCCTTTTTCCCCGAGAAGACATAGCAAGCCTAACATCATATAGAGTTGGAGGAATAATTGATTTAACAGAATGCAAAGTAATATTGTGAATCTTTAAGAAATCTCGACCTTCACGTTTTTGGGACCACGAAAATTCAAAATTTGCTCTATATAGTTAGATGTAGCTAGAGAATTTAACAATTTACAAGTATTACTAACACCTGTAAAGGTAGCCCGAGATTTATCAGTCCCATGACGTTGAAAATTAAGATAGTAATTATTGCTTTGAGCAAGGGCACAAGAAAAGTTAGCATGGAAACATGGACGAGGGTGAACATTGGTTGTGTAAATATGACTAAGTACATATGTTCAAAAGCAATCTAAACCCATTATATGACTTCAGGTGCAACGTCAGAAGCGACTTACTTAGACTGAATCCCATGAAATACTATCAATAAATTGTCGAAATTCATCCCAGTCGGCTGGACCATACTTAAAAGTCATACTATGCTGTACCTTGTTAACAAAACCTGAAACAGTTTTCTTTAACATCTGCAGTCACGACAACATAATCAGAAGATCCGAAAGAGATAAAGACAAAACTGTAAAGTGCTAAGGACCAAAAGTCGAAAAGAGATATGAAAGAGAAGCTTATAAAAGAGTCTGACTAATGAATTTTTTATGGACACTTAGCAAGATCATAAACAAGAGAGAAGTTTTAATTATCTTTTAGGGTCTGTCAGTTAGATTGAGTCAAGGAGGTTATATGATGAGTATTAAAGACAAAAATGTTGATTATGTGGAGTCGTATGAATGGAGTCTAATGCTGTCTCAATAATTGACCAAGGATCAGAAGTTCAGAGATTGATACAAGAAAATGAGTAGCAAAGAACCTGAAGAAAAGATATTCTAAAGTACATGAAAGAATTATTTTTACAACCAACTTCTCGTACCTTAATACCTTGAAGATCCTGACGAGTATAGAAAGAAAGACCATGAAGGCGTGTTGCAAAGTCTAGCCGAAACAAAGGTAAATAGCCATCAACTTGTAGACCACTGTTCCCAACACTGTTATTGAGGCATGTCTCACAAAGTGTACGAAGATAAGGAGAGTAAGAATAAAGAAAAGGTCTCACTAAATAATGCAAGTACTTCTGAAATTACTAAAAGCTAAGGAAGAAGATTGTTTTGAAGATAACAGAAGTTTACTGGTCTGTGTATATCCAGTACTTTACTTCGTACCTCTCGATCATACTGCTGGGTACTGGAACCATTAGTTTCATTTTATTTCTTTAAAAAATTGAAACTAGATTTAGCTAATGTTCAGATGTTGCATAATATAAAGCCCTTAAATGTACCAGGCTAGTTGGTTTTGAGGGTATCTAATATTATTAGAAACAAAACTGTAATTACACAAGAGATTGAAAATAATTGTTAATACAGTAGTCAAACTACAAATAAATAAATTGGATGATAATTTTTTCAACAAACCTTTATTGCTTGAATTGATCGACCTTCATATGTTCTGCCAACTGACAAAACTGTGGTAATAGATGGATATTTTCTGTTTAATGCTTTCAATTCATGAGCCATCTAAAAAAGGTTATAACTGGTTATAATTTGGTCTACATAAAGACTATATATCTTACTTTTACAACGACATAATACCTTTCTCTTAAAATAATAATATACAGTCGATTTTATATTCATTTGTAACAGTCGTGTACACCATTAATCATCCTTATTGGTCAAGAAAGTGGTATTTCAAAATTTCAAGCAAAACAAAAATAATAACTGAAAGTTGTCTTTTTATCTTAAATTCAAAGTGGAATTTTGGGTATAACTTAAAATACCTACTTTAAGCATGTACTAAAATCCAATAATTAGGACAAGCATTTTCTCATTCCATAGGCGAATATATGTGTATATATATATATATATATATATATATATATATATATATATATATATATATATATATATATATATATATATATATATATATATATGAGCACAGCTAAGGGGATTGCTTTCAGTTATTCCAACTTATGTAAAAGGTGAATAATAGCAAAACAAGTAAACAGTAGGAACATCGAATGAAGTTCGATAAAACGTTAAACATTTAATTAAATGTAAATGTTTGTGGCACTAAAATACCACTTTATCAACAGATTTTTACCATTGGTGCAAATATTCTCCGTTATCCACATAAAATACGTACTACCAACTACCTTAAGAATTAAAATTATTAGAGCTCAAGCATTAGTAACAAAAGGTAAGAAAACATTAAAAGTAACTTATGTGATTGTTCACAAAAGAAATGAAAAGCGGAATAGAACATCAATTATTATAGTTTTTTCTTGGTTTGTACATGATTTTTGGTTCAAGTCATGTGACCTGTTTAGTCTTCTGGGCTGAGATGTATATATGTCAAAAACTCTTATTTGTAGTAAAGTGGGTTTCTCAGTAGGTGTTTGGGAATTTCAAGACATCAATGTTATGTCCTTTTATATCAATAGGCATTAACAAATCATTTACTTACATTGTTGTATCGGTTATATCTACTGTAATCATAGCCAGAATATCCAAAGGCTGGCTGTTGGTTGTTGACATTTTCTTCATCGATTAACTTCTGTACGTCAGAAATGTAAATTTCATGCTTAATTCCTGCTTTGTCGAGTGAAGCGAGAAAACTCTTTTCTTGTTCTGGTCCAACGTTTACGTCCACAGCAGCACCAAGCGCTTTTGGGTCAGTCCAGAAGTCCAGCTTAGTAGAAAAAAGTAGATACTGCATTGTTTACTTTACCCAAATAAAGAAATTTCAAATTTAATCTAAACACAAAACATAGCTTAATTTTTTTGAAACAAAAAATATTTTTACAGAATAAATATACCAATTTACCTGTAAACCATCTTTTATGAAACCCTACACCTGACCTGACATGTAAAGAGAGTGGAGCTCTCGTTGAAGGTAACACCTGAAAATAGTATGGCCATCATAAAGTTCATACATGAAAAAATTTGAGGAGAGTTGACAAAAGTGAGGAAAGGATAGATAGAAAGCATACAATGCATCTTTGAGAGTTAAACATACATTTGGCTTCTTAAATTCAACTTATGTGGAATGTGACTTTATTTTGATTTGTTTTTCGTCAGTATTTGAACAGGCAAGACAACAGACAAGCTGGCACTAACCTGGGACTTTAAACCTGCTTCAGCAAACGAAAGGAATAAACTTCTCTTTAGCTAAAGGGACAGGAAGCGATCATATTTAGTTAATATATGTACAGCTAAAAGAGACATATTTAGAGGGATGCGAAGCTTGCTCAAGCACCCCTCAAAATTGTGGTTTTAGTATCTAGCTTTCCACTTAACTGCTACATTTTCCCAAAATATATTCTCATGAAAATTTGGCAAGTGCATGGAAAAAATGACTGTTTCGTTCAAACGAGTTTAGTAGCTCTTAAATCAGTGTCTCTCAACAAGGGAAACAACACACGAGACAGCATTGGTCTCTTCGAGCATTAAATCATTATTTTCATGCCCTAGAGCATTTGATACGTCAGTGTGGTGGTCTACAACCACTTTGTCTGTACAAAAGACCGAGGAAACAATGCTCTGTTTTTTCACAAGACAAGAACCTGTGTATGATTGGCAGACAGGACACAATTTTACCCCTAAAACTGATTTTCTATTGGCTCACAACTCTCACCACAAAGGGTGCACCCAAGTCTTCATTCATCTGGAAGACCATTAATTTGGACTTTTCTGCTGTTCCTGCCCCATTAAAGCACACATTGATCTGCTTGCTTGCATCCTGCTTTCATGATTGTAATTCACTACTTCCTAGTCTGAGCGGTGTTTGAGCTAAGTTAGCTTAACAATGGAATCTAATTTTGGGGAACAACTTTTATAAAAATTGGGTAAGTTCAAAGAAGCAGGGAAGTTAGATTTTATCAAATATAAATGACACAAACGTATTCAGGACATTTTCAAGAGCTGAAAAATACAGCACAATGGGATGGCTTAACAACTTGCTACGACACTTTCAAGACGTTATTTTATCAAACAGAACGACAACAGGCTGTTATCGTCAACCTGTCAATATGTCTGTTGACAAACATTTAGAATAAACTGGGGCTTACAGATCCATATGTTTCTGTAACCAGTAATCTTGTAATAAACACAATGACCAGCCTATTCTCTATCCATTCCCATATTCCCTTAATGCAATCAATTATCGAAAAAAGAGTTCATACTTTTGTATTAGTGTTTATTTTCAAATATTTCATCCCACTCTTGGACATATATGTTCCATTAAACATCAGCCTGAAATATCTTCCCTCTTTTCTTTTTTACCTGTACAATGTACAATATTTGGTGATAGCGAATATGGGAACTAAATATATCTCTACTTTTGTCAGATTGAATTTCGAATACCACTGAATTCAAAGTATAACATAAAGAATTATGTGGAGTTAGAAATCAGTCAAAATTCATTGTGTTGTGGATCATTTTAGACAATTTTATACTTCATAGGGATTTTAGGGTATTTTTGTTGTCTATTGAGAGATTACTTTGACATTTTCTTTTTCTGTATATTCTTATGTGTCAAAATATTGTGGTTTTATGAAATAATAAAGTGTCATGGTATATAACATTTGATTTCTAATGAGGATCTAACGGTAGGACCAGGTGAAAACGAGAGAAAAAACATGTTTTTCTGTTAAGAGATTCTGACCACGTCTATGATAGCCCTAAAAATAATCTGCATGTTTATTTAACTCGTTCTTTAGACAACCAAGTTTACTTTTGAAACCTTAACGATGAAAGTCTATCATTACTTTACAATATCATCGATTATAATTTCAAGTCTCTCTATGAAATTTTTCATGAGGTTTTGGCGACTAATATTTGATGGGTGACGTCCAATCTTAATTGAATTCTGGCTAAGATAGGCTCAACAGTTTACGATGGACATCTATTTACTTGTTAAAAATTAATATGTTTTAAATTATGAATAAAACAATGAATACTCTGAACTTAAATACAGCCATAATGAATGAGATTCAATTATTTTATAAGTAAAGCGTGTGGAAAAACAGTGTTAACAAGGCAAATAGCAACAACTTCTTAAGTACTCTATGTGAAATCCAGAAGGACGTCTCGAGACAGTTTTTGTGCAACTAAACAATTTGTTCCTAACATTTTTCTTGCATCACTGTATCGCCACAAATCCCACCACCACCAACAACACCACTTCAGAAGGCGTTGACAGCTATCTCTCTTTCTTTAATAACTACTTGCCCTCACCTTTTCCTCTTTTTTTCTCTCCACTTTGACATAAGTAAACTAATCTAAAAGCATTACTACATAGAAACCCTACTATTTCAGGAAACGAAATTGTAAAATGAGCTCACGCTCTGGGCAATCCATAGATTTCACCTTGTCAATTCCAAGTTCATTTTGAAAAGGGAATTCGGAAAAAGGAATTCGACCCAGGGAATTCGAAAAAATATTACTCCTGCAGTAATATAACAGATTAAAAGTTCTGTTGTTCAAATTTGGGACCACAGGCTTGAATGTTTAAAAGGTACTATTTACCAAGAGGATTGTGCCAAAAATATTTAAATTGTCTTGACTGCAATATATAAGAGTAAGAGTAAAACTGAAAAAACCAAAGACGCAAAACATTTTGCTTTTGAAAAAACAAAGGAGAAAATTTGGAAGGGAGTCTTGCATAGATTTTTAAATACCAAATTGATTCTTACCAAACTAAATGTGACATAGCGTTGTCTCAAGTAAGATGAAGCAGAGTGAAATGACAGAAGCTTTTTGAATTTGGTTAAGATGCCTTTAAAACTTGAGTGAGTGCAGAAAATAGTATTTGATGCGATTAAAGTTCAGTGTTGCAGGACTGGTTTATTGAACAGTTTAAGATGCAAGAGTGTTGGTAATAATGTTGACACAACATGTACAAGAATATATGTCTCAAATAAGCAAATTTTATTTCTCAAAATATCAGTCATATCACCGTTTCAGCTTACTGTCGCAAATCACAATTCTAATTCTTACAAGGTGCTCCTATTTATATAATAATGGTTACATACTGAATTAGATAAATTTACAACAATTGAAGAAGTGAGAAAGAAAATTCCCGAAAGTTGTAAACGTGTTAAAATTCAAATTTTGAATAGGATACAATCTGTTGTAACGTTCTCGAAATTTCATCTCTTTTACGTCAAGAGATTCGAGGCTCGAACTCTGGCCAAGTCCTAGGAAGTACTGAGGCCAATTTGTTTTTTCCTTTTAAAAAGGTATATTGCTGACTTTGTAGATGTATACGGAGCAAAAATTAAAAATATTAAAAGAAAACTTAAATAGGAAAAGTACCCCTCTGAGCTGAACTGGCCTCAACGCCTTGCTCAGGATCAACCATTTTGAAAAAATGGTCAATAGGTAAGCTACATATACCTTTATTCATCTGCTTTTGGAAACTCACAGTGAATAAAAATATGCCTTGTGATGCGTAAAGTTAGATTTGTTATGGACAAAAAATTTAACAAGTTATGGATATGATGTTCTGCAACTCCACTCGTGAAATATCAGAAACGTACCAGATCACTGACACAATCGGATACAATATATAATCAAATTGAGGTCCAGTAGCTGAAGTGAAAATATGATTTTTTTAATTCTTTTTTGCGAAAGTAAATAAAATCTATTAAGATAGCTTTTGACATTCTTAAAACCCAGAAAAAAAGACATAATTTGTTGTGCTTAAGAATGCAATAACCCTACACATATTTACAATTTTGAGTCCCTGGATTTGTATGAGGGAAAAACATCAGCTCTAAAAAACCCTGAAGTTGGAATTTGCAATGGACAGTTAAGACCTTTCGTCTTTGCGACATAATCGGTTTAAAGTAGGTTATATAAAAACATTGATTACAGTAAAATGAGCTACATGTTCATAGCTCACAAGGTCAGAAAATAAAAAAATTTTTAAATACGGTCAAAAGATACGATAAGACAAGAAAAATAAGCAAAAAATCTGAAATAATGATATTTAGATTTTGATGACAAAATTAGTCATTCTCCTGTCCACATGTTTGTGTTTTATTTAAAATTGTAATCTCGTGTACCTTAGCCTACATTTTCTATAGTTCTTGACCAATTATTGATATTTGAAACCTGACCTATTAAAGTACAAAATCTCAAAAAAAAAAGAATAGTCTAGAGTTTGTAATGACCGTAGGCAGGAAATCGTTTATTTCCACTTCTCTAATTTTCTTACCAAGTGTTCTACGTGAAACTATGCACGACTACAATTATTTAGGCTGTGGGTGTGACGTTTTAATTAAAAGGATTTAACAAGAAAAATTATGCTGCTGGTGCCATTACTATTACTATTTTTTCAGTAGAATAAGGAAATTAGAATCTCTCAGTTACACCCCTTTTACGGTGAACACCCTATATTATTCTGGACATTTTATTGTAACGATACCTAAAGACCACAGGGAGCAACTATACTTGTCAAACAAACCCTTGCTTTCTTCCGAATAACATCAACATTAATTTAAGCGTGGGATGCTTTGTCAATTATGACTGCAAACTTCTGATGACAAGTATAAATTTCATCATTATTTAATATTTTGTCTTTCATTTCGTAAGTACCTGCATGACATTTCTTCAAAAATGCAAGAAAAACTTTGCTACACCTGTGTAGCTAATTGACATCACAGCAGCAAATCTTCGTTTACTGAATTAATTTTATCCTACNTGCCATTACTATTACTATTTTTTCAGTAGAATAAGGAAATTAGAATCTCTCAGTTACACCCCTTTTACGGTGAACACCCTATATTATTCTGGACATTTTATTGTAACGATACCTAAAGACCACAGGGAGCAACTATACTTGTCAAACAAACCCTTGCTTTCTTCCGAATAACATCAACATTAATTTAAGCGTGGGATGCTTTGTCAATTATGACTGCAAACTTCTGATGACAAGTATAAATTTCATCATTATTTAATATTTTGTCTTTCATTTCGTAAGTACCTGCATGACATTTCTTCAAAAATGCAAGAAAAACTTTGCTACACCTGTGTAGCTAATTGACATCACAGCAGCAAATCTTCGTTTACTGAATTAATTTTATCCTACTTTGAACAAGAGCCCATTTCTGACCTTCAGCTTTTTGTTCTTTTGTAGAAAAAAACTCCTTTTTAACTTGGAATAGTGAGCAGAGAATATTAAAAGTATGTCATTTAACCACACTCTGTGGTACCTTGCAAAGTTTTTCAAAATGTTTATCAAGGAATGCTATGTTTGTGTGAACATAAATTACAGTGTACGTTTTTCTCGTGCTACTAAACATGCTACTAAATTTAGGTCTATATGAATAGCAAAGATAAAAGGCTTACAGTTTTATACCATCCTCAGGTAACGTTTTCAGAAGAGGTTCCAGAAACCACACCAACATGAAAAGTGTCTTTACAGAGATAGTGTTTTTCAGTGGCGGCATTTATTTCAGGGGGACTCAGTTGTAACTAATGACAAACTTTATTACGCCAGCATTTTGGAGGCCTTTCAAGTTTCCTTTTTCCTTCCACAATATTTTCCAAACAGATACGAGAAAGGCTGAGTTGAGATCTTCTAATGGGTCTTTCATTGATGGAACCCCTAGTAAACAGTAATCCCATTTTTGTCTTTCACATATTCCCGTCCATAAAAGGCCCGAAAGGAAGCAACATATCAAGTGAAAGATTGTGAGACACCATAAAATGCAAGACACACGGATCGACCCTCCAGGACCATCCGTGGTAAGCCCCTTCCCCTTGGGTTGGTCTTCAGCCAAGGCTCAAGCATCTCGTGACCACCTGTACTGCATGCTTGTGCCCTGTAGCCGAAGCCCCATCCAAGGAGAGACCAGAGTACTATACTTGTTCTCAGCCAAAGGGCCGAGAAGTGAAGAGATCTTTTTATACGTCTATAGTTGTAGATGGATAGTGATTGGTGAGAGCTGTTTCTGATGCAAAACCATTTTATATCTTCCATATCTATCTCCAGTGCAAGTTTCACTCATTACGTTCTTTTTGTTTTGCCAAATTTTACAAAACATTTTACAAAAAATACCTTTCACAGGAATAACATTAATATTTCTTTTGTCTTTTCATCTTTTGTATGTTTTATAATATTCATAATGTATTCAATAGTTATAACAGAGATAATCATTCAGTTTGACAATTAATAATATTTACAATTAAAATATTAATACCCATAAAAAAGGAGGATAAAATGAATATTAATGACATTGCTGTTAATTTTTCTTGTAAGATTTCTCTACTTTCACAAACGTTGATTTCAAATATTTAAAATATATTTGGTTACAAATATGCATGTACTATTAATATGCATATACTATTAATATACATATACTATATACTATTGATATGCATGTTCAAAACTTCCGCACTTGTTGTCTATCCTTCCCCCGCCCACTTCATTCAAAGATTAAGTAAACTTTTGTCCTATAAAATTTTTTTTGTCCTAATAAATTTTTATCAGACAAAAGAGCATTTATTCCTCTATAATTGGTGTAAATATCTTATTCGAAATTGAATATTAAGTTGGTCAACTAATCCTATCAAAACGATGACTATCCGAGGATCGGCAAGTGACCAACCCTGAGGTAAATTATACATTAAAGGAAAGAGCATTTATGTAAATGATATTCATTTAAATATTGAATATTTTTGTTCACCATAGATTGCCGTTTT
>RDPX01000438.1:39358-98607 GCA_003991215.1 Morbakka virulenta | reverse complement strand
TTATTATTATTATTATTAGTTTATAATCTTTATACAGGATAAAACGTTTCAGTTAAATATATACATATCTACAATATATACATAATAAAAAACTGTTCTACCAACGTGTCCTGTGATTATAGTAAAAGAAATTAGGCACCTAAGGAAAACTACGATAAACGAAAATAGAGTGTAAGGCCATAAAAAAATAGAACTGTAGGATAGCGTTGAGACGTAACCAATACCATGGTTATAGTGTTGGAGCAAATAAAATTGTGGTAAATTTCTTGGCATTTTTGATAGACCCTGATCCTTTCTCGGCTAGCCTGTACCATGATGAAAGCTCTTTTATTACTAAAGTTCAGTTAAAGCATTCGTTTGGTTCATTGATGGTGCATGTTACATTAATGATAACAAAGAATTTGAAAACAGCTTTCGTGAAGTCTATCCAGAAGAACTACATGTAAAATGTGAACATAAAGGTAGCCATGTTATGTTCCTGGAGTTAGATATAACCATCGCAGATGAAATTCGTTTACAAGCTTTTTGACAAAAGAGATCAGTTTCCCTTTTTTATTGTCAGAATGTTTGACCTTTCTGGAAATCTTCTGGAGCACGTATTTCATGGCTCAATATCATCTGAACTACTCCGCATAGCCTGTGCAACTCTACAGTACGACGATTTTCTTTTTAGAGGTCAAGAAATTATTTTGAGAATGGCTAAACAAGGTGCTTTCTATAAAGAGGTGATGCAAAAATTCGGTAAGATGCCTATTATTCATGGTGATGCATATTCTTCGTTCAACAAAGACATCAATTACTTACAATATGACCTGACGAGACATCTATAATACCTCTCTATGTTCTAAATTTCTTCTCTTTTTTATATCTACTTTTATTTTCCTCTCTCCCTTCCATCTTTCTGTCTTTTCACGCTGTTGCTGTTATCTTTGATTATTATACTTCATTTCTTATTCTCCGCAGTCATCATGGATGTGGCATCTGATCAGTACTGCTGGACAGCCATGTCGCGTAAATCATTTCGATTTTAAATGCCCGAAATGGTTGACATGGTCATGGACTGATTATCCATTCTTTCTGTAATTACCACCAGACCATTACTCATTCTTTTATTTTAATCTATTACAATTTTATTACTCTTCTTTGTCATTCTTCTTGCCATTTATATCTTTCCATAACAATTATTCTCACTTTCTTTTGTTATTTAACTACAAACTTTGTGTATGTGTTGCTCGTTGTGTTGTCTTTCGTACTGTTCTGCTGCTTGTTTATGTATGTGTTTCCTCATGGTTATTAATTTAGCCAATACCATCTTAGGCTCTGTGTGTTACAATCTAATAATATATATAGTCATGGCCAGAGAGTTATGTCTCAGAAGCTCTGTGCTGCACTGATGAGCCCACAAAGGGCGAAACAGTACTGTCTGCAGATTGAGTATATATATATATATATATATATATATATATACATACATATATTCGACACAGGAAATATGCCAANTTATCAAGAAACGTGATCAAAAGTTTTTTGATAAAGACTGTGGTGAATAGACGAAAATTTGAAATAATAAATAAATATTTGATTTACTCAAGTAAATGTTGGCATACTTTCTTTAGTCATTTCCTGTGTCAAATATATATATACATATATATATATATGTTTAATGGCGCTTAACTTTTTTTACATATATCCTCTTTTATCCTTTATTTTTAAGATTTATTCAAACTCGTTGAGGGAACGGTATTCCTTTACAAGCAATTTGCAAAATTGTATCAGTTTGCACAATTCGTTTATTATATAAAGTTGGGAGTTTGAAAAGCTAAAAAAAATTATAAAGGAACACTTTTCCCTCAAATAAGCAAGATAAAAATATCAAATCTATCTAAAAAGCATGTCCTTCTACTAGAAGTCCCCTGTGATATTCTTTAACAAGTTGTAATATAGAAACGGTGTAGTTTTCTCCTTTCCTCTAAAGGCATAATTACTCTGTATTTCACATATGCATATAACATATATTCTTAGCCTAGTCAATATGTTATATTGTTACTACCTCCCCACATGCAAATTTTGGTAAAACATTCAAATAATTTTAAAGTTTAGATTTTCTTTAATTTTAGACTTCAATATTCATTAAATGAATGCTAAAAAGGTAATGCAGTTTCTTAGGAACAGACTGCTTATGATATAGTCGTACGCTGTTGGTATATATATATGCGTATGAGCTAAAAAGTATGAATATTCAACTATCCAAAAAAAAGTCATATTATAATGTAAAGTTTGTAAATTGCAGCCACTGTCGAAGCTCTTCGTTTACAGTTTGCACATCTCCTTGAAGGCCAATGGCTCTGCAATGTAGTACGTGCTCTAGTGTTTGCCTTTCCCCACATAAGCACTGGTTGCTCCTTGCTAGCCTGATTCTGTACATGAAATCTGCATACCTTCCGTGGCCTGACCTCAGTCTGTTAAACAAAACCCAGGGCGCCCGGGGTAGATCGTGCCCTGGAGGTTCAGTTGACGGCTCTGGTATGTACGGCTTCAATCTACACTCGGTTCTGTTCCATCTCTCCTGCCACTTCTCTGCTGTTCATAGATTCGGAGAGCTGCCGTTTGCGTCACGAGCAATAACTTGGTAATTGATAAGGTACTGTCTTCAAGACTCATCAAAACCTCTTCCAAAATCAAGGTCAGGTGCCATCTCTAGGTAAAACGTCGGCCACCATAAATCTCCCTCGATTGCTTTCCATATCTATCTGTCAATTGCTAACATTTGGGATCTTAAAGTATGTGTAATGGATAAAAGCAATCACAAAATTTGCAAAACCTCTAATCTGTAAAACGAACAATACGTAGTTATAAAGACTTAGATATAAATTAAAAACCCTAAATTTGGGGAAAAAATACTTCTAGTTTTCCGAATATTTAGGGACGAATTCCCTATTAGGTTTACAGTAAATTACACATTTAATAAACAGCTAAACGTAATTAAATTTCGACATTAATAATAAGCTTAACTGAATTTCGATAGAGAAAAAATTAGTTCCTCTTCTCTAAGAGGACAACATTTAGATACCTCCACATGTATTTTATTACCTGGTAACACCAATATTATAAATAAAACTGATAGAAAAAGGAAGACAGCAGATAATTTTATTGATTAACTTACCCTGAAAACTGATAGTTTGCATTAGCGAAAGCGACTAGCGCTAAAGTAACTTGAAGGAACATCGGAGATGCCATGTTGATGACCGTGTTCCCTATTACCTCAAATAACATAAAATGAAACAGAGAGCAGACGTACACTTATAATGGTTAGCAAAAAGGGGGTTCACCAGAAATAATATTTTTAATTATAACAATATACGCTTGATACTACGAAAAAGAGTTGCAATGAATTAGCCTTTTGAAACACTATCCGTATATAGCATATTACCCCCATTTCAAAGGTCTTACTAGCAATGTTGATTTTTCTTCCACTGAATAAATATTTTTTAAGTATCAGAACTGAAACAGTTACTTATTGTTATGTTTTTCATTACCGTAAAGCAGTAAAATATTAGCAATATTTGAGCACCTTTACAAATATATAAATTTATGCAATAGAAAAATGTAATTGTCTGGTATATCTTGGATATATTAAAGAAACAAATCAATAGATGTGCAAATACCTTAAGAGGCTATTAAGACTCTATTAGAATGTCCTTATCACTGACCAGCAATAGAGTACTGTTTCATAACACATTCAATTTAAATTAAAGTTCGTTATTGTGTGTATCCTGTTTGGATTCCTTGTTTAATCATCATTACAGAAGAAACTAAGTATATTTAGAAAAACTTGCACAAACCTAAATATCGTGCTAATCAATATGAAACTAATTTATCTCACTTTTGATCAGTCAGTTATAGAAAGTTGATTACTTTAGAAAAGAATCTTAAAAAGCCTAAGGAGACTAGATAATGCACTCTAACTGATTTTTTAACCCCCAACTTTGTAAACGCTTTTTTAAATAGTTTCTATTTGTTTATTTTCTGCGGTCCATACAGGTTTCTTTAATCAAGTATTTGTCATGGATGGTACGTAAGGAGAAAATTATCCCCGTTCTATTTTCGGAAATGTTGTTTTTGATTAATTAAATAACAGACTTCCACTCTTTTTCGGACATCTTATGCTAGACAGGTAAGATATCACCTACCCAGGCAGTCTGTTTACTATATGAATTTTCCTCTTCATCCCTTTTAACACTACATTATTATAACACCAATTCCATATAACGCAAATTCCTTATGATGCTAGCTCCTTACACCGCTAATTCCTTACAACACTAATTCAGCCTAAAATAAAATTTTCTCTCCATAAACAGCCCTTTAACATAGATAGGTTTGGAGCACTTTAAGCGTTAGGATAGTCTTCACCCCCTCTCCCTCTTCCCCACCCTACCATATTTTTTTCTACTTTTACTAGCAATGAAAAATAAAATTCCAGTTAAATCCATTAAGCCAGATGTCTATTTTCTCCTGAATGCTGATGAAGATGTCATTATGAATTTTACATAAAAGAATTTCTAAAGTTCACAGGATAGTAAATAAACAAAAGAGGAAATTTACTTTAATTAAATCAATTTCTCTGGTTTCTATGTAAAACGTAGAGCAGATACTATCAACTTTCTTTTACATGCCATTTGTTAACAAAAAATTCAAATTTATGTTATATTCCTATACGAATTATTTATTTTTATTATCATTATTATTATTAGTAGTAGTAGTATTATTACAAATAAAGGATTGGCATTTCAGTTTATAAAAAATTGTTTTACAAATGCGTCCTATGAGTAAAATAATAGAAATATATAAAACAACCTAGACCTAGATTAAGAAAAGGAAAAATTCTAAAACACTAATAAAGACATGGCTTTTGCATAAATTCTTAAAAACGTTTAGCGATTGAGATTATCTTATCTCCAAGGGCAAAGAGTTATATAAACCAGTACCGAAACTATAAAACCTAGCCTCAGCAAATTCAAGCTTCACTGGTGGTTGGACTACCATATGACCACTGTTTCTCGTACTTCTTCCATGGTTATTTAATGAAAAATAGTAAGAAAAGTTATCACCCGTTTCGCCAACCAAACATTTCTTTACCAGTATACATGAACGATTTTCTATTTCATTTCGGATTTTAGGTAAAGAAGTTGATGTAATAGCTTTCGCCCGTTCATCTAGCGAGTTGAGTTTCAATAATTGTGTGTTTGACATTTTCAGCAACAATGAAGTGTTGAACACAATCTCTGGAAGGATAATCAATGTGTAGATTCTAAAAATTGCGTGTCGAGTGAGTTGGTATTTTAGACGATTTAATTTATACAGTTTGCTGCTGGTTGATTTGCACATGCGCTTGAATTGATCTGTCATGGTGAGAGGTTGGTCATCAAGAGTACCGAGGTATTTGTATCGAGTGGTGGAAAAGATTTTTGTTCCATTATAAACAAGATTCAGGCTTCTGGACCTTTTATTTAACCTTCGTTGCGTACCAAACACCATTGACTCAGTTTTTCCTTTCGATAAGTTGATAATCAGTTCATTATCGTAAAAGGACGTTGATATCGAATTTAAGTCATGGTTAAGATTTTGTTCTATCGAATCAATAGATTTGCCGGAGACAAAAATGACAGTATCGTCGGCAAATTGAATAGTATGAGAACATTGCAGACAGTCTTTGAAGTCATTGAAGTAAAGTAAAACCCATATTGTACCTAATATCGTTCTTTGGGGTACTCTACAAACGATGTCTCCGATACTACACTCAACACCATCTACCTGGCAATATTGTTTACGGTGGAAAGGGTAGTTCTCAAACTATTTCAATGTTAAACCTTTGATTCCGTAGGATCGTAATTTACGTATCATTATCGAGTGGCTGAGGGTGTCGAACGCCTTAGATAAATCGATATAAAGTGCGCCAACTATTTCCCCTTTATCGACACGTTTTCGTGTATCGTCTGACAAAAAGATTGTATCGAGTTTCGTCGAGCGCTGTTTTCTGTAACCAAACTGGTTTTTCGATAGTAGATTTTCTGATTCGAGATACCTTATACGTTGATGATGAACAGCACGTTCTAGTATTATCGAACACGCAGGCAATACAGAAATCGGTCTGTAGATTTTAATGATAGACAGAGTAATTAACAAAGAGAGAAATCCTTTGCCGACCATTCTATCGAAATACACAGATTTAAGTTTTACACAAATGAATACTGATTGAGTATTATTGTTCTCAAAAATAGTATAAGCTGCCAAGCAACCTTCCATTTTTAGACCTGAGCAACTCTCTATCGAGTCTGAAGTTCACCATGAAATCTAAAAAATCCTGCTTGGGAACACCTTTAGAACAGCGGTAAAATTTTAGACCATTCTCTGATGCACTTATCCTACTTTCCATTAAGAGAAGACTAGGATTGGATTTGCTTGAATTGGCTGTGTTAAAGCTACTTGGCTTCTGGCAGGGGGTAATCTTCTGCATTGTTACAATGGCACGAATCGGCTTTTGTTTCCTGTCTCGTCTTTAACCAAAGTATAAGATACATCTCCTTTTTGGTTTCTTGCCCCTTGTTTAAGGTTATCCCTTTTTGGTAAGTAAGAGCAGAGGTTCATAACCTGATGCTAAATCCCTATGTAAGAACTTTAAATCAAATTTTACTAATTAAAAAGTAATGAATTTTAATAAGGGTTAGCACCTTAGGAACAATATCAGACTTTGGTCTTTTACTATTGCCATCACTTAAACGAGAATTCTCTAAGAATTTAATCCAGTGTTGAGAAAACTGGCATTTCTCAAAACTTCAACATAACCCTTTCCCATTTAGGTGTTGAAACAATCCATGGAGATTTTGCAGGTGACTATCTGCATCATTTTCGCTTATCAGAATGTCATCCATGTAAACCAAAACTACAAGGAAAATCTAATTAAGCTGGTCCGTTGAAAGTAACCAGGTGCAGAAGTGATACCAAGGGCTAGAAGTTATTCTGGGAGTGCACCAGTATGGCTATTCATTACTGGTCGACTTTTGCTGCGCGGTAACATCGTTATTTGCTTATAAACATTAGCAATGTCTATTTTGTTAAATCCGCAATCACCACTGGATCAAATGTTATAGAAGAGGTAAAGGATAGCAATGAGCTTTAAGCAATAGATTCATTCTCCTTATAAAATCTTCAAATACGTTAACCTGGAATTTGTTTTGATCCGGAAGTGAAGCTTTAATAATAGGAACAACAGGTGTGCCGAAGTCTTTAGAATGAGTCAGCTTCCATACTTCTTTTGCAACGCCATTCTTTCTTGTAAATCTCCTGCATTGCAACAGGCACTTGAGGAGCTTTCTGAAAACTTTTCTTCTCCTCTGAGTTTAAAACAACTTCAAGTTCAACATCATAGACAGCCATGATTGGATTTTCATCGTTACCAAAATTTTTAACACACTTCGACATTTTTCTTAAAGCAAAATACTCCTTAAAGTTACCAAATTTTGCATGACAGTGTCCACTAATAAATTTATCAATTGATCTATGACTACAGATCTTTGACTTTAATAGTGATTTGAATTTAAAGGTTTACGGCTAATACATCGGATAAAACAAACTCTGCATACTGTGGCTTGACCAGCTGCTGTACCTTTGCCTACAGAGGTCACTAGTACTGGTAAGTAATGCTTGCTGGTAATTTATGTTGAGTTGGTGGTTTCAAGCTTACTGAATTGTCAATTCGCTGAAAATAAACCCTTTGAACAAAATTTCCTGCTGCTTTGGTGTATATCCCCATGATACACCTTGTCTTTACCATTAACCGATATATTAAATTTAGGCAATGACACCAGATCCCGTTTTAGGATATTGACAACGCTTAAAGATGAGAAACCTCTCTTCGGGGCTGATCATTTCTTCCGACGAACAGCTTCAAGATGAATTTTTATGTTGGAAAAGTGCAAGAGGCCAACCTTTTAAAACCAGTTACTGGGGGCATTGCCTTTTCTACCACAAGAAAAATAACCAGTACCTAGGTCCTTTTGAATCGTTTTTCTCTTTTGTGAACTTCAGGACCACCCTTAGTTTTCATAGCAAAGGTAACTGCTCTTGCAAATTTCAACTGATTTCTTTCAATCTTAAATAATGCTTCAAGAAAAGCTTCATTGTTGTCTAAACGTGTGAATCTGGTGCAAATTGCTTCATCTTAGAATCTTTTACTTAAAGCAAAATCACACCTAGCTGCATCCTGGAAGATGAGTGTAGTACGTTCTTATCGTTTCTCGGTCTTTTGGCTAAGATCAAGTGTAGAGCTCTGGTCTCTCCTTGGTCGGGTCTACAGCTATAGGGCCCAACCACACAGGACCGGTCGTCTTGAGGTGCTTGAGCTTTGGCTGATGACCAACCCAGAAGGAAGGACCTTCCTACGGAGAGTCCTGGAGGGGCGATCCGTATGTCTTGCATTTTATGGTGTCTTGCACGCTTTCTGTCCCTCTTTTTCTTGATCTGCTCCTTCCGTTTTTGTCTTTCATAGAGGGATAGCTGTGAAAGACAAAATGAGCCCACTGTTGACCAGGGGTTCCATCAATGAAAGACCCAGTACGTTCTTAAACAAACACACTAGGTCATTGTTGCAACTCACTTCAATATCAAAAACGTTTCAATAAAGAATTTATGATCAAACTGAAATTTAGTAACATATTTAATGCCACAGGGGTTGTTGATTAGCCAGGTTGACTAGTAATTTGTAAACAACTCCTGCACTATCGTTTAAAAACACTTTGATCCATTCTAATTAGAAGCTGAGTTTGCTCCAATAAATATTGAAATTTTAGGATACTAATCTGTCTGCTCCTCAGATGTTAATTCAAATGACTGTTGCAATTGCTGTTGCTATTACTGCTGCTGAAACCATCATGGTTGCGGACTGTACTGCTTTTCCATCCAAGAGTTGCTCTAGAAGTCGTTTATTTCTCGCCTACATTTCCTTTCTCTGACATTGAATGTAATTTTACCCTTTCTTTCTCTTATTCTTCTGCTTTTTCTTTGGAGCATAATGCAATATTGACCCTCGTTCCTTTACGGCTTTATATCTACAATGTACTGTTGCTTGAGGAGAAAAAAGGTCTACCATTGAAAAATACTGTTCAATTCATCATAAAGTCTTTGACTACTTTTTTATTTAGGAAAGATCCTGTCGACTACACTAACTACCTCTGGTCTATCCTTTTATCTTCAGCTGGACAGAGTCATAAATGTATATAACAAGATTTTTCTCGTTTGTCTACGCTGTGAACAGTGCTGAACATTGGAGCTATTGAGCACTCAACAAGTCACATAAAGACAACTATTTATTGATCAGCCCTATAGACAGAAAAGAAAAGAAGATGAGAAATTTCGTAAGGGCATGCACCAATGCAAGCCAACAGACAAAGGAACATACAAAGTGCAGTGTTAATGGAGGATTTTATTATTTTTATTAGTAGTATTTTATTATCTTGTAGCGTTTTTGTTTTGTACTCTCATCTTTTATGGGAGCATTTTCATCTTTTTTTCCTTTTGTTTTATTTTTTTTCGTTATAAATCAATTAATATGTAATAATTTAGTATTGCAGCGCCACCACAGAAAAGGTCGGTCTACTTCAGTGAGAACAAAGAGAGTTTTAAACCATTTATTTATAAAGCAAACACTTATAGAATAGCATGAGTTTTTGCCAACTTGTTTCAAGACAGTACCTTCACGACAATTTTATCAAGACCTGTAGATCGCTTAAAAACTTTCAAGGAAATAAGAAGAGAAAATAGCTCGTTGAAACTGTGAAATATTGGAATAATAAAGATAGAGATACTTCTTCCAGGATAAGAAAGGGAGTAGGATTTTGCAACAAAAAAGATCTGAGGAATATTTTGATACGATGTTGAATACGATAGTAAAGGCCGAAAGTAGGCAGGCACTTTAACTCAAAGATGACAGAAATACCCTGACCAAACCCTAATGATGTTTTATAGACATGTAGGGTGACTTCAAGGAATAGAAATGGACAAACACGATCGAGAGAAACTACATTTTTTGCTTTAGCCTTGTAATTGATTCAATGTATTAGTTCAGGAAAGTTTGTTCGAAATGAAAATCAAGTTTGAAAACTTGATTTTCAAAGAGAGGAAGACTAGCCATGAAAAAAAGTAAATGAGTTGGCAGATCTTTGTCTATTTAAAGTGAGGAGTTTCGTCTTAGTAGTATTGAAAGTGAAAACCCGCTGTAAGTCCCAGGCAACAATAGATTCAAGGTCATGCTGAAGAAAGTCAGGAATCCTAGATTAATCGAAATAAGACCGTTTACCCTAAACGAATGAGTAGTATCATTTGCAAAGATAGCAATACCACATTCAATTGTCCAGGACAGGCTACTTATGAAAAAAAGTAAAATCATATGGATCTCAGCATGGAGCCTTGAGAAACACCAGAATTTTAGGAAAGATAGAAAAAAATGGCCATCATTAACAACTTTGCTCATGCAATTGCTCAACAAAATACATTTAAAATTTCAAAATATGATTTTAGTTATAAAGTAGTCCAGAATGGCTCAAATGCCTTCGAAATATCAAAGGTGGCAGCTGTTACCCAGATAGAACGTTCGAGAGAACAACGGAATCTCTCAGTGATGGTATTTGGGAAATCTGTTGTGAATCGAGAGTTACAGAACTAAAATGTCTCATAAGAAAAAAGATGGTACGATCCCAGGAACACGTCGATGTGATCCTTAAGTCGTTTCAACAATTTACTGCAGATTGTACAGAAACTGATAATGTGATAAGATAAGTTACCATGATGTAAAACATTTTTACCGGAAACGCCATATGATCTAATTTTGTGGATTAGGCTAGAAAAACAAACTTTATCAAACACTTTGAAGATATCAAGATTTATACTTCTTTTCTCACCTAAATGGTTGGCAGCACAACAGAATTGCTCAGTGATGAGAGTTAGGACATCTACTATGGATCAAAATTTACGTAAATCATACTGCTTATAGGAAAGAGATAGTGGAACTCCAACTAGAAAGCAATACAATACTCTGTCAGGAGATCGCATTCCAGACTGCAAATTAGGTCCAAACTAAAAGAGGTATACTTAACACAATAGGATCAGTCTTTAAAGTTTCTAAAGACGGGGATCACAACTCAGCATTTCCAACAAAAAGGAAAGCAATTTGTAGAGAGACATTTTTTGAGGGGTTTTTAAATATTGAAAAAACTCAGGAGAATATTTCTGAATCACAATTAGAAAGCTTTTATCTGGCCTAGATACAATGGGTGGATCTAAAGAAGAATTTGACTGTAGCAACAGAGAATGGTATTACGGAGAGTGTGTTGATAAAGTTATTGTAGAACGTTTTGAAGAGCCAGATGAGAGTAATTAAAAAAAGAGCTGTTAGAAGACGATTCAGCCAAAAGTTCATCCCTATCTTTTTAGGAAGTCAATACCTTTTAGCCATCAAATGCAATTATCAACTTTTGTAGTTTCAGGATTATAGACCTTAGCTTAACCCAAGAAAAACACTTTTACAATGCTTTGTAGCATAAGTAAACGACCTTTATTGTTCAGAATGTCATCACATCTAAACTAATGAAAAAAAGGGATTGAGGTATGGCATTGCTTCGGCATATGTAGATTAGAATCAAGCGAAAGAATGGGACTTTGCTTGGTATCGGTATCGCACAAAAGTATCTGTCAAGTTGAAACTAAGCTATGAGTTTTGAAGGGTCCTTTTTCAGCAGACGTTGAAATAAATCATTTCAAGAATTTTCCCCCAAGTCACCCTGGATAAAATGGGAAAGGGTGTGATGACACGAAAGTTTCCATAAAAAAGCTAACTCAGATGGCAAAGAAACAAAGACTGCAATACGACCAGAGTTACCAATAGAAGAGCAAGAAAAGACAAAGAATAGACTAGAGGATTCGAAACAAGACAAAACTCGAGCAAAGAAGGACGATGATTAGCTTCATCATAAATACGAATTTAAACATTGAAAATTTGAGTTGAAGATTAAGATAATTTATATTTTCAAAAATGAATCCTAGGTTTGTCACTAGAATAAGGATTCTCGGCCAATAAATGTGATAAGCATTGAATTGACCACACAAATATTTTATCAATTTGATGAGACTGAAGAATAGAATCAATAAGATTAGGAAAAAAGTTAGGAACTGAGCAACCATTAGAAGATGGAGAACGATAGAAGAAGAAAATATACGTTATTACGTTGAGTGCATTTAAAGATCGCATATATGACGATCAGTACCCCAAATTTTCAAATATCTGTTTTGTACTTTTTGAAAGCAGAGGTAGCTAATTTTTATTGTAATGCCAAGAGCCATACAAAAAATAAAGCCACTTATTGTATGAAGCTGTGGAAGGAAAGAAAAAGATTACAACAAGAGATCCGCGTTGAATTTAGATTTAAAAATATGCACGTCATGTGACAAAGAAAGAGTACTCAAACTCCAAAGAGCTCCATAAGCTAGCCGTCTGAGTGAGGAAACCTATATGAAGATGAAGACGTTGAGAGAAAAAACTCATGCTACAAAAATGACCGGCTTACAGAAATGCTACAAAATGAGGTGGCACCAGTGAGGAAAGCTCAGTAGGATACTTTACATAGTACCTGTAGAAAGGACTAAGACAAGTTATATTTCTTCAAAAAGACAAGGGTGGAAGAGCAGCAGTGACATTTAAACCTAACGAGTTGCAAGTACGTCTGTAAGCTCTATCAAATACATCTTAATGATACGAAGAAGCACCCGATCATGAAAGGACTTGATTGCAGCACTACCTGCAAAAAAAGAAAGAAGACTAGCAGGTCGATACTTGCCTGAATCAGATAAATCATGTGCATTCCTGTTCCTGGAGACAGGAACAACATTAAAAACCTTGTAGGAAAACAAAGAGTAAGACTGTAGGCAGGGATTAAAATGTTTGACTAACATGATAGACAGCTTAGAAGCACGCTGTTTCAAGACACTAAAAACCTTCTAGGACAACTACAGCAATAACTTCGGTAATCAACCTTGAAAGTATAATAACCGAGTCCAAGATTGCAAAGGAAAGTCGAGCAAAGAAAAGCCAATGTCACTTGGAGAGGAATTGGCAAAATCAAATTAGCATGTAGATTAACGTTTTTCCTATAAAACACACTTGTCAGATTATAAAGCACCATTGTAAATCATTCAGAAATCTAGACTTTGAATTTTTGGGGAAGAAAGAGATTTAGAAACTCGCTCAGCATAATAAAATTTAGCATAAAAAATCTCCCTTCATACCGGCCCTCCCACCCCTTCTTAAAAACAGTTGAAACTCATCAGTTTTTCACATTGAAACCGAAAATACTAAAGATTGCGATAAGCGATAGCAGAAGAATAATCAGCATTGAGCCCTGGAGAGGTATTAAAATAATTTTTTGTTTTTAATATTAATAGTTGGAGACCCAATTATGCCAGGTTCTGATAAAAAAGACTAAGCCATTCCTTCTTTTATTTACTAAGTGGTTTCTTTTTCCAATAAACAGTATCAGTTAACTTTTAGTGAACATTATAAATGCATTGAAGTTGTAAGTACCCGTAGAATGTCACCATCTAGATGTATGTCCTTGAAGGATTTCCGTATTTAAATATATAATAAAATGACCCTGTACTTTATAGTAACTGATTTTTATAACATTCTAAAAAATAGAAAATCCATTAGGTTACAAAGATGTCAACTATGTTTGACCGACCGACATTCACTCTGTACGGTCAAAATAGCTCTCGCTTTAAACAAAACGAAATGGGAGTTTATGAATCAAATTATTTGTTTCTACAAATGGAGTATTGACCATTATGACATTGACATTTGAAATCTTAACTCTATGAAACCCTCTAAAATTCTCTCTAAAAGAATCCCTTTAACTTACAGGTTTTGACACCTAAAATGAAAATGCAGCATTGGCCAGCTCAATGACACTAAGAATGGAAAGCTTAACTCTAGTGACATTGGAAAATATTTCTAGGGAAAAACTGCTCTACATCGAGAATGTCACCATCTAGATGTAAGTCCTTGAAGGAGAATTGTTACCTTATTTAGATAAAGAAATCACTGGACATAAATGCAATGTAGAAGCTGGCAACATGGTAATTATTCAACTATGAAAGCTTGAATTAGACGAGGGATTGATGAACAATCTTTAATTCTATCAGGCAAGGACAGATCAAAGGAATTTTCCTCTCTGTTAAGCGTTACTTGATGCCTCATTCCACTTGCGGTTCTTCTTCAGCTGGAATTTTATTCAATTCAGATTCTCACATTTCTGTAACAAACCCCTGCCCTTTTCTACCCAGTGATACCTCGGGCTTACCCCTCCGCTACTGTTTCTAGCTTTTCAAGGATACAGTAGTAACGGAAGGTTCCTTATGCACTATTCTTTGAATTTATGGTCAAGGTGGAACTATAATGGTACTAAATGGACTAGTGGACTTCAAAAAAATTCTCTGAGATTTACATTTGCGAGTTCTACGGTCATTGTACACTGTGATCCAATAAATTTGACCTGAAATCTCCAAAGTATGCAGCACGAAAGAACATTCTTCTATTACAGGTCTCCCGACCAACGTAATATAGTACCCAGCCGTAACGGAAGTCCAACTGCTTTGCTTTTTCTGAAAAGGAAACAGATATTTATGACGAATCAATTCGTTGGCCAGCAAACAATTGATTTTGTATCGAATACCAGCCTTTTAGCTAGTCAATATCTCATGTATCATTTGTAAAGAATTAGGCTAGCACTGTAACATCATTGCTACTTCACCACTTTTTTTAAAAAAACCTGCTCTACATCAAATATTTCCGTAGCACCAGATTTTGAGGGTCATGATGATGACAGAAACGCCACAGTATCCAATATTTTTTACAAACATTTCACAACAAATGCTATACATCTTTAAAAATCTTGCATTTCCATTAAAAGAATTTGGGAGGATAACATCTAAACAATGAAAAAACTAAAATGCAACTCTTTTCACCTTTAAATACGCAACCACCTCCGTAGAGAGACAACTGAAAAATCTGAAACCTGCTTCGACAACCGGGATTGACGACCTACTATCGTCTTTAGTGAAAGACTGTCTAGCAGAGTTAACTAAGCCAATTCAACACATCACAAACCACTCCCATCAAAGTGGATCTGTACAAGCAGATTGGAAAACCACCTTGATAACACCGATTCACAAGAGTGGAACTTCATCAAACGCTAATAAATACTGGCCTATATCAGTTCTCCTGGTCCTTTCAAAGATATATTACAAAAAGCGGGCAAACAGAAAATTTTTGAGTACGTAGAGATGAATCATCTTCTCTCAGACAAGAACTTTGGTTACCGTAAGAATTGAAATTGCCACCACTTCATTTACCGACAACATACATAAAGCATGTGATAGAGGACTTGTGTCAGGTACCTTACTTTCAGATTTATTGAAAGCTTTTGACCCTCTTGGTCACAGCAATCTGTTACAGAAACTTGAATATGCTAGGATAAAGAGCCTTGCTCTGAAAGGGTTTATTTATAATTTGTTTGTACGTCGATAGATGGTTAACTACAAAAATAATAAGCTATCTCACCTAAAAGTGAAAACTTAATATCATGCGGTCGGAGGGTTCACTGTTACTGCTCACTAATGTCTTTAACGTAGGGTCGAATTATTTGTTTACCCTACGTCCTGAAGAACCTGTAAAAAAAATAACCATCTATTCCCTAGAGCACAGCAATCACATAAACAGCAAATCTTACACTCTTGCAGGAATATGGTTTCAGGCAATAAAGAAAAACTCTACAAACGAAAGAAAGGTATGGCGCCACTCCTCAAAACAAATTGGCTCCTGTCACTTAGCACGTCCGCACTATCAAAGTACAAAATAGCTATGCCTGACTTCGTCAGCAGCTTGACGATAAGAGAAGTATCTCTCGAAACATACCTCATAAAAAGCTTACGACTCACGACATGATAAACATACTTCATCAATGGTTTCTACAAAGTCCATAAAATAAAGAACTTTTAATAAAATTGTCATTGAACTCAATCCTACCCAAGCCAGCAAAGAATGGCTTACAAGCCCAGTGACACGTGGAAGCAACTTCGTGGGATCAGAAATGCCTTTGATTGAACATGATCTGTATAGACACTTTGTCAAGCTAGTGAAAAAATTCCTAACAGTAGACCTATGCAGTTTCTTTCATAATTGTTTTTAGACGAATCTCCATACAAAAACTACCAGTAATGACGTTTTTAATAATAGCAAAACACAAATTGTTATCATAATATTTTACTTTTGTTTCTATCATAAATACTAAGTTAGTTGTGATGGCCAGGAAGACCAACTGAATTATTTTTTCGAAACACAAGTATTTTGGTGAATTGGAAACGCCCTCGTCAATTTTAAATATTTGATTTTATGGGTCTGGGTTGAATAAAATAAAATTGAACTAAATGAACATAATAAGTAAAAAGAAACAACAAACTATACCTTTCTTTTCAAGAAGAGTAACCAATCTCTTGCTCTTGCCCAAAATTATGACACTAACAGCAATGAAATTTATTTCATCTCCCAAAGCAATTAGCATTCCAATGAAAGAGATCATTTTATGCGATGTGCTTTATTGTTGATGAAATAAATCCACACTTGGAAAGAAAATTAAAGAAAAGTTTTGAATGTTTTTATCATTGTCCTTAACGTAGAATAGAATTTCTTTTCCCTTTGCGTCTTCTGAACACGTCTCCAGATCACTGACAAACAACCGTTTTATTTTCCATCAGATAAAAAAATGCTTCAACCAAGCGATTTTTAAGAAAAAATGCTTGACACTCGTTATTCTTGTTGTTCACGTTGTCACAATTGAAGACAATATTATTGCCTTTCGAACAATGCGGTATTCACACTTCAAGATTTGATAAGGATTTGAAAATAAAATAACTTAACTCACCTCTGTTGTTGAATGTACATTTGGGGCGCTGAACACGAATCTGGGCTTAGTTTTTTTCTAGCACGTCCAGCTTTTTTTAAATTTAATTTTCAAAATTTTTCAAATATGGTTTCGAATTGCTGATCAACAAGGTTGATTTCGTGTAAAAACATGCAGGTACAGGGATTCCTGGGTGTCTGAGTTGTTAATCAAGCATTCTGTGTTATACTGTTACTACAACGGAGGGATGTTGATGCAAAAGATGTTACATGTTAATGCCAGCAACCAAACCAATATGAACAGTTCAACTACGGATAGNAATATTGTGTTATACATTTTGGCATACAGCTTTACGAGAGCAGACGATTCGTTTTTAGTTAACCGTATCACACAATTACTTTAAATCAACACACAGTCCAAGCTCCCTGTGGCCACAAGGAGTAAATCATCATAAGGTTGAAAAAAGGAATAACCTCCATGAAGACCTTATTATAGGTCTCTAAATATATAGTTTCTGTATCGGCCAGATCCTAATCTTGGTTTACCAATCTTATACTACTCTTGCTATTCTATTAAACTGTTTACAGGATGGGGTTGGCAAATTTCTCGTGGCCCTCCCTGTCAGTAGCCGATGTTGTAAGACATTGGTGAAGTTAATGCCAGCAACCAAACCAATATGAACAGTTCAACTACGGATAGAGATAACGACGTCAAGCGTATTCCTTGCTGAAGATGCGTCTGGCAGGAGAGGATGCAGGACCCTTCCCGTTATCAACACGTGAAATCCCTGAAACACCTCAGACCTATATTCACCAAGTGGTTCTATAATATTAGAGCTTAATGATGGTCTGACTGGAGGCAAGTGTGAGGTATTTCAACACCTGTGCAGTAAACATTTATTTTAGGTAGTGATGTTGCGTAAAACACACTCCCAGAACAATGATAGCATCAGACTGAATGGATATTTAGTTGCAGATGTTCTACATCACCCAAATCGTAACTCTTGTAAAAAACGACTTAACTTTCTCAAAGATTAACAAATCTACCTCACCAAGCCCACTGCAACGGTCGGCAATCGAACTTAGCTCTGGCTTCTTCCATATCGTAAACGTGTACAAACTACCCCCAATCATATTTTGCAGTCTTCCATCATCCCGTAATTTACTCACCTGGACGATTTTAACCCCCATCACAGGGCATGGGGCTATCGATTTTGCGTCTCAGATGGAGAGGTTACTCAATGGTCATCCCATGCTATCCTTAGACTCCGCTATGACCACAAGCTACCCAAAACAATTCATTGGTAATTTGGAACATTCACCAATCCAGTACTGGCATTCTAGAGCCATGACTCACAAAGTATTCCACCACACTCAAGTCACCTAATTAGAAATAATTTTCTGCAGTTACAGCATCGCCCTACAATAATCTTACATCGTGATATCATTAAAGTCACTCCAACAAACCCTCTACCAAGATGAAATTTAAGCAAAGCTCATTAGACCGATTCAAAGACGCTTCAGCTACCTTGCGAGAAACACTAATACCAGCCAATTTTGAAGATATTCATCACTCCCTTTTTTGTGTTCCAATCGCACTCTCTTGCCACTGCAAAATGACACGTACCAAGAAGACATCGAAAAAATTTTGCTGGTGGAAAAAGAGGTAGTAGCAAGCAATTTGACCATAATAAAAATCATAGTCGGGAGTCTTGGATCTCTGCTGTAACCAGAAATGATATGAAGCACTCCATCAGAAAAGTTTGGTCAAAACTCAATCAACTTATCTGAAGGAAGAGGCAAACAACCTCTAGGAATACCGTCTCAGCTAACTCTATTGCAAAGTGCTTCGTCAACAATGGAAAATATAAGGGGCTTGATAAGGTTTTCACTAAAGATATAAACAGGCGGCTCAAGGAATTATGGCACACCCTTTATTCTGATCAAGATTTCTGTTCTTTCTTTACGGCAGAGGAACTGAGGACTGCCTTAAAGTCCCAGAAACCTGGTAAAAGTCCAGCCTCTGACTCGTTTCATCCTGAGTTATACAACCATCTCCACGAAAACTGTGTGTTGAATGGCTGATCTCTTCCTACTTCACCTGCCTTGGATTAAAGAAACTCCCAAAGTTTTGGAGAAAACCAAAGGTTTTTGCAATTCTTAAGCCCCATACGCCTTTAAACAAGGCCACTGTCTACAAGCTGGTAATCTTGTCCTGTTTTCCCTTTCTCTCTTACCTAGATTAACCCAACAAAGGTAAGGGCTGATAGTGTCCATCTATTGCTATTTAAATCTACCGTGCCTCCGGCTTTCCTCTGTTACTATCTCGAACACACTTCTGCAGGTAAATATATTAATTCCATTCTAACATTTTCTTGCGCATTACATCTTTGGTGGGCATCCCTTTTGCTTCCGCTATTGTTTCTACATTCTTCCTGAGGTCTAAAACAGTACCTGAGCATCCCCATCTCGCATGAACCTTTCCAGTCCGTCGGTGAACCTAAAATAAAACATAAATGAAAAGATTTACATCCACACCTTTCAAATTTTGTATTAATTTTTGTTCGTACTTTTACAAAAAAAATTGAACTGGATGCTATAAATTTCTATTATTATCAGATAAAATATTCTTTGTTACCAAAATGTTGATTATAATTAAATGCATTTAATAAAGATGTATTCATTGCAATATTACCATAAAGACATATAAATATAAATACGCATATAAACAGGCAAACATATAAATACGCAAGCATTACCTGTTGCTTGCGTAATGCGGAGCTCACTGCGTTTGCGTAGTTTGAGCACTCTGATAGGATCCCACAGTAACTCTTTAGGCTGTGTTTGCTCCGGCAACATGGCCAGAGAGTTGTGTCTCAGAAGCTCTGTGCTGCACTGATGATCCCACAAAGGACGAAACGGTACTGTCTGCAGATTGAGTATTTATATGTATATATATGATATAATATGTTAAGTGTAGAAGTCTTATATGATCTATACGTGCTTTATCAAGAGTATTTTAAGCATGTTTATGGTATGCTTCTCCATCATTTTTCTCTCAGCTCCAATTTTTTTCTTGGTATATATTGGTGACTTCTTCAAGGAAATATATTGATGTGGCGAAGTATACAAACTCTGAGACAAATTAATGAATATTTTCTGACCATTAGTTTGTTTTACTGTAAACTGATGAGAGATGAAAGTACGTTTAGTAAACCCCTGGAAAAGTTCATAACGATGTAACCACAGAAGAAAGCATAGTCAAACAATGTATGTAAAGTTGTTTTTAGAAGAAGGAAAAGAAAGCCACCTTTCGACAATTATAGAAACAAGTTAATTTGGAAGACAGACCATGACCAATTGACCATGGTTTCATGTTTATGGTTTGTCCAAATAGACCATGGTCTATTGGCCATGGTCTATTGGCCATGGTCTATTGGCCATGGTCTATTGGCCATGGTCTATTGGCCATGACCAGAAATATAACAATCAACTGCAATACCTGCTCAGATGTAACATTAATATTTCATGCAGGGAATAAAATTAGAGTTACAAAGATAAAGTAAAATTCCTGAATTGAAATAACTCCTGAAACGTAGAAGTGAACAAGGCTTCATTGCAGATGAATAAGCAGCAGACCCAACATAAATCCTGCATGATAAGTCATTGAAAAAAGCCACTCCAAGAGCTGCAAAAATATTGAATCTTAGAAAACCACCCATCGGAAGAGATAGGAAGAAAGAGCATCCTAAGTGTTTGGTAGAGTGCAATTTAGCTTTTGTAGACTAAAATTCTACATGTCACTACTCTCACCTATTCAACAAGAGATCGTAGGTCAAAAACAACTGCCTTAGCTTCACTAGAAACATTCAAGGCGCGATGTAGGTACTCAGGCAAGAAAAAGATCAGTAGAAATTTAAACAGCAAGAAAATGGTAAAATGAATTAGAAAACAGATGATTAGAACTAATCTTGCATGTGATCGAAAGTAGAATAATTGGTTTGTAATTGTGAGCATTAGACAGGTCACCACAACTCTTAATAAAAGGAATTAGGGTAGTAAATTTAAAGCAAACGAAATATGACTAAAGGGTGCACTTTTAAAAGGGCTAAAACAATACAGCAACCACCTTAGAGGAAAGTTTGAAGAAAATGATTAGAATGCCATCAGGTCCACTTACTTTAGAGAGATCTAGCTATGCTAAATTGATAAGACAACTGTATAAGAGTTTATCTGTTCTCAGAAGTAAAATATAAGAAATTGGATGATTGAAGTCATTGAGTATAGTGTGAGAACTAGGTAGTTGAGGAAAATTCCCATTGTTATCCTTGGATGCTGTCAAGCTCTCTGACTTATTGAAAGAGGAGGAAGGGAAGTTATATAGTTATCTCTAACACTTTTGATACTTCATTTGAAGTTACGTGAGCTAGATTTATTGGAAAATATAAGGTCAAAAACCTACGTTATTCATCGTTTGTTATGAAGTTATCAATTCGAATCTTAATAGAAGAAATGGTNAACGGATGAGGGATGAAAGTACGTTGAGTAAACCACTAGAAAAGTTCATAACGATGTAACCACAGAAGAAAGCATAGTCAAACAATGTATGTAAAGTTGTTTTTAGAAGAAGGAAAAGAAAGCCACCTTTCGACAATTATAGAAACAAGTTAATTTGGAAGACAGACCATGACCAATTGACCATGGTTTCATGTTTATGGTTTGTCCAAATAGACCATGGTCTATTGGCCATGGTCTATTGGCCATGGTCTATTGGCCATGGTCTATTGGCCATGGTCTATTGGCCATGACCAGAAATATAACAATCAACTGCAATACCTGCTCAGATGTAACATTAATATTTCATGCAGGGAATAAAATTAGAGTTACAAAGATAAAGTAAAATTCCTGAATTGAAATAACTCCTGAAACGTAGAAGTGAACAAGGCTTCATTGCAGATGAATAAGCAGCAGACCCAACATAAATCCTGCATGATAAGTCATTGAAAAAAGCCACTCCAAGAGCTGCAAAAATATTGAATCTTAGAAAACCACCCATCGGAAGAGATAGGAAGAAAGAGCATCCTAAGTGTTTGGTAGAGTGCAATTTAGCTTTTGTAGACTAAAATTCTACATGTCACTACTCTCACCTATTCAACAAGAGATCGTAGGTCAAAAACAACTGCCTTAGCTTCACTAGAAACATTCAAGGCGCGATGTAGGTACTCAGGCAAGAAAAAGATCAGTAGAAATTTAAACAGCAAGAAAATGGTAAAATGAATTAGAAAACAGATGATTAGAACTAATCTTGCATGTGATCGAAAGTAGAATAATTGGTTTGTAATTGTGAGCATTAGACAGGTCACCACAACTCTTAATAAAAGGAATTAGGGTAGTAAATTTAAAGCAAACGAAATATGACTAAAGGGTGCACTTTTAAAAGGGCTAAAACAATACAGCAACCACCTTAGAGGAAAGTTTGAAGAAAATGCTTAGAATACCATCAGGTCCACTTACTTTAGAGAGATCTAGCTATGCTAAATTGATAAGACAACTGTATAAGAGTTTATCTGTTCTCAGAAGTAAAATATAAGAAATTGGATGATTGAAGTCATTGAGTATAGTGTGAGAACTAGGTAGTTGAGGAAAATTCCCATTGTTATCCTTGGATGCTGTCAAGCTCTCTGACTTATTGAAAGAGGAGGAAGGGAAGTTATATAGTTATCTCTAACACTTTTGATACTTCATTTGAAGTTACGTGAGCTAGATTTATTGGAAAATATAAGGTCAAAAACCTACGTTATTCATCGTTTGTTATGAAGTTATCAATTCGAATCTTAATAGAAGAAATGGTTACGATGAACGACAGCAGCAGTGGTTGCAAGAGAAAATTATGGTAATCAATATGTTTTTAACTCATAATTGCATGATAGTGGAAATGTCTCAGCAGTAATCCAGTACGTAACGTCTTGAGCTCCATTTTTGCCAGGTTTAGTAAAGATATTTGTCCAAAGAATGTCTTGCAAAAAGCCACCGAAGTTCTCCCAATCACTACAGTCACCATTAAAAAGATTTCTATAGATTGAAGGATATGAAGCTGCTGAACAGTGAAGTGGTACGTAGACCAAAGCAATAAGATGATCAGGTCTATGGTAGGAGATATATATTTATCTAGGTAAATGTAAAATCTTAGAAATGTTAGTGTTTGGGATCTAGAAAAGATCAACGACAGAGGAATACTGATCAACACGATGTTGGATGCAAGTTAAAAAGACCAAAATCGAAATTGTATGTTCCAGTGCCAGATGCACTCGTTTCAAGAGAAAGCTTAAAATTTTCTTCGTAGTGAATATTTACATAACCTTATACAAATGAAATTTCAGAAAAATGAATTGATAAAACCCTATAACTGCTAACTAGTTAGAGACACAGTAGCGACAAAACAATTTTGAGGAGATAGGTAGTCGTAAAGAAAAAAGAGAGTCGCAAACATCAAAATACTTTCAGGAATCTTCATGATCTTTTTCATAACCGATGGGAAACTTTTCACGCCATTTATATTATAACGAAAGTCCTTATGAAAAAGGTGATAGATAGAGACAATAAAGTCATTTTTAGTGTCAGGATTAAAGTTAATGACACAAAGAAAGGACTGAAGAACAATCCTGAGTAAAGAAAGATTCAACATCGGCAAAGTTAGAGCAAAGACCAAGAACGTTACAGAATACAATACCGAATGAGGGAGGAGATTCAGCAGAATCTGGTTAATTATCTTGTTTAATCAAGACTTCCGTGTTTAAGTTAATAAGGCAATTATCTAGGAATGGCTTCTACCTTTTTTTAGAAAAACTGCTTGTTTCTTCTAAGTGTTCTAGCAGGTTGAATAAAGGTTACCTTGCGATTGACCATTAGATGAGAATGTAGAGACACCATGCATACACAACATGGTACACAGGCACACTAATTTTCTACAGATGTTCGTAAAATAGCTCTTCTAGGTACAACAAAATAGTGGTTGATCTTAATGTTCAGTAAGAAAATAATCAGAAAAGTACCCAATCCTGTACACTCATAACAGCAAAAACAAAGAAACGTAGAAAATTGGCCAGACCAGTTGAAAAAGCAATCAGAAGTAGGTTAAAGGAGGGCCCACAATATCAGGTAAGCAATGCTAAAAAGTCAGCCTCCTTTCACTCTTTTCAAACCAAACTGACAGAGATGGAATATAGTACCACATGATAGACCAACCTATTTATTCTTTAAAGGTTCGTTAGATAAAGAATTTTGTGCAGTTTTCAAAGTTTTGTTAAGTTCTAGGAAGTTTCCTAACCAAAGCTGAGGAGTTTCATTCTATTGATGGGTTAAGGTATTGCCCATTAATTATCAAGCCAGTATGTTATCAAGGATCTTCATTTTTTACATAAGCTACTAGTTAATCCATATCTGGGACCCTTGCAGGTGCTATCTATCCAACACGAAATCAATCTAGGGAAAAAAATGGGTAAAAAGTTATTCCTCACTCCTTATACACTAAACCTCTTTAACCAGTGTGTCACTGCTGATTGCAGCATAAAGTCGTACTAAAGACCCAAAGCTGAAGCAAAAAGATGTGACTGCAATTGGTGCAGTTTAGTTACTTGTAAATAAGAATGTATCACATAAGTGTGTAGTATGTGTCTATGTTATTTTGTATAAGTAGTTGATCAGTTGATATGTGAAAGAGTGACATGATAAGCCATTTCTGTGACTATTATTGTGACTCCAAAACCATCTAAAAATTTTTTGTAACAAAAATTTACCGAAAGCTATTTCGTCATCATTATGCGATAAAGGTAATTTGATTTTAAGTCTGATAGTTAAGATGTTTTTATTTGGGTTTTAGATTGGATAAAATCCAAATGATAAAATTCGATATTACTGATAGTCAGATATTTAATTTTTTCAAATAATAATCTCTTTTATCTATATTTTTTTATTCCTTGTTATCATAAAATTATTACTATTAATGTTATTGTTTTCTTTATCTTTCTGGTTCTTATTATAGTTCCTATTTATCACCTACAATTGTTTATTTTCAAGTTTATTATGACGTAGTTGGTTTTCAATCGTTTGCAGTTTTGCGGTATTGTTCCCAAAGTTGTCTTTTCACCATGCAGAAAAATGTTTCATATCTTCTCTCTTTTTCTTGTTTCTTTTCATTTTATACTATTTTGACAATCATCACCATCATCATCACTATCATCATCATCATCATATCTCATCTTCACGAAGGGGTGGATGCAATTTTCAGCCATGTTCCACGACGTTGTACAGTTCTCAGTTAATTTTCATACTTCCATCCAATTCAACAGATAACATTAGTTATTGATGATGTTTTGGGCCTTCCTCAACTGCTTTTTCCATTTATTTTTGTATTCCAATAAAGGGCTTTAAAGATTGTCTCTGCATATTACAATCCCAAAATATACCAATTTTCTATTTTTGATAACATTAACAATTGATCTTATAATTTGTACCCTCTCTAGCACTTCAACGCCAGCGAATTTTTCTATCCATGGAAACCTTAATATTTGTTTGTAGCAACACATTTCAATGGTTCCAATCTGCTAACTGATGTTTTTCAATATATCCTTGTTTCACAACCGTAGCTAAGTATGGAAAATACATAATAATTAACTAGCCTCTTTCTCCTTGGTGAAACAAATTTCTTTTGTGTTAATAGCCTGTTAATTTTAGTAAAACCTATTCTACCTATTTCAATACGCCTTCCTATCTCAGTATCACATTTGCCATCCTCTGAGATTAGTTGTCCAAGATAATGAAATTTGTCTACCTGTTAAATCAACTTTCCAACTGTTGTGGCAAATTCCGTTTGTTTTTTGGTGGTGGTGGTTTTTCTAGGTGACACTAAGTTAAAAAAGATTTCTAGTGATTTCAATATTTTTGTTGCATGGGAAGAGGGAATTTTGCTTTTATTAAAAAGTGGACAGCAGTGTTTTGGTTAGTTTGGATGGATGGATGGATGGATGGATGGATGGGTGGATCGATGGATCGATGGATCGATGGATCGATGGATCGATGGATCGATGGATCGATGGATCGATGGATCGATGGATCGATGGATCGATGGATCGATGGATCGATGGATCGATGGATCCATGGATCGATGGATCCATGGATAGATGGATAGATGGATAGATGAATAGATGGATAGATGGATAGATGGATAGATGGATAGATGGATAGATGGATAGATGGATAGATGGATAGATGGATAGATGGATAGATGGATAGATGGATTGATGGATCAATAGATAGATAGATAGATAGATAGATAGATAGATAGATAGATAGATAGATAGATAAAGGGATGGATAGTTATAGGGCAATAAGTATGCAAAGAATGTCACCTTTAAATCAGTATCTCCTGACTTTTGCCATGAGTTTTTTTCTTTTGTTACCTCGTTATTTTTTTTATTGGTTCCTTGTGCTACGAAAGGAACTTGTGAATCCCAAATAATCTAGAAATAGAAAAATTTAACAGCATTTAAAAAAAAATTTTTCTGTATAGAATCTGGGACTAAAACAAAGAAATGACATAGAAAAGCGTCAAATGTTTCAAAGATATTAAATAACTAAACTACGAAATCAAATAAGAGAAAAAAACAAGGCAACATAATTGCAAAAACGGTAAAAAAAATGTTTACTTAAGTGTTGATATCACATAAACCTAGAGAAGTAAATAGGTATCACATGTCTATTTCTTGGTCAAACAACGACCTTACATTTTGACTTACTTCGTTGTCACATTGTTTCCACTTGATTCCTAGTGACATGAGAGTTAAGGTCAACAAAGTTGTATGCGTGGTTCACAGTTCAATCATTAGAACCTTGTAGTTAAACAATGTTATATGCTGCTCGCTTATCGCTTCACATCACCTTGCCAGGGCTTTTCAGGGATAACAGGATAACAGGCATAAAGAGTAGCAGCACCTCGTCATTCCAAGTGAACAAAACATTCTTCTGTTATTGCCACTTTATAACCGCTAAGAGGCCCATTGCTCTTAAATAAGCCACCGACAGCTGTATTTGGGGCGTAAAATCAGCAACTCATTTCAGCCATTCTATCACGGTCACCTGTCTGTTTATTTGCAAAACAGTGACTGTCCCACTGTACTGGTTCCTATCGACACCCTTATCAGAGTTCCCAATTGATATATTATAATAAATATCCTTCGGAGTGAAACTTCTGGTGGTATCAGCAGTTCTAACACAAAGTTATGTTAGTCCTAGAACCCTGGCAAATTTCTAAAGGGGACTTGTTACTTTTTAGTCGGAGTGAGCAAGGACTACTAAATTACAGCTGAAGTTGGTACTTCTGACGTCTGTGGAAAAAAGCCTGAAAAAAGATTTCTTTTTAGTTTCACTTATTGCTTGTTAAAAAACGAGTGAAAGGGGCGGGGATCTTTAGTTTTTCCTATTACTTTTGGTAAATTTCAATTAAAAAGATCCAGTAACATTTCAGGCAACACTACGTCAAGCACCGAGCCAATATTAAGACAAGCAAGAAGAGCTGAGGCGATCAAATGGATCCTACGATTCAAAGCTTAACTACTGTAAATAAACACTTTATGAATCAGCTTTCACTATTCCATTTTCAAGAAAATTTTAGAGCTTTGTGGGTGTGGTGCACAGACATTTCGAGAGTTTAATTCTGACAGCCAAAACAATAAAGTACTACGCACACTTCTAACAAGGACACCTTCGACATCTATTGTTGCGGACATCTATTATCCAGTGTATTCAATCATATTGCAAGATTTGACTTAGAGTTTTATTAACCTTGTTCTCTGTTGTGCCATATCCTTGTCATTACAAATCCCATAGACTAAAAGATTGTTTTTACCATTTTTAGGATCAGATTCCCTTTGTTTCCTGTTAGATTAGGTGGTTTAGTTATTCCTTCTCATTGCAATAGTTGACTCTTTGCTTTGTTGTTTCTCTGTCTTCTACCAAATCCTAGAAGATAAAATTGTTTTCAAGTGCAATTTTATGTTTAAATTTCTAGTTTATTTACAATCTAATTTCTAGTTTATTTACAAGTTTCTTGCAGGACAGAGAAGTTGTAGTGACATTCATATACTGTTGACATTCCAATTGTCTCTCCTGAGCACTAATCAGAAGATCGAGGTTTGGGGTCGCACCTGGAAAAATATTGCTTCTCAAAATTTCCACATTTAATTACATCTATATCAGAGGCAAAATTTTCTTTCTCTGTAGAAGACGGAAAGACAACATCCAATTGAATCTCATATGTCAACCATGAGGTAACTCATCACAGTCAGCCAATTATTATTATTATTATTATTATTATTATTATTTCATAATTTTTATACAGGTAAATCCTAGTCAGTAAATTTGAAATACTGTTCTCCCTGTGAGACCTGTAGACGTTGCAACTCATCGGTTTGGACTTAATTTAACACAGTACACTCCCTGCCACTAACAAACCCTCAAATGTCTATTACTTGATTATCGTGGGGTCATCATTTCACCTCTTTGTGGGGAACTATGTTGTGCCATCATTCATAAACCGTTGAATTCCAGTTCTCTCTTCTAAGAAGCTTGCTAGAAGGATATCAATGGAAGAGCATCTGACCGATGATCAGACGGTCGTAAGTTAGGGTTCCGACTTGCATAACTAGTCGGCAATTAGTTAGCTTGCGTTTCGGTGATGGTTTTGTGCATCTATTTCTTTCTTTTCTATGACAAGCTCAATCAAACAAATGTTTACCTTTACCCTGTAGACCTTCAGTGGTCAGGAGATGCGAAGAATCTCTGGACCTAAGACCGACTTCATATCGGAGAGTGTAAACTCGTAATGTGGTAATACTGGCTCTTCACAGGCCCTTAATAACCTGTTATTTCAAAACAATACAGTCCTCTTAGCCTTTAATAATGTCAGAGATCTTCCTTCCAATTTTTCTTTTCTGAAAGCTTACCTCTACTCTGACTCATCCCATATTCCTTTGATAAGGTGTGACCTTCTGACTTAGTTCATAAGCTTCCTACTTATGGTATTTGTTAAAGGGTCTTTAGAATCCTTTATTTATTTATTTCAAATCGTAAATGACGTTTCACATTGGATGGAATTACATCTGATAAGTATTTAATTAACACTAGCGTTCCTCAAGGTTCTTTCTTTGGTCAGACTCTCTTCCTTCTTTACGTCAATCATCATCCTTGTAGTTTACTTCAGTTTATCAACATCTGTACTGATGACACCACTCTGCACTCTAGCAGTGATCACAGGGCAACTCAGCAGAGATAATTTAATCTTGAAAGTTTCAGAATCTGACGTCCAGGATGTCGGAGAAGGAAATGACTGGTATATTTTAATCCTGTTAAAACGCAGCAGTCATTCAATAGAAATCCGACTTTTTATTTTGCTTTAACATCCATAGAATATCAGTTCGATGTAAATGCTGGTGAGGTTGCCCACCCCTTTGAGGAATGTTCAATTAAAAGGATCCTTTCTCTGTCATTTTCTCCAGATCTTTCTTAGGTTTTCTCATTCAATAAATTGGCAAGACTGTTTCTAAAAAGGTCAATTCTTTGTATTGAGGTAGAAATCACTTTACACCAGAGGGTATCTTGCATCTCTGTAAACTTGCAATCCGGCCTTGCATGGAGTGGCGTTTTCATATCTCGACAGGTGCCCTGTCATCTTATCTCGTTGTTCTTGAGCTTGTTCAATGATGTGTTTGTAAGTTGAAAGGTGCAGATCTTGCTGCTGCTTACAAAACATTTGTCTCATCGACGGAATGTAAGTTGTCTTGATATTTTCTATATGTATTATTATGGAAATTGTTCTAATAAGCTTTCTTTGTTGGTGTCAGCTCAGTTTATTGCATTTCTTGTGACTTGTTTCTCTCAACGTCATCATCCTTATCCAGTAGTTATCCCTCGCTGTAAGAAATCTTTCTTTGATTACAATTTGTTTCCTCGGAATTCTAGATTGTGGATTCCTTTGAGATCTGAATGCTTTTCTTATCAGATGATTTAAATGTTTCAAAGTCCAATAATAACTTTTATCTCTTGTCTTAACCTTGTTCTTTTGTTGTTGTTTTTGTTTGTTTGTTTGGTGGGGGAGGGAGTTCTGTCATGTGTCCACAGTTTAATAACAACGGTCGACCTGGATGATGCTGTTCGGGATCATGGCTGCTGCAAGGGCAACATGTCCAATGCCGAAGGAAACACCCAGATATTTCAAAGTTGGAGCAATAAATGTACAAGAATGTCGAGATGAAGATAAACAAACAAATATATGAGAAGATGTGTACAATTTTAACCTCCAAACACTGGCATTGAGTGAAGCTCATGTACTGGATCAATACCTATGTACAGTCACAGTGAAAGAAGAAAAGAAGCAGCCAAAAAAGTATTATACATATCATAGTTAAATTCAAGGAGACAATCACTACAGAGGAAATTCTTTGGTGATCAAAGCTTCGTTACAGCCCAGCTTCAAAAGAGTGACCGACCGTATTTCCATAGCAACAATGAAGCTGAAAGAAAAACACCATGCAAATATGATTGCAGCATATAAACCGAAAATAATCCTCAAATAAATCTCCTTTTCGCATTTACAGTCAGAAGTTATCGTGCTATCAAGATAATCAAATTTTTTTACTTGTTCTAGTTGCTGGTCACCTTGTTCTATGTTACATAGGGGTATAGTTTTCTTTTTGCTAATAACCTGAACTTTAGTTTTCTTTTATTGATGTTCAAGCCCATTTTTTTGCTTTCATGCTATGACTTTGTAAGTAATTGTTTCAGCAAGTCTTCATCTTCAGCAATAATTACTGTATCGTCTGCATATCTAATGTTGAATAGTGGTGTGCCATTTACTTTAAAACCTACTTCTGATATGATTTTGTTCATTATTGCTTGTCCGTATATTAAGAATAAATCAGGTGATAGTAGGCACTCCTGGCGTACGCCCTTTTTTAATAAAAATTCAATTACTTTGCTGTTTACCAATTCTGATGATTGTTAACTTTTCCCAATTAAGGTTCCTTATTATTCCTAACTTGTTTCCATGTATTCCAAGTTTCGAAAGTTTTTTGTAAAGTTCCGTGTGCTTCATTCTGTCGAAAGCTATTTCTTAATCGATATATGCAACATAAAGATCTTTTCGCACCTCAAAAGAACGCTCTGCTAACATACGCATGATAAAAATTCCGTTTCTGGTTCCTTTGCCTTTAAGAAAACTAAATTGTTTAGGGTCAATTACGTTTTTAAGTTAATTACTTAATCTTAACACTCTGAGTATTATTTTGGTGATGTGACTCATTAGACTCATTAATCTATAAATAGTACATTCAAGGAAATCTCCTTTCTTAGAGATTGTAATAAAAATTGATTTTTTCATTCTTTGAGGGATGATACCTTTGTCATAAATTTTATTTGCCAGTTGACCAACTTTTTTAATACCTATGTCACCATATGCTTCTATCATTTCCCTTGCGATGTTGTCATTTTAAATGGCTTTAAAATTTTTCACATGTCTGAGAGCATTTTCAACTTCTGCTTTTAAAATTGTATTTCCGTTTAATTCTATGTCATTATCAATTTCATGTTTTTCATTCTCTCTGGTTTCATTAGCATACAACTCTTTAATATATTCTTCCCGCCTATTCAAGATGTAGTTGATTTCGAAAATTACTTTCCCATCTTTGTTTTTGAGAGCAGTATTGGCAGATTTAATTTTTATGTTTGGTACTGCTTTAACTTTTTTGTACATAAGTTGGGTATCTTTATTTTCTAGATCTTGAATTTCATCACATTGTTCATTTATCCATATTTGTTTTGTTCTTTTGCATTTAGATTTAATTATTCTATGGAGTTCTTGGTATTTAGGACTTTTAGTGTTCTTTGGAATGCGACTTTCTTTCACGAGTAAGTTAGCCATCATTCCATTGGGGTGATGCCGGTCCAAAGTCCGAAAAAATGGGGAGAGTTGTGGCAGGAAGGGCATCCGGCGGAAAACTTTGCCCCAACAAAACATGGCTAACAATTTACAGAATTCAGATGATGCTAGGTCGTTCCCCAGAAGCGACGCGCGAGGGCATCGCCGTAAACTCGTGGAAAATGGACTGCGGCTGGAACAAGTGAAAGATTGGAATATCAGGAGGAGAAGGGAAGCTAAGATCAGACAACGGACACTTAGACTTGCAACACTCAACGTAGGCACCATGACTGGAAAATCCCAGGAAATCGTCAGTTCCATGGAGAGACGTAAAGTCAACATCTTGTGTGTCCAAGAGACATTGTGGAAAGGTGCTAAAGCAAGAGAGATCGGCAATGGATTCAAACTCTATTATTTTGGGCTAGGCTCAAGGAACGGAGTGGGTATCATACTGGATCCGAATCTGAAGAAAGGAGTGCTAGAAGTGAAAAGGAGGTCAGACAGGATCATGACAGTTAAAGTAGACATAGATGGTAGAATGGTTAACATCATGAGTGTATAAGCCCCGCAAGTAGGGTGCAAAGCAGAGGCGAGGGAGGGGTTCTGGGAAGAACTGGGCGAGGAAGCAGAAAGACTACTACAAGAGGAAACACTCTGGGTTGGTTGAGATCTGAACATGCATGTGGGATGCGACAATCTAGGAATGGAAGAAGTACTTGGCAACTTTGGTTATGGTCGCAAAAACAGGGAAGGAGAAGCAATCATCGATTTCGCACAGGCCTATGACTTGGGGATACTCAACAGTTACTTCAAGAAACCAGTCAAATATTTGATAACCTACAGAAGTGGAGGACGGGAAACGCAGATTGATTATATACTGAGCAGAACCAGAGATCGGAAGTCTGTGAGTGACTGCAAAGTGATCCCAGGAGAAAGCGTTGCAATTCCACATCTACCAGTAATATGTAAGCTCACTCTGGAAGTGCAACCAAAAAGAACATCTAAAGCTCTAAAGAAAATAAAATGGTGGAAGTTGAAGGAAAACGACACTAGAGAGCAATTGGTTTCTCAGTTAACAGACAAACTCAGGTGGCGAAAATAGAATGGTAGCGACACATGGGAAAATGTCGTCATGGAAATAAGGGCCTTAGGAAGAGAGATGCTAGGTGAAACATCTGGAGGTATTAAGCCCCAGAAGGAACTGTGTTGGTGGAGTGAGAAAGTGCAGGAAGCGATAAGAGCAAAAAAGGCAGCAAAGAAGAGAGTGGATGACGAAGGTGGAGAGGAGGAATTGTCAAGATACAGAGAAGCAAAGATGGCAGCTAAGAGAGCAGTGGCTGAAGCAAAAGCAGAGGCATACGAAAAACTGTATTATGAGCTAGACACTGAAGAAGGGGAGAAGAAGGCTTTGCGCATTGCCAAACATAAGGATAAGAACTCCAAAGATATCTACCAAGTCAAGTTAATCAAGGACATAGAGGGGCAGGTTGTTGCTGAGAACGAAAAGATTGTCCAGAGGTGGAGAGAGTACTTTCAGAAACTGATGAACGAGGATAATCCCTGAATCGCGAGACCAGCGGAACTCTACCCAGGCGGAAACGAGCTGAAAGTGATCACCGAACAGGAAGTGAAAACTGCTTTGACGAGAATGAATAACGGGAAGGCGGTAGGGCCGGATAACATACCAATAGAAGTGTGGAAAAGCTTGGGAAAGCTGGGAATAGAATATCTCACCAAACCAGCAATGAGATACTGGAAGGAGGAAGGATGCCGGAAGAATGGAGAAAAAGTACGCTAATCCCCATCTATAAGAACAAAGGGGACATCCTGAGCTGTGGAAACTATAGGGGTATCAAGTTAATGAGCCACTCAATGAAGCTTTTTGAAAGGATCATAGAGACCAGACTCAAGAGCTTGGTGCACATTAGTAATGAGCAGTTTGGCTTTGTAAAGGGGAAATCAACAAGAGATGCAATTTTCGCGCTGAGACAACTGCAGACGAAATACAGAGAGGGACGGAAAGATTTCCACGCCGTTTTTATAGATCTAGAAAAGGCGTATGACAGGGTACCGAGGAAGGAAGTATTCTACTGCATGAGAAAGAAACAGAAGGATATATCAGAATAGTCAAGGACATGTACCAGGACTGCACAACTGAGATACAGTGCGCAGTTGGTTGATCATCCTCCTTCGAAGTGAGAATGGGCCTACACCATGGTTCAGCACTCAGCCCCTTCCTATTTGCAATAATTATGAGTTTCTTAACAGAGGGAGTTAGAACACAAGCGCCCTATCAAATGATGTTTGCGGACGATGTGGTTATATGTTCCGAAGGTAGGGCCAGACTAGAGGAAGACCTAGAGAGCTGGAGAGATGCCCTGAAAAGCAGAGAGATGAAGACACCCAGGAGCAAAACTGAATACATGTGAAATGGGGAAGAAACTGGTACAATCAGGATGGATGGATGCCCACTTCCTAGAGCCCACCAGTTCAAGTACCTAGGGAGCACCTTCTCTGAAGATGGAGCCTCAGAGGCTGAATTGCAAAGACGGATACAAGCAGGATGGGTGAACTGGAAAGGCTTGGCCGGAATTCTTTGCTACTCAAAAGTCCCCAGAAAAGTCAAAGGCAAGCTACAGAAAGCAATCGTGCAACCCGCTATGACCTACGCCAGGGAAAATCTACTACTGACCAGAAACCAAGAGAGGGGAATGAATGCAGCTGAAAACAAAATGAATCGTATCAGCTGCGGGTGGACTAGAAAAGACCATGTCAGGACGGAGAGAGTCAAAGCAACATTGGGGGTAGGAAGCGTAATTGCCAGCAAGGAAGGCTGAGATGGTTTGGACACGTACAAAGAAGGGACGAGCATTACGTCGGGAAGAGAAGTAATCGAGATGGTCATACCGGGGAAAAGGAGACGGGGACGTCCGAAGAGAAGATAGAGTGATAGTGTTGAAGAAGACATGAAGCGAGTAGGCGCCTCGCCGACTGACGCCCAAGACAGGTCGAGATGGAGAAAGTTAGTGTCAACCACAGCGACCCCTGACGGGAAAAGCTAGAAGAAGAAGAAAAAGACGTTTCCTTCATGAGTGCTAATATTTTCTGAGTCATCCATGGCTGTTTGTTGCTTTTTGTATTAATAGTACTGTCTTTTCAGTGCTTTTTACAAAATATTGTCTCCAGTTGTTCCCAGTCTTTGTTTGTATCTTTTCTATTTTCATTTTGTTCTACCTATAAATGATTAATCAATTAATTAATTAATTATAATTGCCCCAAAAAATCCAACTCCGCTTCCACGTAGCGGGGGATGGAATACGCTGGATTATCTTCCCAGTAGGCTACCGGAGCTCTGGTTCCTCTTCCCTATAGGTTACATTTAGGGATTGGAGAAGGAAAAATCTGATTCCAAACCAGGGTTCGTCGGAGGAGTGATAGTATCTTACCTCAGCAAGGGCCACGTGGCTGGGAAACGTCCCTACTGATAGACATGGTTCACCCTCCAAACCTTACGGCACTTTCACGTGGTGCCTAGCTTTGCCAGCACACAGTGATAGGAGAAGGAAAACTCTGATTCTATAATCACCTGCTGCCTTGTAGGTTTTGCCTCTTTCAGGCAAAGGCTAGGAGAAGGAAAACTCTGAAATTTAACCACCTGCTACCTTGTAGGTTATGCTTCTTCAGGCAAGGGCTAGGAGAAGGAAAACTCTGATTTCAAATCCCCACATATGGGTTAAATATTGAATGTAATGGTGTCACGTTAAAAACACTCGACAGAAGGCAATGGCAAACCACTGTTTTATTTCTCCCAAGAGAATCATGGCCAACAGATTCAAAAGAATAAACGTGAATAGTGTTACAGGGACCTCATCCAAAGATGTAGGTGTCTCAACCGGTAGGGACAGACATGTGCGACAGACGTCACTCGATCGTCATTATGCTACTGTCAGCAACAGACATTTACTAAAAGTGGGGACATGGAACGTAAGAACCATGGAAAAACCTGGAAAGACAGAATATGTAGTACAAGAAATGAACAAATGGAGAGTAATCATCATGGGTATCAGCGAAATGAGATGGAAAGGAACGGGCAAAATAGCACATGATCAATATTCTATCATATTCTCAGGTGGAGAACTACACACGAATGGAGTTGGTGTCATACTGGATGCAAAAATATCAAAATGTCTCAAGGGTTATTGGACTGTGCCTGACAGAATATTATTAGTAAAACTCAAAGGCACCCCACTAGACATAGCCATCATTCAAGTATACGCACCAACAGCAGATGCAGATGAAGATGGGATGGAGAAATTCTATGATGATCTGGACAGAGCTAAGAAGGAATGTGAAAAGAACGAGATCACTATTGTGATGGGAGACATGAACGTCAAAGTGGGGAGACAAGGTGACACGATAGGACCACATGGACTAGGAGAAAGAAACGAAAGAGGAGAGTCATGGGTGGACTGGTGTCTAAGATCTGAACAGTGTATCATGAACACGTGGTTTGACAATCACAAACGCAGACCGGGGACATGAAAAAGCCCTGCTGAAAAAGTAAGAAACTAAATAGATTACATCACCATAAATGGAAGATTCAAGAGCTCAGTACAAAACTGCAGGAGCTACCCTGGAGCAGACTGTGACAGTGACCACAATCCTGTAATTGCCACAGTAAAAGTAAAACTAAAGACACTGCAAAAGAAACAACAGAATAAGAAACTATATTTATCATGCCTCTTAACAGATAAAGCAATACAAAAACAATACCGTATTACAGTTATGAACAAATACCAATGTCTGAAAGGTTTGGAAAAGAGCATTGAGGAAGAATGGCAAGCATTGAAAGAAGCATTAGTCACAACTGCTACAGAAATGTTACCAACAAGAAAGAGAACCGCCAAACAGAAATGGATGACAGATGAGATTCTAAAGCTAATGGAAAAACAAAAAGCATAAAAAGGAATAAATGAAAATGAATAGAATCCACTAAACAAAGCAGTGATGGATAAGTGTGTTGCTGCGAAAGAAGCCTGGTGGAACAAACAGTGTGAAGAGTTAGAACGTAAACCGTCAGAAGCTGCACAAAAGATAAAGAACCTAAAGAAACGAGGGGTATGTAGCAGCACGGGATGCTTGAAAGACAAGAATGGACAAATGCTTATGACCAAAGAGGAAATAGCTGAAAGATGGGGTGAATACATAGAGGAACTGTTCTGGGATGAAAGAGGTGACAAACCACTGATTTACAAGAGCATGGATGGTCCATCTATTATGACATCAGAAATAGAAAATGCTATAAAGAAGGTGAAAAGGAGAAAATCAGTAGGACCAGATAACATGGCTATAGAACTGGTTGCAGCTACAAAAGACATTNAACCGTCAGAAGCTGCACAAAAGATAAAGAACCTAAAGAAACGAGGGGTATGTAGCAGCACGGGATGCTTGAAAGACAAGAATGGACAAATGCTTATGACCAAAGAGGAAATAGCTGAAAGATGGGGTGAATACATAGAGGAACTGTTCTGGGATGAAAGAGGTGACAAACCACTGATTTACAAGAGCATGGATGGTCCATCTATTATGACATCAGAAATAGAAAATGCTATAAAGAAGGTGAAAAGGACAAAATCAGTAGGACCAGATAACGTGGCTATAGAACTGGTTGCAGCTACAAAAGACATTGGAGTGGAAAGGTTAACAAACCTGGTCAATAGAATATATGACACAGGAGAACTACCACTCGATTTAACAAAATCAGTTTCCATAGCATTACCGAAGAAACCCGGAGCAGTAGAGTGCGAGTTACAAAGGACAATAAGTTTAATGAGTCATATCATAAAAGTGATCCTGCTTGTCATTCTGAACAGAGTAAAATACAAAACACAACTAGAGACTTCTGATGTTCAGTTTAGTTTTGTAAAGAACAAAGGAACTCGCAACGCAATCTATTCACTAAGAACACTGACAGAGAGATGCATTGAAGTTCAACAGGATGTCTTTTTATGCTACATAGATTACACGAAAGCATTTGACAAAGTCAGACACGAAGATCTCATCAGAATACTGAGTGAACTGGAAATTGATGGAAAAGACCTACGGCTGATAAGAAACTTATATTGGGAGGAGACAGCAGCATTTAGAGTAGATGATAGCATAGGTGAATGGAAGCAAATAAGAAAAGGAGTAAGACAAGGTTGTGTTGCATACTCTGGGCTCTTCACTCTATACAGTGAGATGATATCGAGACACTTAGAAAAGAAAAATGGAATATGTGTCAATGGACAGATGATAAATAACTTAAGATATCCAGGCGACACTGTGCTGATAGCTGGTAATGAAACGGATCTACAAGAACTACTAAACATTGTAGTCGAAGAAAGTGAACGTAAAGGACTGTCTCTCAACATCAAGAAGACACACAGTGTGGTTGTGACAAACTCTATTGTTGTCCCATTATGTTCTTTAAAAGTCAGAGGAGAAACGATTACACAAGTTAACAAGTTTAACTATCTTGGCAGCTGGATATCATCGGATGGATGGTCATTGATGGATGTGAAGGCAAGGATAACGCAAGCTAAGCAAGCATTTTATAAGTTGGAGAGAGTGTTGAAATGCAACAAAATCAGCATGCAGCTCAGAATAAGAATCCTGAAATCATACGTGTGGTCAGTGATGCTGTATGGAGTAGAGGCATGGACTCTTACTAGTAAGCTGGAAGACTACCTGGAAGCTGTAGAAATGTGGTTTTTAAGGAGGAGGATGAAAATAGTATGGACTGACAAAGTAAGAAATGAAGAAGTGCTAAGAAGATCAGGCACTACAAGAGGACTTTTAAACACCATAAANTGGCAGCTGGATATCATCGGATGGATGGTCATTGATGGATGTGAAGGCAAGGATAACGCAAGCTAAGCAAGCATTTTATAAGTGGAGAGAGTGTTGAAATGCAACAAAATCAGCATGTAGCTCAGAATAAGAATCCTGAAATCATACGTGTGGTCAGTGATGCTGTATGGAGTAGAGGCATGGACTCTTACTAGTAAGCTGGAAGACTACCTGGAAGCTGCAGAAATGTGGTTTTTAAGGAGGAGGATGAAAATAGTATGGACTGACAAAGTAAGAAATGAAGAAGTGCTAAGAAGATCAGGCACTACAAGAGGACTTTTAAACACCATAAAGTCCAAACAGATGGCATTCGTTGAGATGAGAAGATCGAACATCTAATTGTCACTGCAAAGATACCAGGAAAGAGAGGCTGAGGTAAACCGAGAATGATGTATATGGATAACGTTGTCAGATGGATGAGCAAGAAAGAAAGATGTAAAAGAATAACATGGATTAAGAGAGCTAAGAAGAGAGATGAATGGAAGGCTATGATCGTCTACGCGTGTAACACGCACGGCACAAAATGAATGAATGAATGAATAATTGAACAAGTCTGTTGTTTACTTCTATTCTAAAATCATTTCTGATATCTGAGTTTGTTCTTAATAACTTCAGGTTATGTTTTGGTTCTATTTTCTTTGTTACAATAGACTTAAATCTAGATTTAAATTTTGCAATTACTTATTGGTGGTCGCTATTACACTCCGCGCTCGGTTTAGTTATACATTGACTTACAGAGTTTCGATACCTTTTATTAATACAGATGTAGCCTATTTGATTCCCTGTCTGCCGATCAGGACTTGTCCGAGTGTAAAGCCGTCTTTTGTGATGTTTGAACCAAGTATTCATAATGCAGAATTCGTTTTGTTTACACCATTATACGAATGTTTTACCTCTTTCATTTCGTTCTCCCAAGCCACAAGGACCAATTGCAAACTCCTGCATAATACAATCAACTTTTGCATTTATATTACCCATGATAATGGTTATTTCTTGAAGGTTACGTCTTAATTGCCTGATTGAGATGGTAGTAGATTATATTGAGATCTTCATCTGATGAGTTATTTGTTGGAACATAAGTTTGAATTCAAGTTATGTTGATAGGATTTCCTTTCAGTTTTACAACGATTACTCTATCTGAAACTGTCCAGCAACTGATCACAGCTTTTTTGCTCTTTTTTATTTATCAGAAATCGAACACCATTTTCATGTACATTTTCACTGCCAGAATAATATGTTGTCACATTGTCTGATGCAAGCTTACCATTATCTTTCCATCTAACTTCACTTATATCTAGTATATCAATATTCAGTTTAAGCATTTCTTGTTTTACAGTATCAAATTGACCTGCTGCATATATTGTTCTTACATTCCATGTGGCAGTGTTCAAAGGATCTTTTTGTTTTTTCGCAGTAACTGGAGAACGGTCGACAGCTACCTGCTGTCCATAGCTTTGTCTACCGAGCGAAGATCTGTTATCCAAATGGAACCAAGAGCCATTTACGCTGTTTTTATTTCTATTAAATTGGTTTTTGTTCATGGTTTTACAAGGATAAGAGCAGAGTGGTAGGTATCCAATTTCTTTTCACACAGCAGTATAGAAGCCAAAAATGAGGATCGCTGACTTGTCTTCTGCTATTCAATAGCCACCGTTGGTCTCGTTCGGCTCTTCCGCTAGCTACAGATACTAGAATATGTAACCCTATAGCAGGGACCCTTACAGGTGCTACAACCCTGGGCCAGAGTGGATCTGAGAGCAATGATGACTGAGGGGTAACTCTACTTTCCCCACAACTCCAGAACTCCCGAACTGGGGCCTCATAACTGGATGCAGTTTATAGTCTTACCCAGGACCATGTAAAGAAACAGCGATAGAAATACTCGGACAAACACAAAAAACAATATAAAAACAGCATTCAAGGAACTTGAAGATCTATGAAAGAAACAGAAACGCCTACGAGATAAAGCAAGATCAGCCACAGACAAAGAAAACTCAAACTGAAAAAGGAAAGAAATGAAAACATTTAACCAAATCAATAAGATCCTCAAAAGAGAAAGAAACAGAAAGTATCGAAAAGGAAATGACTGAATTCAAGCGATATAAAACGACTCCAACAAATACTATCAAGTAATGCGTAAAATAAACTCACTGAAACCACTACAAATCTATGGTGAATTTAAGCTTGTCTTGTCACCGAAAGAACAGATCACCTACATCACAAATCACATCAGAAAACTTTTTACATCCGACATTGCTGTTGAACAGCTACCACCAACTGAAATGAACCCTCCATTTACACCAGATGAAATAAAGATGGCAGTCCAGAAGTTATAAAACAACAAAGCAACCGGTGCTGATGGAGTGCATGCAGAGTTGGTAAAGTATGGTCCTGTCACACTAGTGAAACAAAGATCAGAGATACTGAACCAAACGAGCAAAGCAGAAAAATACCTGGAAGCCATACGAACACGCATTCTAAACCAAGTAGCAAAACCGCCAAAGAAACAATCAGTGAAAGACCTATCATCCTACTATCCACGCTCAGGAAAATCCCAACTATCCTACTGATAGAACGTTGTTGGGTAAGACTAGAAAAACGTATCCCATGTAGTGAATCAGCCTACCATAGCGGAACATTAACAACCGAACAGGTATTAACTGTCAAAATCCTGGCACACAAGTGTTCCGATAGGAATAATTGGGGTGTTATCATCGACAGCATAGTATTGACGAAGAAGATGAGTATGCAATGACGATGATGATGCGCACCAAGTGACATACTTGCATGGTAAACCATTAAAATTTCGCTCTGAAAGTGAGGTAATTTAAAGATGGAAGTTAGTGCCAGAAAAGACATTTCATGAATTTTTTTTTGTTTCTCTGTTAATTTCCCTGCGTCTTGATTGCAGGTAAAAGTTGTTAATTTTCATAAGTTTACTATTTTTTATCCACAGAATTTAAGTAACCCTCTTTGGTTAGAAACGTTTGAGGAATAATATTTTGGATTAAAATGACGACTGTGCTTAAACATCAACTGACTGTGAGGGAGATTCTGACCCTGTCAACAAAGAACGTCCGCTTCCTCCCTCTGTTTTTGAGGACAATTTACTCAAAGTCTCGGTATGCATTACCTAAACCAAAGCAGGAGCACCTCACGGAAAAGCAGATTCCTACAGAAAAGAAAGGGGAAGAATTTAAAACCAAACTTCCACATGATCCAGCTGACCGTGTCTTCACGAGCGAGTATCCTCGCAATAAACAGGGAAACAAGAATCAGATTAACAAGCAATATTCCAGAAGGATTGCACGCTCTGTCGAGGAAGGTAACTTAAGGAAGGCCATCTCGTTATTTCGAGAGGTGAAAAGGATGGGAATTGTGCCAAATCTAATTTCATATAACATTATCATTAGGGGTTTGTCAAAGGTAGGCGATGCATCGAAAGCTTTGGAATGCTTTGACGAAATGTTGCGAGATGGTGTTAAACCTTCGCCAAGGACTTTTACTAGTTCCTTCCATGCCATTTCAAAGGGTGGTATCAATGAAGATCACTGTGGTAAGGTAAGAGAAATGCTCGACTCTTATAAGCAGAATGGTGGACATTTAAGGACAAAAGACTCGGTTTTTGTATACAATTCCGCAATGAAAGCACTGGTATTTTGTGGCGATTCACTTGCCGCCTTCGAAATTTACGATGATATGGTGTCCCTTAATATCCAACCCGACAAAGTAACTCTTGCTACATTGTTGCTTGCATGCCAGCAGGATAAATCGGACGGCATCAAAAAGGCTTGTAAAATACTTGATGAGTTTAAATCCCAAGGATTGCTTGAAATTACTATAGAAGTTCTGAACAGCATTATGCTTGTGTATCGTAACTGTTTAGATAAAAACAAACTCCCTGAGCTGTTTAATATTGTAGATCCAAGTCTTAAAGCTACCCAGGGAGTTTCAAATGCAAAGGCATTCTTAAACCTTGCAAACAGCACAGGTAGTGATTGTAATGCAAACCTAACAACCTACCAAATGCTTTTGTATATGTCCAAATCCTTGTCTGATGTTGAAGAAATACTATTAGAAATGGAAAATAGAGGGATTCTTTTTGACAAACACTTTTTGTTTACTCTTGTAACTAAGTATATGCATTTCAAGAAAATTGATATTGCAGCTGACNAACAATCAGTGAAAGACCTATCATCCTACTATCCACGCTCAGGAAAATCCCAACTATCCTACTGATAGAACGTTGTTGGGTAAGACTAGAAAAACGTATCCCATGTAGTGAATCAGCCTACCATAGCGGAACATTAACAACCGAACAGGTATTAACTGTCAAAATCCTGGCACACAAGTGTTCCGATAGGAATAATTGGGGTGTTATCATCGACAGCATAGTATTGACGAAGAAGATGAGTATGCAATGACGATGATGATGCGCACCAAGTGACATGCTTGCATGGTAAACCATTAAAATTTCGCTCTGAAAGTGAGGTAATTTAAAGATGGAAGTTAGTGCCAGAAAAGACATTTCATGAATTTTTTTTTGTTTCTCTGTTAATTTCCCTGCGTCTTGATTGCAGGTAAAAGTTGTTAATTTTCAGAAGTTTACTATTTTTTATCCACAGAATTTAAGTAACCCTCTTTGGTTAGAAACGTTTGAGGAATAATATTTTGGATTAAAATGACGACTGTGCTTAAACATCAACTGACTGTGAGGGAGATTCTGACCCTGTCAACAAAGAACGTCCGCTTCCTCCCTCTGTTTTTGAGGACAATTTACTCAAAGTCTCGGTATGCATTACCTAAACCAAAGCAGGAGCACCTCACGGAAAAGCAGATTCCTACAGAAAAGAAAGGGGAAGAATTTAAAACCAAACTTCCACATGATCCAGCTGACCGTGTCTTCACGAGCGAGTATCCTCGCAATAAACAGGGAAACAAGAATCAGATTAACAAGCAATATTCCAGAAGGATTGCACGCTCTGTCGAGGAAGGTAACTTAAGGAAGGCCATCTCGTTATTTCGAGAGGTGAAAAGGATGGGAATTGTGCCAAATCTAATTTCATATAACATTATCATTAGGGGTTTGTCAAAGGTAGGCGATGCATCGAAAGCTTTGGAATGCTTTGACGAAATGTTGCGAGATGGTGTTAAACCTTCGCCAAGGACTTTTACTAGTTCCTTCCATGCCATTTCAAAGGGTGGTATCAATGAAGATCACTGTGGTAAGGTAAGAGAAATGCTCGACTCTTATAAGCAGAATGGTGGACATTTAAGGACAAAAGACTCGGTTTTTGTATACAATTCCGCAATGAAAGCACTGGTATTTTGTGGCGATTCACTTGCCGCCTTCGAAATTTACGATGATATGGTGTCCCTTAATATCCAACCCGACAAAGTAACTCTTGCTACATTGTTGCTTGCATGCCAGCAGGATAAATCGGACGGCATCAAAAAGGCTTGTAAAATACTTGATGAGTTTAAATCCCAAGGATTGCTTGAAATTACTATAGAAGTTCTGAACAGCATTATGCTTGTGTATCGTAACTGTTTAGATAAAAACAAACTCCCTGAGCTGTTTAATATTGTAGATCCAAGTCTTAAAGCTACCCAGGGAGTTTCAAATGCAAAGGCATTCTTAAACCTTGCAAACAGCACAGGTAGTGATTGTAATGCAAACCTAACAACCTACCAAATGCTTTTGTATATGTCCAAATCCTTGTCTGATGTTGAAGAAATACTATTAGAAATGGAAAATAGAGGGATTCTTTTTGACAAACACTTTTTGTTTACTCTTGTAACTAAGTATATGCGTTTCAAGAAAATTGATATTGCAGCTGACACTGTCAGAAGTTTTATTGAACATCATCAAGAAAACACAGATTTAATTGTGCATGGTGTCTTAAAAGTTATCCGAAATCCCTATGATAGATACTGCCTTATTCAAAATTTAGAGAAAGATGGATATGCCTTAAATACACAGCTGATTAATTGTATTCTTCATGGTATACAAAGTGGGTACAGGCTAAGTTTTGTGGAAAAGGTTATCAAGGTAGGAGCACTATTTTCTAACAATATTTGGTAGTTAAATACTTTTTAGATAATATACAAGACATAATTTTCAAGTGTTACTTATAAATAAAAATATATACTTATAAATATGCAATTTTGGTAAGATACCAGGTAATATTTTGAAAATCAATAGCATTAGCTCCGAGCATTAAATTTTTAGGAATTATTTGTGTGTCACATGCTTATTCCAGCCATCCTTTGTATTTGAATTTAAAATATTTCCACCTGTCTTGTTATTAAAAATACCTTTCGAAGAGAAAAATGTACTCTTGGAAAGACTGTCTTGGAAGCACCCAGAGGAAAACTTCTGTAAAATGTGTTATTTTTGTATGCATGCTGGAATAGGAATTATTAATAGGCTCATTACAGGTTAGTATCTAAAGTTAAACATAAAATTACAAATTGCACATATTATTATAAAAAATAAAAAGTGTATAAATACATAAACCATTGTACTTTATATGCTGACTCTAATAAATACCAAGCTCATAAGAACCTTTGCATTCATAAATAATAAATGGAAGATAGGCCCAACAACATAAATATTTGTTGTTAAGTAAACAAGAATTGGTATTGACAAATTCCTACACCAATCTGAGTTTCAAATGACTGAGAAGGTAGAGTTACATTTGGTTGCACCTTGCATATGCTCTACAATAAATAGTTAAAGCAGCTGCAGCAGGTTGTTACTGAATAAAATTATTGCTGGTGAATTTTTAAGCACTGTATTTAGTGTATAGCTCCAATTAGAAACCATTACGCTACAAAAAACACTTTTGTTAGTGTTAGGCTAATATGTAGGTAATTTTAAGTCTGAGGTCATCTCTTATCCCTTTGCTGAACCATCTTTTTATTAGGCTTCTTATCACAGTTCTATTGTTTGACATATGGAACTGTGTGCAAAATCAGTACTGTTGTTACTGTGATGTGCCTTTTTCTCTGTGTATGGATATAGGAGGCCTGCTATGTGGTCTGAGAGTGAATAAAGTGAACTACCAACAAAGGCTATGATCAGACATATGGGTAGATTAGGCTTCTGTATCTTTGGTAATCAATAAAACCTTGGTAAATGTGAGTCTTAAGTTTCAACCTGTGGTAGATCCAGGAAATCGTTTTTCTGTAGTACAATAAGTGCTTTGCTTACTTTGGTCTTGACGGCATTCATTAGATTGTGCCCAACCATGGTATATGGTCCATTGTTGAGGTGTTTTTGGCACTTTGAATATAATCATCTTTGTTAAAGATTGCAGTTGCATAGCCTTTGTCAGGAGGAAGGGTGGAGATTAAAACATTGTGTGTTAGGTTCTTGATGGCTTATCTTTCCGTTTTGGTGAGGCTGTCAAGGGGTACTTTGGAAGATTAAAGACTAAGACTTGTTTTTGCTCAGAATGTGGAAGGTTTAATTTTTGAAAGATCCTCTACATCATCTTTTTCATCATCATCATCATCATCATCATCATCATATTTGGTTTTATATCAATTTTACATGCTGGCATGTGTTGGACACTTCAATAAAATGGAGCTCCTGGCCAGTCTGACCTTCACTAGATCTTTGGTGACACCTTTTTGCTTCAAATCTGATCTGATTACTTCCTCCCATGTTTTCTTTGGTCTCCCTTTCATAACAGCCTCTTCCACTTTCAGGCAATTCTTCACCCAATCATCATCATCTTTTCTCTCCACATGACCAAACCAAATGGAGCTATCTTTTCTGCATGCTCTCATTGATGCTATCCAACTTTAATCTTTTCCTGAGATCCATGGAGCTTAGCCTGGCCTTCAGGGTTACATTAAACATCCACCAAATCATTCTCATGTCATTTCTTTCCATCAGCTCAGATCTTCAGCTTTCACTGGCCATGTTTCACAGCCATATATCATAACACTCTTTAGACATGCCTTGTAGACTCAGCCTTTGGTGGAAAAGATAGAACTCTACTGGCTAGTAGTGGCAATAGTTCATTTAACTTACTCCATCCACTCCTCACCCTTGAAGTCGCACTTGCATCCACCCCACCACTTCAGTTTCTTTACCATCAAGATTCACATTTGAAATCTCAAGACTGGTGCTTAGATTTCCTCTCACCCACTTTTTGCAGTTAAAAGTGGAGTTTTCTGACAACCTTCCTTTTATCCTGCTGCACTTCTTATGCATCCAGTGCTTGCATGTAGCACTAGAACTTGAGTTTCTTCCCACTCCCTTTCCACAAACCAAGCATGGAAATTTTTCCATTGTTTTAGGCTTATCAAAATCAGTGCAGCTGACCATCACTTTAGTTTTTCCCAAGTTAATTCTTAAGCCTTTGCTTTCCATACCCTTTTCCCACATTTTAAGCTTTTTCATAAGTCCCTCAACAGTATCACTTACCAAAACTAAGTCATCAAAATAAAGCATTTCCTCTGGAACCCCACTGCAGAACTCTCTTGATAATGCCTCCAGGATGCAAATAAAAAGTAATTGGCTCAGTACAGATCCCAGATGCACACCAACTCCCACACTGAAACTGTCAGTAAAAGAGCTGTTGATTCTTGCCCGACTCCTTGGTTCTTGTACCTTGCCTAGACCACTTTTACCAACCACTTGCATGCCTTTTCCAAGTCAAAAAATTTATAGAAGATGTTCTTTTTCATGGCCAGATACTTTTCCTGCAACTGTCTCAGAATGAAAATGGTATCAGTTGTTCCTCTGCCAGTCATGAAACCAAATTGCATATTGTCAATATCTATTTCATTCTGGATTTGTTTTTCATGGACCCTCTCAATAACTTTAAAAACTTAATGCATTAACTTTAGTCTCCTATAATTTCTTCTGCCCGACACTTCTCCTTTTCCTTTAAAAAATTTTACAATGGTGCTAAGTTCCCACACGTCTGGTATTGTGCTCTCCTTAATAATCTGATATGGCAAATCAGTTACCATCTTTATTCCTCTTTCACCTGAAGCTTTCAACATCTCAGCCACTATACCCAAAGGTCCTCCTTTTTTGTTCTTTTCCTCTTTGACTCAAGGAATGCTTTGATTCTCAAATGTAGTAGGCAGGACAGTCTTTACAATGTAGCCTGTAAACTATATTCATTTTTTGTTGTTGTTTTTTGTTTGTTTGTTTGGGTTTTTTTGTTTTGATGTCACTTTTTCCCTGTACCTGGGGCTCAGACAGTGCCCTTCACATTGACTTGGATCTGGCAGTGAGGAATATTTTGGCTGGAAGCCCTTCCTGATGCCAACCACTATTTCTTTTGTGAAGTTCCAAAGTTGCCCCTGCAAGGTATTGAACCTGGAACTCTTGGTTATGGCACAGTTGCACTAACCATTAAGCCACAGCTTTTCAATATTGTTTCTGAAAGGCTCCTTTGGCTTTGAGAATATTGTCCAAAAGGTGGATGCTGTAATAATAAACCCTTTGTGTTATGTTATCAGAGAGTTTATCTTAGCTGGTCACTGATGCCCTGTACAAAGGGAAGACATATTTGTTTTACTTTCTTTCTGCATGATTATGCCTGCTAGTTTTTTTTATTTTCTCCGGACATCCTTAATGTGGTATCCATTGGAGTTCCATACAGTGAGATTTGTATGAGTCTTAACCATAAAAATCCCTTCTACCTAACTGCAATGGCTAAGGAGATGCCTTGCAATGATAAGGTTTGTGGTTAGATGGAGCCAGTACATGCTGTTACCAGCTTCACCAAATAACTACTTTTTTCTGCATCAATAGCAACATGAGATAATAATGTCTTTCGGAATGTTAAAATCTTCCAGAGATGGTTTAAAAATCCAAGCTGCTGCACAGAAAAATTGAAGGATGGCCCAACTATCTTATTGACCTCAAGTATACCTGACGTGGTATACCATATTAAGCGTGATATGATCGTAAAAACAGTATATTGCACCATGAATGCAACAAAGACTGTTGGTTGGTTGGATGCTGGCCCTGGATCCTACGGAATAGATTATTAGAATAAGATGAAGAAGGCCTTTCTTTAAAGAGGAGTTGAAGACTGTAACAATCAGTACAACTAGGAAGCTCATAAAGGTACTTTAGTGTGAGATAAACACTTAACATATCAAGCAAATTTGTGTGTGTAATTTGTGTGTGTGTTTGTGTGTGTGCTGTTTGTTGTGCTGTCTTTCGTATTGTCCTGCTGCTTGTTTGTGTCGTTTCCTCGTTGTTATTAAGTTAGCCAATACCATCTTAGGCTCTGTGTGTTACAATCTAATACTATATATATATATTATATATATAAATTATAAATATATTATTATATAATATATTATATTATATATTATATAAACTATATATTTATAAATTTTTGTTTCATGCCAATAAATTGTCACTTAGCAACTTGTTTGCAGTCTTATCACTTGTCAGTTTCTTGATAAAGTCTGTTGCAGACAGACGAAAATTTTAATAAATAAAAATTTGATTTACTTAAGTAAATGTTGGCATACTTTCTTTAGTCATTTCCTGTGTCAAGTATATAAATATATATATATATATGTTTAATAGCGCTTAACTTTTTTTACATATATCCTCTTTTATCCTTTATTTTTAAGATTTATTCAAACTCGTTGAGGGAACGGTATTCCATCTTTGTCTCTGAGTGTTACACTCTAATACTATATNTATTAAGTTAGCCAATACCATCTTAGGCTCTGTGTGTTACAATCTAATACTATATATATATTATATATATATAAATTATAAATATATTATATTATATAATATATTATATTATATAATATATTATATTATATATTATATAAATTATATATTTATAAATTTTTGTTGCATGGGAATAAATTATCACTTAGCAACTTGTTTGCAGTCATCACTTAAGCGATTTTTGCTTGTCAGTTTCTTGATAAAGTCTGTTGCAGACAGACGAAAATTTGAAATAATAAATACAAATTTGATTTACTCAAGTAAATGTTGGCATACTTTCTTTAGTCATTTCCTGTGTCAAATATATATATACATATATATATATATATATGTTTAATGTCGCTTAACTTTTTTTACATATTTCCTCTTTTATCCTTTATTTTTAAGATTTATTCAAACTCGTTGAGGGAACGGTATACCATCTTTGTCTCTGAGTGTTACACTCTCATACTATATATATATAGTATTAGAATATATATATACTATTACAATTTTTATTTATATATATATATAAATTGGACTTATTTTCATAATTGCAGACTATGATGTTTCCTCCTGTTGATTTGAATGTTGCCTTCTAACGTTTCTTGGAAAGAAATTATCACTTTTTATATTATGATTTTTTATATAATTGCGATAGACGATTTCCAATATTTATATAACACTTAATGCTCTATTTTCAATCCGATTATCTACCTTTAACTCACCTGAGGTTTCTTCAACGACGCAAACGACTTGACCTTGATGAAGATATAGAAGTGGTTAAATGAGTTTGAGGCGGAATGTTAACATTATACTTTTTCAGGAAACAGTCTATACGTTTGACCCTGAAACTCTTTGTTTCTTTTAATGGTGAGCAGTTCTCTTGAATAGTAATAATGAGTCCGAATAAAGAAAGGTATAATAATTTAGTTAGTACCTACATAAAGGCTTTCCGTGATCTTGGAATAGCATGACAACTGAAGAAAGCATAGGCACTTTGGAACGATGTGATAAATGAGAAAAAGAAATCTTAACTGATATGCAGAAGAAAACTCAATGCAGAAAAAGTAAACAGCTCATTTTCTGGTCAAATTTGAAGTGAAAACTTTTACACGAACCAGTCAGACATCCAGAAACATTGACATTTCAGTCATCCAGTGAAAGCAGAAATCAGACAATTGTGTACAAACCTCCTCAAGGTAAAAGCAATAATTAAAGTTTTTCTCAATTCACTGTCAGTGAATTATATTTTAAACATTTTGAATTCCAGCAGTTATATGTGAGTGTGGAATTTCGCAATTCTGATGAGTTTTATCTTCTGGTTTGTTGAATGAAAGCTTGTTTTGAATTACTATTTTCCTATCCAGGAAAAAAAATGAGACCGGACCCTAAGACTCTCTTCGCAGTTAAACGTATTGAATGAATCAATCACAAACCATGTTGATTTGGAGGGGAAAATCAGACGGACACCTGAAAGTAAAAACATTTAAAATCGTTAATAGCGTAGAGGGAAACCATTGATAAGAGGATAAAACGGCTGAAGTCGTTAGGGTAGAGCCAATGAAAGATACGAAATAAAAGAAAGCAAGTTCCAAGGTAAATATGGACTGATCATCCAGAGGTAGCTCCAAAATTCAAGAAGCTAGAGGTTAAGGCCACCGCAGTGCGGCCAAATTTGAAGTTACAACAAGAGGGTTTACACAAGGCTATTCTTTCAATTGTTTTACGAGGATCTGATGATGATGAAGGTCGCAGGTCAAAAGTACATAACTTTGTACACCCTTTACTGACATGAAAAGTTGTATGGAAAAGAAAGGCTTTAATCTAAGAAGAACTGTGGCGTACTTTATTTAGGCTTTTAACTATTAATGTATTATGCAATAAAGATGGAATGAGGCACTTTCATACTGTCCCAGTAAAGCTTCAACACCCACATAACAATTTAAGAAAGAAACATCCTGATGGTCATTTTGCAATGGCATCTGTCATGTTTGCCAGAGAAATTGCCAACATTTTTGGAGATGACCACGTGTTATTCTTTCCCAAGATGATAAGGTACGTTTAACTCTGGGATAACCAGTTTCCAAGAAGCAAACAGCACTGCTGATGCATTTGGAGTACAAAGTAGTTACCTGGCCATGATTTTCCGATAGGGTAGAAACATAATGGAATGGTGATATAAGTTGCAATGGTCTTCCATTAAGAGGTTAAACATGACAAAAGTTATTCAGAAATACATTCCAATAACTTTGAAAGAATTTTACATCTGCTGCATAAATTGCACGCAAGGATGTAAACCACTTGTTTTTATTTCAGTAGACGGTGGACCGGATGAACCTTCCAAAAATCAGCAAGCTTTAGCAGTCTAGTCCAGTTATTTCTAAAACAACGATTTCGATTGTGTGTTTCAGTTTACAGTTGAACCAAGCAGTAATACTTATAACCGAGCCGAAAGATGAATGGCACCGTTGTCTAATGACCCTGCAGGTATCATTCTGTCTTTTTATACTCTTGAAAACCATTTAGATGCATCAAACAATTCAATTGACTCAGAAGTTGAAACTAAAAGCTTTCAAGCTGCCGGGAAAATCCTGCAGAAGTTTGGTTAGAGTCAATTATTGATAGACACCCAGTTGTTGCTTCCTGCACGTGCCAATCTAAAAAGGAGCACAATAAAGTCTTGGTCCATAAATTTGAAGAGTGCAAAGCAAAACATGTTGGCCAATTTCAGAACATGCTCCAACTAGTGGATTGCACTGACAAGTCTTGTAAGAAGTGGAGAACAAATTACTTTGATTTTTTCCCCTGGCGACTTTTGCGAGCTCCAGTACCAATCGCCACACCAGAAAATAGCTTACAAATTTACCTAGTCAAAGAATTATTTCGATCTTTGTTCCCGTTTCTTTTCTTAGCTTCATCTTTGAAGCTAGGTATTTGCTAGAATGAGTATTGCTCACTACTCTAAGAAAGAAACATTAAAGACGAAAGGATCATAAAACGGCGCACACGGAAAATTTGCAAGTATTTTCATTCAAACATAGCTGCATTGAAAAAACATAAACGCGCATGCAAAAGTCAAAAATAAGTAGAAGAATCCTCTGAAGAAAGCGATTTCAGTGAGGTTAAAAACGATTAGCAAATCGACCCAGAACCATCAATTAACACCATCGCTGATGATAGAAATATATTTGGCAAGATAAACGATTGTTTTTCATTATAACTTTGAGGTTGTATACAGTATTGTATGTTCATTATAGAGCTTATGTGAATACAACGCTTTTTTAAGAAAAGATCTTTCAACAAATCAAATGTTTTGGTTTGGGGTTTTTTTTGTTTTGGTTTTTTTGTGGGGGTTCTTTTGAGATATCGGAAATGAGATGATGACGTAATTTTGGGAGGTTTTAATTTTGTCCGAATGATTATGCATTTTATGCAAGGGAAGGAGTCTAGAATAGACCAAAAGTTGATTATATGATGTGCTTGTTCCCCATTAAGCATTGGTCTTAAGTGCTTTGAATCAGGTTGACACAGCAGCTCCAAAAGTCTAGGGAGAAATTAGTAGTCAATGGATTAATGACTAAATGTGCGAAGTAAAGTACAAAGCAAATATTTGTGGTGTGTTTTGTTATGACTGACAATTAAAGGCAACAAGGAACATGTTTAAAATTTGTTTTAAACCTTTTTTTCTACTTTAAAAGGAAATCACTAAATTACCTTGAATACCCAAAGCCAGGACAAAAAGTCACTATTTTTCGTAGCCTTCAACTATAAGCNAGAGTCAATTATTGATAGACACCCAGTTGTTGCTTCCTGCACGTGCCAATCTAAAAAGGAGCACAATAAAGTCTTGGTCCATAAATTTGAAGAGTGCAAAGCAAAACATGTTGGCCAATTTCAGAACATGCTCCAACTAGTGGATTGCACTGACAAGTCTTGTAAGAAGTGGAGAACAAATTACTTTGATTTTTTCCCCTGGCGACTTTTGCGAGCTCCAGTACCAATCGCCACACCAGAAAATAGCTTACAAATTTACCTAGTCAAAGAATTATTTCGATCTTTGTTCCCGTTTCTTTTCTTAGCTTCATCTTTGAAGCTAGGTATTTGCTAGAATGAGTATTGCTCACTACTCTAAGAAAGAAACATTAAAGACGAAAGGATCATAAAACGGCGCACACGGAAAATTTGCAAGTATTTTCATTCAAACATAGCTGCATTGAAAAAACATAAACGCGCATGCAAAAGGCAAAAATAAGTAGAAGAATCCTCTGAAGAAAGCGATTTCAGTGAGGTTAAAAACGATTAGCAAATCGACCCAGAACCATCAATTAACACCATCGCTGATGATAGAAATATATTTGGCAAGATAAACGATTGTTTTTCATTATAACTTTGAGGTTGTATACAGTATTGTATGTTCATTATAGAGCTTATGTGAATACAAGCCTTTTTTAAGAAAAGATCTTTCAACAAATCAAATGTTTTGGTTTGGGGTTTTTTTTGTTTTGGTTTTTTTGTGGGGGTTCTTTTGAGATATCGGAAATGAGATGATGACGTAATTTTGGGAGGTTTTAATTTTGTCCGAATGATTATGCATTTTATGCAAGGGAAGGAGTCTAGAATAGACCAAAAGTTGATTATATGATGTGCTTGTTCCCCATTAAGCATTGGTCTTAAGTGCTTTGAATCAGGTTGACACAGCAGCTCCAAAAGTCTAGGGAGAAATTAGTAGTCAATGGATTAATGACTAAATGTGCGAAGTAAAGTACAAAGCAAATATTTGTGGTGTGTTTTGTTATGACTGACAATTAAAGGCAACAAGGAACATGTTTAAAATTTGTTTTAAACCTTTTTTTCTACTTTAAAAGGAAATCACTAAATTACCTTGAATACCCAAAGCCAGGACAAAAAGTCACTATTTTTCGTAGCCTTCAACTATAAGCTGTTTAAGTTTTAAAGTTATACTTTTGGGGTTTTTTTGCTTTTAGTGTTTATAATAGTAATGTTTATAGCATATATTGGTTCAAATGAAATAAAATGAATTTGAATTGGGCAAGCTTTGAGTCTTTAGAGTTTTGCACTAACTCCATAAACTTGTATATGTTCAGAGACTACTTTGTGCTGACATGTTAAAACAAACCCCCTCCACATTTTTCCCAAAATAAATGAGGTGAAATGTGTTGCATTGCAAGAGCTCAAAGCTTTGCACCTTGTCATAAAGTTTGGTAGCAAGGTGCTTTGTTACACCGAAGGAGCACATCAGGTTATCATAAAAGACATTTACACTCTTTGTCAGATACATTCTTGAGGCTTGTGATTAGCTGTAGTAGTGTTGGCCTATATTTGGCAGAGTTGCATGGCTAGGGAAGACTAACTCCATTTGACTTTCAGCTAATATTTGATTTTCCAGGGTTTTTTTAATTCTAGTATAGTAGGATTGCCCAGTTCTAACAGCAATTATTCCTTTGCCACCAATTCGTTGTTGATGTTGCTGTTGTTATTGTATCAGTTTAACATTCTTTATGAAATATGCAGCAGAAATATACAACAATCATATTATTGAATACCAATTGCCATTAATTTGCCATTGACAGTTGTGATAGTTTCAGTTGCAGTGCCTGTGACAGAAGTAGCCTGTTGGGCTGTAAAAGCCCTCTCTACTGTTTCTATTTAAGCAAACTTTGTAGTGGTGTCTGGATACCATTTCTCAAACTGACCAGTATAGGGAGTTACCTTTCCTTACCTTTCCTTGTAGAAAGGAGGCATTGCTTGTACAGTTATGGGCAGCACTCGAGTGAATCTATCAGACTTAGTCATGACATACAAATTGAAATTAAGTGAGGATTAAGGCAGGCAAAGATGACTTGGACAGAGTTGGCACCGAGAGATCGGAGAGAATGAAAGCTATCCTCTGTCAACCCCATGGATGGAATCACCTGAAGTTAGATATGCTATGTGTGAAGCCAGCCAGCTACTGAAGGGAGAAGGCTGGAGAGTAAGATATTCTGAGTCATGCACAATAATAAAAAAGAAACAAGAATAAGTAAGTAAGTAGTACCAAAAACCCACCAGTTAGAGTAATTTTTGTTTTTCAAAGCTTCAGTGAGCTGCTATTATCGGTTTGACTTACTTCATTTAAGAGTTAAAGTGAAAAGTTAAAAAATGGCGCTCGTTCTATTTTGAAATCAGATATTGTTTTTGCTATGTCGTTTTACCCATGCACTCTAAATGTTTTCACTAGTATCGTACTTTTTCGTTTCCTGATGTGTTAGTTCTTATTGGTCGGAGTAGCCATGGCTTAATGGTTAGTGCAATTGCAACGTAACCAAGAGGTTCAGGATTCTATTCCACGAGTGGACAAAAAGACTTAAGAACTTAACAGACGAAAAGCCATTGGTTAGCGTGAGGAAGGGGATCCGACCAAGAAATTCCCTACTGCAAAAACCAAGATCCTCTGAGGGGCATCGTCTGTGCCCATTTACTTAAGAAAAATGACGTTAAAACAAAATTAGGTTACTTTATTTATTGGTTAATTTAAAATTGAATATTCTTAAACATATATTTAGTTCAGATTTATGTTATCAACAAGTATTTTATTCCATGACATTGGTATCAGTCCAGTTTCCATAACGTTTTTTCATTAATAACCAAATTTAATGCTACCCTGTGTTTAAAGAGCTTATTTCTATAGCCACTGGGAATTAAAACCCATGCAAATAACCAAGTTAAAAATCGTAAACAGTAACAGTACATCCAATGCAATCCCGTGGGAAGTTTGACCCCCAAAAGAGCTCCTTAAAGTGGAGAAGCAGAAGAATTTATCTCCTTATCAAAAGGAATATGACAAAGTGATTAATATTGTAAGATAGAACTTCAGAACTCTGTGTTGGCGGTAGTTCGAATATCACTAGGCACAGTTGCTTTGCTTATACATGTTTTTCGAATCAAAACCATCAGACTCGTTACATAAAGTGTATATGCCTTTGTGATTCTGTGCAACTGCTTACTTCCCTTTTTTCCTTCGTAAAGTCATTTTCTTTTTTATTGCAGACTATGGAGGAAAGAGCCCTCATTCCAGATAACGAGACTGTGGAAATAATTGAAAATTATGTCAATGGATTACTGAGGAAAGGAAAAATCAACAATCATTACCTGTTTTTGAACCAGTGGGTTGATAAATGGAAAGCGCAGAAAGAGAATTTGGACACCAAGACAGAAGAAGGCTACAGTCATTTGTAAAGCTTTTAAGGTAGTTTATTGAATATTTGTTGAAAAAAAATTTTTTTTCTTGAAATGATTGTTAAGTATTTTGAATATGTGACTTACTAACCCGCGTCACAGACTGGCGCGTCCAGAGACCATTGTTTTGTTGTTGGTTGTTTTTTTTCTTCTTGTCTTCTTCCTTCTTGGTCGGAGTGTTGCTGGTAGTGGTGAAAGTTATTTTACTGTAAAACAACAAGACTTTCTCAGTAAAATTTGCTCTGACAGTTAATATTTCTAGTTTTACTAGGCGGCCGGAGTTTGATTTTTACTACAGAAACCAATCTTTTTCATTTACCGGTCGTCAGAATCCGTTTTGGTGATGAATGCAAAAATTCTACCATAACATCACAATTTGGATTCTAATATACTCCAAAGTTTTGGATTCTAATATACTCCAAAGTTTTGGATTCTAATATACTCCAAAGTTTTGGATTCTAATATACTTCAAAGTTTTGGATTCTAATATACTCCAAAGTTTTGGATTCGTGAGCCACACATAACATTGGAAAAAATGAATGACGATGCAGCCTTTAATAGGCTAATGCAACAATGTTTTCTTTGAACTTTTAGGTTAAAATCCGTTGCCATGAAATTCGAAATGACAGTTTTGCCGAAGCCGAATGTCAAAACAATAATAATTTTGAAGTTTCCGTCAACTAACTGAAAGCACTTTAGGTATGTGTATTGTTCATGGCGTACTAGAGGGACGGACCAAATCTTTAATTACCTCTTGGCGAAAGGAATACGACAGGAAAAATGCGCAATGAAAAATAGAGCAGAAACAAATTTCAACACAATATGCGATATGCTTTGTTCTATTTGTTGGTATGACAAGTCTAACTCAACCAAAAAATTGATTAATATCTTTACAGCTTAGATAGCTGTGGGAAAGAGAAACGGTAAATTTTTAATAAATTAATTAATTAATAAATAGATTGCCAGAATGCATTACTTCCTGTTGTTCACGCCAATCAATATACTGGCAAAACGGATGAGATAGAATAAGCCCTTAGTGAGTATGCTGTGGTAATAATGATGAGCTCGTATTTCAGATCTCAAACTGCCAAGAAGCTTCATCAATACACTAACACCATGGTGAGCAGTTTTCACCAAAATAGAAAAGAGGTTGTGGAAGAATATGAACTGGATTGTAAAGGTGACTTTTATCCATCAAGGTTACTATGTCATGGTTTTCTCGTATAAAGGAAAGGAAAAAATAATCATTATTTACTATCTTGAATACAGGCAACAATTAATAATAAAGAACCCAAAAGGCACACAGAACTTATTTTATTCTACAATGGAACAAAAGATGGTGAGACACAGTTGATATACTGTTCAGGGGCTGTCCAGCTAAAGGGGTACCTTGGAAATTGGCCCCATGGCTGCATTTTAAAACCGCTTCAATACCAGAGAAATTAAATCAGCGTGGATGGTTCATACTTACGTGACACTTGCTGTTTGTTGCCTGTTTGTTTGGCATATTTTCCCAAAACCCAGAAAACATTTTTGCCTCTATTCTACATGCAAAAGATATGAATTTGATATTGAGAATAGATTATTTTGGAAGTTGTACTTTATGATTTTGTTTGATTTTTTATTTACTTTTAATTCTTAAAATATTATTAATTTGGAAAGGAAGTACAAAGAGCTTTCTATTTGACAACTTGACCTGACATCTTGACATAAGTCAATTGATCACTGCCGATTTTTTAAGTAGTATATTGGCCCTAGTAGGTTCATTGATTCATTTTTTTATCCTGTGTGATGAAACCAGATTGGAAAATTAAACCTTATTCTTTCTGTCAGTTGAAATGTATTTTACCAATAAAAAACTACAGATCAGTTGACCAGTATGGGGGTTTCGATTAATACATTTGTTGCTCAATAACTGCAGAATAAAATAGTAATTTTTAGGTACACCAATGATCATCAATATTATCATCACCTTGATCGTGAAGCCTTTCGGAAGCAATTATTGCCGAGCGGGTGTAGTGCCGTCCGCCTCAAATTTATTTTCCCACGAAATTCTGTTTTGACTGTCTTTTGAACGAATCGCCCTTTTTGACAGTCTTTTTAATGTCTCTCCACTTCTGTTCTTTCTCATTTTCTTTCAACTTGTAATATAGCACTTCCTTTTAGCTTCTCGTTTCATACTGAAAGGTTGAAAAAGGCAAAGAATTGCATAAAATTAACCTATAATCTAAACCCTACATCACAAGATTTGGCTTGTTGACCTGTTTAATAGTTCCAGTGTTAGATGGATAGATAGATAGATAGATAGATAGATAGATAGATAGATAGATAGATAGATAGATAGATAGATAGATAGATAGATAGATAGATAGATAGATAGATAGATAGATAGATAGATAGATAGATAGATAGATAGATAGATAGATAGATAGATAGAAGAT